>BSBK01001943.1:432500-980000 GCA_027943335.1 Chamaecyparis obtusa
TTTTATTTTCATGATTTTTGCACTAAGAAAGGTATATTGCATCAGCTAACAATTCCCCATACCCCTCAGCATAATGGTGTTGCTGAGAGAAAGAACAAAACATTGAAAGAGATGGCCAATTGTATGATACAGTCTCAAGATATGCCACCTTCCTTTTGGGTAGAGGCAGTGAATTGTGCCAAATACATTCAGAATCAGATGCCTCATAAGGCATTGCAACATTTGACTCCTAAGGAGGCTTGGTCCCATGTCAAGCTTGATGTTTCTACATTTCAAGTGTTTAGTAGTGAGGCTTGGGCATTTATTCCAGATTCTCAAAGGAAAGCCATGGAGAAGAAGAGCCAACCACTGATATTTGTTGGCTGCTGTGAGGATATGAAGGTATATAGGTTGTTTGATCTTGATTCCAGAGAGGTCTTATTTTGGTGAGATGTCCAGTTTGATGAGCGCTATCCTCAAATGGAGCCTCCATCACCAACTTCTCCCTTACTGCCCAGTACTTCCTCTTCTCCTCTTTAGGATTATATATCCTCTGAGGATGATTTAGATGATGATCCACCTTCCCCTCCTCCACCAAATATTCTGCAAGTGCCCAAGTGGGCTTGGGATACAGTCAATGCTGCTAGTTCTTTGGCAGGAGATCCTTCAAATACCCATCATACTCGTACTCAACAATCTGGTACTAGTCTTTTGAGTCACGTTGTTTCAGATGATCCTCAGAAGTTTTCAGAGGTGACAAGACATCCTGAGTGGGATAGGGCTATGGATGAGGAGTGCTCTTCTTTGATGAAGAATCACACTTGGGATCTTTGGACTCTTCTGAAAGGAAGAAAGTTGGTTCAGTGCAAGTGGGTGTACCATACCAAGTATGTTGTAGATGGTTCTATTGATTGGTATAAGGCACATCTTGTTGGGAAGGGCTTTTCATAGGCAGAGGGTATTGATTACTCTGAGAACTTTTCTCATGTCACCAAGATGAATTCTAATCGCCTAGGAGTTTCTCTTGCAGCTTCACAGGGTTGGACAGTGTATCAGATGGATGTGAAGAGTGCATTCTTACACGAGGATCTACATGAGGAGATCTATATGGAATAGCCTCACAGTTTTGTGCAAGACTCTTCTCTTGTGTGTAGATTTTAGAGGTCATTATATGGTCTCAAACAAGCCCCCTTGGGCTTGGTATGAGAAGATGGACTCTTTATTGCTAGCCTCACACTTCACCCATTGTCATTCTGATCCTATAGTGTACTTTCAATGTCATGGAGCTGATCTTGTGATACTTGTATTGTATGTTGATGATCTCATCATCACAGTTAGCTCATCTTTTATGATTCAAAGTGTTTAGAGAGCATTGATGGAGTAGTTTGAGATGACAGATCTTGGACTTCTACACTACTTTTTGGGCCTACAAGTTAGTCAATCTTCAGATGGGATTTCCATACACCATAAAAAGTATGCTCTTGACATGCTTGAGAGATTCAACATGCTTGATTACAAGCCTACTCCCACACCTTTTCAATTAGGTGTTCTTTTGTCTACCACTTGCTCTACTCCTTTAGTGGACTCCACCTTATACAAGAAACTTGTGGGTAGTTTGTTGCACTTGACACACACTCATCCTGACATTTCCTTTACAGTTGGCATTATCTCTCGATTCTCCCATGATCCTCATAAGAGTCATTGGTAAGCTACCAAACATATTTTGAGGTACATTCGAGGCACTACTTCATATGGCATTCACTATACATCAAGAGATCCTCATATTTTTGGTTTCACAGACACCGATCGGGGTGGTGATATAGATGGTCAGAAGTCTACTTTTGAATTTTTTTTTTTATCTTGGTTCTGGTCCTATCACATGGTTTTGCAAGAAGCAGACTGTTGTTGCATTATCATCTACAGAGGCAAAGTATCAAGCAGCTGTGCTAGCTAGTCAGGAGGTTTTATGGCTTCGACAATTGATGACAGAGTTTGGGTTTCCTCCTAATAATCCCACTCTTCTTTGGTGTGAAATTCAGAGTGCCATTCATATTTCCCACAACCCAATTGAGCATCAACGAACCAAGCACATTGAGATCCATATGCATTTCATCAGGCAACTAATTCAGGATGGTTCTCTCAGCTTGGAGTATGTTCCCACTTGAGATCAGGTTGCTGACATCTTCACTAAGCCTTTTGCATCCTCACAGTATCTTCAGTTGCGTTCTATGTATGGGGTGAAGGAAGTTTTCCTTGGGGGGTCTCATTGAGGCCTACCTTCCTTTCTTTTTTTCTGCTTTCCGCATCTTTCTATCTCTTTTTGGAGGAGGGTTTTTTCCCACGTGGTTTTCCCTGTTTCTTTGTTTCATAGAGATTTGGTTGTGATTGGGTACCTTGTTAGGCCATGTTTTTGGGACCCAAATTTGCATTTAGCATTGTAGTTCCTTTGCTTCTTTCTTACATTGTTGCTCATCTTAAGGGGGGGTGTTAGAGTAAAGAATTAATTTAATTACATTGATTAAATTAACTTTTCTACCTCTTAAGATTTCACTTTATGCACTTGCATTGGTCATTTAATAATTAAATCTAATTATTAAATGCCTATTTACCTATTAGGGTTTCCCATTATTTTTCAATCTCCTTCTATAAGAATTGATCCATTGTATATTTTCATTCATTCTTTTGGCTGATGATAATAAACTTTCATATTATTAGAGTAAAACCCTTGTTTGTTTCCTACAGATTTCTTCCTTATGACAAGTTTTTGCATGCAGGTTTCTTGGGCTTAATAGATTTATTGTTCATCAAATCTTACTGATTCATGTTACACAATCCCTATCAAATGAAGAGAAATAAGAATTTACCAAATTCTTAACAGAGAAAAAGATAAACTTTGCCTAGAAATATTCAGACATGTCTAGGTTAGATCCTAATTTGATTTGCATCAGCTTTCTATAGCTCCAAGAGTTAAACCAATCAAACAGAAGTTGCAGAAAATGCATCCTCATGTTGCACTTCTTGTCAAAGCTGAATTAGAAAAATTAATCAAGGCTAGATTCATCCGAGTGATAGACTATGCTGAGTGGATATCGAACATCGTTCCGGTGTCAAAACCAGATAAGTCTATATGAGCATGCATAGATTTCAGAGATGTAAACAAAGCATACCCAAAGGATGAATTTCCATTACCAAACATCGATATGATAGTGGATATAATTGTGGGATTCAAAATGTACTCTCTAATGGATGGCTTTTCTAGATACAACCAAATAAAGATAGCTCCAGAAGATCAAGAGAAGACAAATTTTACCTATGCATGGGGTACTTTCTGCTGGAACATAATGCCATTTGGTCTTAAGAATGATGGTGCTACTTATCAAAGAGCCATGACATCTATCTTTCATGATATGATGCATAAAAACATGGAGGGCTATGTGTATGACACATTGGCTAAATCAATGAAAAGATCTGAAAACCTATCTGACTTGGGTACAATACTAGATAGAATAGAAAAATTTAGTCTCAGGCTAAATCCCAAGAAATGTGCCTTTGGTGTCACTTTAGGAAAGCTTCTAGGATACATTGTTTCAAAGAAAGGTATCGAAGTAGATCCAACAAAAGTCAAAGCAATCATGGAGATGCAACCTCCTAAGAACATTAGTCAAATGCGTACTCTACAAGGAAGGGTACAATCCATCAGATGCTTCATCTCTCAATTAGCTGACATATCACAACCTTTCACTAAATCATTGCATAAAGGTGTGACCTACAAATGGAGCAAGGAATGTGAAAAGAATTTCAATCATATCAAGCAATACTTGGAAAATCCACCAATTCTCATACCTCCTATTCATGGAAAGCCATTAATATTGTATGTCTCCATAGAAAATACATCACTAGGGCATTATTGGCACAACATGATGAGAATAAATGAGAAAGAGTTATATATTACATCAACAAAGCCTTAGTGGCTTATGAAAATAATTACTCTATAATAGAGAAGGAATGTCTAGCCATCATCTTTGCATCACAAAAACTGAGACATTTCATGTTGGTTCACACCATATAGCTCATAGCTAAAATAGATCCACTAAAGTACTTGTTAAGCAAAGTTGCTCTCACAGGTAGATTGGCAAAATTGGTAATTCTACTGAGTGAATTTGACTTTGAGTATGTTGAAAAAAAAACCATCAAAGAACAAGTCATCACAGATCAACTAGCTGAAGCTCCAATGTTTGATGACCAACCAATGTAGTTATAATTCCCTGATGCTTCTATCATGTACCTATTCTCCAGAATGTGGAAGTTATTCTTTAACGGATCCTACACACAAAATGGGTCTGGAGCTGGCATCTTGTTCATCACTCCGCAAGAATTTAGAATCAAATTTCCTTGCACCAACAATATAGCAGAATATGAAGCTCTGTTAAATGGAATGAAATTAGCACTAGAATGGAGAGTGATGTAATTACACATTCATGGAGACTCTCAACTGGTCATTCACCAAGTCAATGATGTGTATCAAAAAAAGGATGAGAAGTTGATTCCATACAAATGAATGGTAGATGATCTCAAGAAATACTTCATTTCTATCATATCCAAATAGATACCAATAATGGAAAACAAAGTAGTTGATGCTATGGCTACACTGTCATCTTTACTACAACAACTAGCACATGAGCTACGCTACGAGTTCCTAGTGGAAGCCTTGTCATTCCCTACCTATGATCACCCAAAAACCTACATGATCTGCACCATTGTTGGTCATGATTCCTCACACTACAAAACCATCTATTCTTATCTTCGAGACCAAGTCATACCTGATAACCTTAACCATCATGAAAAATATTACCTTATCTGAAACACGTCAGGGTATGTCATCATTGGTAATGATCTATACAAATGAAGTCTGGATGTAACACTCCTTAGATGTTTAGAACAAGAAGAGTCAAAATGTGCATAAGAGGAAGTCCATGAAGGTATTTGTGGGTCACATTCCAACGGTTTTACATTATCTCAAAAACTCATTAGGGTGGGGTACTATTGGCTAGATATGGAGAAAGAGGCCATGAAATATGCTAAGAAATGTAAAAAATGTCAGGCCTATGGTAACTTAATTTACACTCCAGGTAGTGATCTGATTCTATTTACAACACAATGCCCTTTTCAACAATGGGAATTTTATCTCATAGGAGCCATATATCCACATTCGTCAAATGGTCACACCCATATAATCATAGCAACTGATTAGTTTACAAAATGGGTTGAAGGAGTTCCTTTGACATAAGAAACTAATAAAAAAAATTCTATGTTCATTATGAATTACATCATTTGTTGGTATGGAATTCCACACTCCATCATCATTGATAATGAAGGCCAATTCAAAAATAAGGACCTCGATTCCTTATGTTTTAAATTCAAGATTAATCAACATTGGTCTTCTTTTTACTATCCATAAGGGAATGGACAAGGTGAAGAGTCCAACAAGAACTTATTAAAAATCTTGCACCGCACGGTCAACAAAATAGGGAGAGATTGGCATTTGATGATAAATCCAACTCTCTTGGCTTACAAAACTAGCATAAGAATGCTTGCTAGGGCTAGTCCTTTTTCTTTAGTATATGGGACTGAAGTGGTACTACCTATAGAGGTTGAAATTCCATCACTCAGAATCAGAATGCATGGTCTAGTAACTGATGATGATTATAGAGTATCTAGGTTGCAAGAACTTGAACTACTAGATGAGTGTAGACAAGCTATGTATGATCATCTCAAAGTATATAAAAATGGATGTCTAGAGGCTACAACAAGGAGGTCAGACACATGGAATTTTAGGTCGGTGATCTAGTCTTAAGAGAGAACACTAAAAATCAATCCCATCGAGAATGCAAGGGGAAGTTTGAACCCAACTTTCTAGGTCCCTTTGTTGTTACTATTGCTTTTGGCTCAGGAACCTATCAACTCTCAATGACTGAAGGAGAACAACTCTGAGAACTGATCAACGTTCTTCATCTAAAGAAATTCTATGCATAGACATTCAATATATGGAAAATATCCTAAAAAAGAAACTAAAAATAAAAAAAATTCTTGAAAAAATGATCATCCTAGTGAAAACTTGGCAATAGGCACTTTGATGGTACACAAAAAAAAATAAAAAATGGAAAAATATAAAAAAAATTTAAAAATGATAAATAAGAAAATAGAAGAAAAAGAAAAAGTGCCTTGATGAAAACTTGGTAAACAGACACTTTGGTATAAAAAATAGAATCTCTGCCAAGATGGTGAAAACCTGGCAAACGGGTGCCACTTGTATAAAACACTCCATCTATCAAAGAAATCTTGGTAGTTTCCCAATTTTATGTCTTGTTTTAGTTTATATATATCTTGCAATCCAATAATGTCGGTATGTGCACCAAGCAAAAAAGAATCAGAACCTAATCAATGTTTACAACTTGGGGACAATCCTAGTCATATCCTATGGTCCTCAATACTTCAAGTGAGTCATATCTAGTTAGTATCCTTCAAATATTTATTTGTCTCCCTACTAGAAAAGGATTTTTGCAACTGACACAAACACAAGCAAACTACAACACTATCAACAAACCAATCTTTGAAATCTGCTAAAATCTTTTGTATGCTGACTCTTTCACATGAGATTTTTGCATATTATGTTCCCTTGAGCTAATCAAAGATGTCCTTCACAAGATTTAGAGAGGTGATGAATGGGGGCATAATCTTTTATTTGTCTTCTGTGTCTAAGTGAAAATCTAATTACTCTACAAACTTTGGATTAAATTGGTGTCAACTATAAGTGTCTCCATCATGATTGGATCTCCATGTGTACCTTGACCTTTGATACCAAGACGCTTTAGAGAGGTTGGATCTAACTTTTTATTTTGAGTGATTTCTTGCTCCTACTATGAAACGTGACATTACCCAAGGATGTGAACGATAAAGGGTCACTGTAGGTAATTCACCTTGGAACAAGGATGATCTCTCAACTGCTTGGTGTATTTTTACACAAGGCGTATTCAGGTCATAATGACATTTATGCTCTCATGGTTATACAAATTGCTAAATCAAAATGGACATGATATTTAGGTCATCCTAGCTCTTGTGCCTTGGTGCTTATATCTAATCTAACATATCCGACTAAAATTCAATATTCATATGTTCATGGTTGTCAAACCAATGAGCATTGTATCGACATCTGGTGTTACCTAAAATATTTAGTGATGAAAAAGACCAACAAATGATCAGTGACTAAGTCCTAGGATTGCATTTCATTTACATTTTGCATTTAGTTTAGTTGCATCTCTTTCATGATTTGAATTTAGCATAGCATTTGATGTCCTCAAATTTGCACTTAACACATCAGAGGACTGAGGGTCACATGAAGGTCTCTCCAAACTGACAAGCAAGTAGTCATTATTTTGAGTTAAACATCCTTTTGACAATGACTGAGCACTTGAATTCTCCATGTACCCGCAAAGACATCATGTGTATCATTGCATTTACATATAACATCATTACATTTTCATAAACATTTCATTAATCCATTGCATACATACATTTGAATTCATAACCATAATAAAAGAAGTACATTCTCATAACTCATATAACATTCATCATCACATCCATATTGCATAACCATACATACATTAAAAGAGAAAATTAAACATTGCATACATTTGCATCACATGATGAACAACATCATAAAAAAAATAACAAGTGCTATGAAGTCCAACCAAAACATCTCATATATATATATATAAAATAGTACATGGGGTGTGTCACAAAAATCTATAGTACATCAGTGCACAATGTGCGTACAATACAAAGAATGAGCTACAATGAGCTATCAAGTACAACAAAAGATAAAAAATGTGAGGTGATGACCCAATCAGCTCTCAACCTGGTCCTCCGCATCCACTACAGCTCCTTCAGGTGGGACATCTTGTGGTGGATCATCTCGTGGTGCCCTAGCTCCCTTAGACCCCAACATATACTGAGAATAAGAGGTGACCCTTTGTCCTAGTGGCACAAATGCAAAATAAGATGACACATAATATATCGCTCTATTGGTTTGATGCACTATCTCTGCTCTCAAGAATCAAGTCTCCGCTTGAGACTCTCATAGCTGTCAGTCTCTCTCCGCTAACTTGATCTTGAGTAATAGTTTATGGGACCTAAGGTCCTTGATCTGATGACAAAGATGATGTATCACATCCTGAGGCGTCTGTCTCAAACAAGGGTGGGCCTCCTCTGCCGCATCCTCATCTCCTCCACCCATGGCCTTATCTCCACCCACATCTACTCGTGCCTTACAATGCCTAACCTCAGTCCCTAAATCAAAATTGGGTGCATCATGTGCCTCACCTATAGGGACATCTTGTTGAGCTCCCAATACCTCCTCTACTGCTCTAGTGCTACCCACAACACCTAACACACCACCCTCACCCCTAGTATACCTTCGCTGCAAAATTGAATGCCAAACTAATGGCACTACTCGTGGCATTAAGGCAGGTCTGACATCTAGTACCTATCATGGTGGGGCACCTACTACTCTCTATACAGGTGGGATCAACTATGTTGCCGGGATATGTACCTCCCTCCTCCTCTATCCCCTAACACCTGTGACATCATCAGCCTCCTCCATGGTCAAAATCAGCTTTGTGGGATTAGAAAGCTATCGAAAAGGATGCTCTGTCAGATGAGTTCAGTATGCATCAATGATCCTAGCATCGACAACCTGTACTTGATAGTCCCAATCACGGTTCTGCAACCCATTGTACTCTTGCATGCAAATGGTGTAGGATAGCTGCGGATCCCAACCAAGTCCCATCTCCCTAAGATTTCAGGTGTATGATGAAAACTCCTGGGGCACATTCTATATGAGGTCGTACTGCCTCCACACCTATGTAATTAAAAACCTCTCTAGGATGCTAGTAGATTGACCTATCAAAATGTGGCTTTAACAGAAGTAGCCAAACTATGCCTGAGTAGTGGGCCATGCCTCAATTGCTATGTAAGGTTTCCATATGACCACAATCATACCATCAAGTAGTCTCTACTAGTACTTTGTCCACCCCATCTTGACCTGTGTCACGTAGTCGACATACCTATATATGAGAGGCTCATGTGGCTGCCTCTCATCTCTACAAATGGGCTAGTAGATTGGGATGTGCTCCCAGGCCCAGATCTGTAAAACTATAAATCCTGAGGTGAAGGTCTTACCCTAATGGTAGACTGCCTCATGCATCTCAGAAAACATATGAGCTAGTAGGCACTTACCCCAACCAAACTCTGCATGATGAGCCATAAGGCGTTGAACCATGGGTGCCCATCCCATCAAGAAACCATTCTGTTGACGGTCTGACATGATAATACCTCTGATCATGCCCGTAATGATACACTCCAAGCGATGTTTCTATCCGTACCTTTACACTAAAGTCTCCTAGGGTATCTACTGGACGATCTGGTCATCTACCCCAAAAATGGTACAAAAGGCCTATAAACCTGTGTTCCTTGAACTAAGGTAGTCAAGGCATGGTTCATAAAATATAATGTGGAGAATGTGATAAGCATCCTCAGGTGTAATGGTAATCTCCCCTATTGGAAGATGGAAAGTCTAGGTCTTTGAGTGAAACCTCTCAATAAGTGTCATGATCAATTCATGATTTTCCCTAATCTCAGGCAAACCAATGAGGTCCTCAAATCCGCAGGATGCCAGGTGAACTCTAAGTGGACCAGGAAGAGATATACACAACCTCTAAGTGGTTAGATGTGACACACGAACATGGATATCAAGATACCTCATCTGTAAGCACAAAAAATGAAGGCAACATTAGTAACTTGCTTGAAATCAACATCAAATGCATGTAAATCAAAAAATTAGACATGTTAGAAGGTGCAATAATGGCCATAAAATCCAGCTGAACAATTAATTTTTTTGAAAATTTTTGTTAAGTACCCTAAAAACACTCACTATTTTTCATACGATATTTTAGAATTTCAAAAATTGGTGTCAAGTGTCATACGACACTATACATACACCCATACGACATTTGGTTTTCATACGACAATCCACCAGTTGCCATATGACAACTGAGGGATCCGATGAAATGTTGTACGAGAGATGGGTATCTCTCCTACAACACACTACATGAATGGACACGACACTTGAATTGGACTTGAATTGTCGTACGACACTCTACAAGTTGTCATACAACAACCCGTGAAGCAAAATTTAAAAACACATAAAAGACTAAAAAAATCTTATAAAAACATTAAAACATGTGCTAAATTGATTCAGAGAAGTGATCAGAGGTCCACTTACCGGTTCTCGTATTGTCAAGGCCACTGATACCTATGAGAATGCTCAAAACGATGCAAAGACACTAGGACCACCATTTTTCCTCTCAGAGGGCTCCATGAGGTTTCAAAAGTCAATGGTTAAAATGATTTGAAAATTACCCCTTTTTCGTCTTATATAGGTTTTGACCTAATTTTTCAAAGTACTTTGATTTGAGTGAAAATAACACCCCTAGCTAATTTCGATGTCCTAAATCCATTTTCGAGATCAAAATTGAAATTTGAGATTGTTTTACTTGTCAAAAATGCATTTTAAAAATTTGGACCCAAGACGGTCGACTGATTGCATAATCGACTTTCATGACATCACATGAATCTAGAACTCAACCTATTTGATCATCTAACATCAAACTTTCAAAATTTCAGCTTGGTTAACCATGGTCAACCCATGGTCAAATCTAGTCAAACTTGGTCAAACAAGGCTTCTAAATGATGCAGAGTGCATCCCCGAATGTGTACAACCACTTCTATAATCAATCACATGCTTCATATCATTCACGTTGGCTTTCTCGCTAGATTTTGATTTTAATCCCAAAGGGGGCATAGTATTACATATCATCATTCAAATCTGTTCTTTTTCAAATATTCTTCAGCAATCAAGACAACAACCAAGTCTAATTGCTGACTTCATCAAAAGTCCTCGTCGCTTGGGGCATATCAGATTCATCAAAATCCATATCAATCTAGTATTCTCTTAATCTTGTAAACTGTATAAGCTCTTTGTAACCATCGGTTCAGTTTTGTTATTTCCTTGGTTCTTCATAATTGAAGGGTTCAAAGTTGGTGTCCTTTCGATTCTTTTGGACAAGTAGGTCTAGAGTCAGGATATTCAATCCCTCGTAATCATAGGTTCAAAATCAGGTGCTTTATCACTTCTTTGTAATCACAGGTTCAAAGTTGTTATTATTAACATCATCTTGATTCTTTAGTCAATTCGGACTTGAATCAACATCTTCAAATCTTCCAATTAGTTTCTGTCTCGGAATCAATCAATCAAACTAGGATCAGTTTCTCCATCACATAACTGAGTCTGGATCTCAACAAACAGATTTATCTTTGAACCACTACACTTCACACATTAATTCAAAGAGGGGCAAAATGTAATACCCCAAAAATGGGCTTCAATTCCATTAACCTCTCACATCAACAAATCGATCAAAATTGACCCTAAAGTCCTAACCTAAGGCACATCTGCACATCAAATAATCAAAACCCTAATAGATCCTATCACAAACTTGTATTGGGAAATATTCCTAAAAATTCCTAATCTATCTTAATTATCTTTGATTAAATATTATTTGGTGATAAATGATATTATGTTATTTATCCTAAGTGCAATTGATTGAATATGATGAATATTTAATTAATTAAACTTAATTTGGTGAGTTAATTAATTTAATTAGATTGAATTACTATTATCCTTAATTAATATTATTTATTTGACAATAAATAAAAAATTCTAAAAATAATTGATTGAATATTTATTTAATTGATTAAAATCAAATTGTCAAATTTAATAATATAATTTTGGATAAAGTTTGATTAAATAATTGATTAATCCATAAATTAGTTATTTAATTGATTAAATCAGTTAAGTTGAGAATAAAACACATGGAAATTAAATAAACTCACAATTATCTATGCAAAAATTAGAAGATCGGTTAAACTCAAAGTCAACTCTTGGACTCATTTTGTTAACTTTCTAAACTCAACATGTGATTGTGAGTTAAAAAGCAAATTGGAGTGATCTCAACTTCCAATTATGAGTTAAAAAGTTGATTTGCATGATTTTTACTAGATAATTGTTTATAATTCCCTAATAACTTACCAATCAATTCAAGTTAATCAAAGAGTGATTTTTGGTTTTTCCATGAGATCTCAAACCTGGATTTCTATATAAACAGCCCTTAGTCCTTCACAATGAGAAACATGCAATTTTGAGAACAACAGAGTTATACAGTTGAGTTCTTGCGAGATCGTGCATCCATTTTTGAGATCAATTGCTATCATTTTCCTAGTTTTTGCATTCATAACTAGTTTTTATTTCATTATTATCAAGTTTTAGATCAATTTCATATAGTTTTTATTGTTATTTCATTGAAAATCACAAAAACATAGATTAATCTTGCATTCATTTCAATAGATTTTGCATTCAAATCCTTCGTTTAGGCATTTCATTGTCATTGATCTCGGTCAAATCAGAGAATACCATACTCACTTCTTCTAGAAGGCAATAAATCACCTGATTGATGATATATTCATTCATTGCTTATTTATTTATCATTGATCAATAATGTTTTACTGATGTGTTGTGTCTTCTGAACAGATACAATTTTCACACACAAAGGATTCAATTTGGCCATGAAAGGGGAAATTAAGATGAGGGTGTGTAGCCTAGAAACCTACCTACATAAACCATCAATGGGAAACCACAAATCCCTCCAATCTATGCAAAATTGAGACTATAATATGGAAAATGAGAAAACAAGAGAATGTATCAATAAAACAACATCAAAATCTTTCACCTAGTTACCCCTTTGTTTTCCATTATACACTGGCATGAAGTGAAACAAAAAACTAAAAATCAAACTAAATGCTACAATGGAAATAAAAAGATATATTGTATTAACATTTATTTTGGAGCAAAAATCAAATTGTTGCCTTTATCCAAGGGAACCAAAGTCAAACATTCAAAACTAATGTTATAAAATTTAAATTATTTAGCACTTAAATTATTTATGCAATGCATAAACATGCAAATTTCTCAACCACAAAACCCTACTTACTAATCTTGATTTATTTCCCCAAACCGCAATAATTTATCTGATATAAATTTCTCATTAAGAACACCCACCAAACAAATTGCACAGAAGCATGAAAGTGCAATGACAAACCAAGATATCCTTGATATATTGATTTGTATGATAAAGAGAAATACAATCTAGAGATGGTTCAATGGAGTTTTTTCAATGTATTCAACACACAATCAAAATCATATACGAACATGAATTATTGTTATTTCTCCACTAGTGTATCAAGACTACACAACATATGCCATGCCCCAAAACCAAAATTTTCACCATAACTCTATGTTCCTAATTTCCTTCTTATAAAAAAATTGAAGGAGCAACAAGCTTCAAACCATTTATATTCTAGTTACAAAACAAGAAATTATCTAACTACCTAATTATGTACAAAAACCCTTCATTTCAAAGTCATCAAATTTTGGCACCAACTTGAAAGCTTTGACGTGTTGATGTTGATATAGGTGACCATTGCAATTTGAAAGCGATGCTAAAAGACAAAGTGAAAGTTGACAGTTTTGAAAAGAAAAAACCAAGATGGTGAATGCAAAAAGTAGATGATCACTTCTCGTTCTAATTTATCACTACCTTTTTGGCTCTTAATGTTGAGGGTGATTTTATCGTAAGAGGGGGGACCTTTTTCTTAAATCCTAGCATCATGAATCATTAAGTGTCACCCCTTTTAATTTTTCCTTGTCCTAATTTTATTTTTCCTAGGTTTGTGTTTGTGGTCCCTTTTTTTTATCTTTCAAAAGTAAGTGTTTAATCCTTACATTAAGTGAGACCCTTTGTCCCTTTCAGTGGATGGCGATGTATCATTTATTGGTTTGCCCTGCTATCTCGTGATAACATTGCAATGCATTTTCTTATGCTCATAGGATAACAAGAGTGTTTCATCTATCCTTTGATGGTTGGTTGGCGGTGCTTGAGGGATATTTTATGTCACACTTGTTCAGAAGATAAAATTAATCAAATATCTACGACTCTTGTGATCAAAAGTTATTAAACATTATTCAGTGTAGGATTGTGAGATGATGTCACGTGTCCTAGACTAGCGAGAAATTGTGAAATGGGACCAAAGCATGTGAAAAGTGGAAGAAATTGATTGGTTAGTTTTGCAAACAAAGATTTTTATGATATAGTTGCCGATTATATTAAAGATTAAAATATTTGCAACTGAAGTGCTAATCTTTTAGCACATGGATAAAATCAACAGAGATGTTTTGTTTTCAATGAAAAGGTGATCAATGGTTACTGGTCCCCTATGGTTGTCCAATGGTTAAGCTATTGCATAAATAAATGGTATGTGTGATCCTGTGATGGAAGTTGCTCAAGGTTTATTTTATGCAGGATCACGGGATTGAGACACGTGTCTTTAGTCATCAATGCATAAGAGATGGTGGGACAAGGTGCTCATCTGGTGCTCTTTATGTTGTGGAGAATTTCTATTGGATAATTGTTGAATCCATTTGGACAGTTGGTGGTCATATGAGTTTGGATTTCCCACAATCGTTTGATGGTGTTGATTGGGTAAAGATCTATGTATGAGATTCAAATTGTAGAATTAAGGGTTTTTGAGCCGTTTGTTCACTCGTATAAATTTTTGGTGGACAAACTAGCTGAAAAAAGTAATAAAAGTTGTGAATGATCCAATTTTCAATTCATTATGCATTCAATTGAGATTGTAAATTTATTTGGAGATATTGAAGTGATCAAGTGAGGTGTTGTCGTGTGAAATTCAGTGTTGTTCCATGTGTAAAGTCGTAAGTTAGGTTTTGATCCTCCTATTGTTTTACTAAAGAATTGTATGGTTGTATTGTTATAATTTGCAAGGAAAGGGTTGCATTCAAAAATTAGATGGTACTAGGGTAGTGATTTTTGAAATTAAGTAGGATTTTGTGAAGAATTCTTAATTTTACTTAAGAAGTCCTAGTTTTATAAATCTGAATTACCATTACATAAAACCCTAGTTTTAAAGATGCCTCCATCAAGGCAACATTCAAGCCAGAGCGATTATTTGAAAAGGAACCTATTTGATGATTTTCTAGACCAATTGAAACCCTGAACAAATGATAGATATGATGGGTCAAAACTAATTAAAGGATGGAAAGTTGATGAGGGTTTGTACGACCAAGTCATACATATCTTTGATGCCATTTTTCTTGTGACTAGACTAGATTTAATTAGAATGTGGTATGGGCAATCAAACTTGGAAAACCTAGAGTCTAATGCCTAGCAATATGACTTAGGGAAATTGGTGGTCCCAAATGTGTTCATGGATGCAAAATTGATGCAATTAGTTGTGGATAGATATGATCCATTGTCAAGAGTAGTAAGGGACAATACTAGAAATCCCATTATGAGGCTATGAAAAGAAGAATTTCACAATGTGTTTGGCACATATGAGGTAGTGGGGTTCTTGGAGCATGTGGACTTAAAGGAATTTGTAGTTCAATATGAAAAGACCAAATATTTTGTTAGAGGACAGTTGTTTCCAGCTCACCTTGCAAAGGCTGGAACTACCAATTTCTATGTTAGGCCACATAATAAGGAGCCTTTTCCAATTGAGGCTTTTTCTTTGCATTTGAGGGCTACTTTCTACTCCTTGTGTCAATTGTTTGGGAGGAATGCTAGTTCTATAGTTCCCATTGAATACATGTATATGGCCATCCAAAATTCATAATGATTTATGAGTATTTTCCATATGTTGTGGAGGTGATTCACGAAGGAATTGTAAATCTAAAGAAGGGAGGAGTGAATCATTTATATTGGTACTCCTTGTTGATGCACATGTTTCTAGGTAAGAATGTTGATTACTTTGAACAATTTATGGCCCTAAAAAGAGACATAGAGGGGGAACCTTTACCGGTGCAAGTATGGAGTACATTTTTGTCAAAGGATAGAGAGGCTTCTAGTTATTTTCTTTTTGACAATCACTTTGCACCAAAGCTTAGGGAAACATTAATGTTGAATCTACCGAGGCAACCAAAATAGTTGCTTGAATTTTTGAGACCTAAAGAAATAATGTCAGAGCTTGGTGTTGGTCATAATTGGGGAGACATTATTCCTTATAATGTCAACATTGTAATCAAAGTATATGGTTTTTGTGGTAGGCCTTGTTAGATTAGGTGAAAAACTAATCTCCCAAGAACACTTGCATGCATAACCTTGTCACATGGAAGAAGCAAAGAATAGAAAGCAAGAAAAATCTATGGAGGCCAAAAAGCCAGAGACATCATATGCACATTCAAAATAATAACATTACAATATGATAATTTGATCAACTCAAGAAATACAGAGAGGTGAATCCTTATAAAAGGAATCACGAAGCCCTAAAGGTGAAAACCCTAAAGAAAAATAAGATGCCTAAGTTTAACTTAAGTGTAGAGTATAATAGACTAATAATTAAATAAATTAATTACTAGCTATAATATGCCAACTCTAACACCCCCCCTTAAGTGTAACTTAGGGAGAAGCTAAACAACTAAGGACTAAAAGATGCATGAAAACAAAAATGCATGAAAGAACTATGGGTCCCAACAACTAGGCCTAATCAAGTACCCAAATACAAGAAATAAACTAGATGAAGGAAACAAAGCCTCCAATCTAGGGAAAGTCCCAAAGAAAGGAACAAGAAAGAGCATGAAGCATCTCCGAAGCAAGAAGCTGCAAACACTATCAGAAGTAACTGCTAGAACCCCCACTGAAATAGTGCATGACCAGGTAGAGAAGACAAAGTCTGAAGAGCTGATCAATTGAAGAGGTAACCTCCAAAAGTAGGAATGAATGAGTGTCTATATAGTAGATGAACCATCTCACCGAAATGCATAGGTGCCTAGCCACTGCATCCGCCTAGTACATAGGAACAAGAAATGAATACATAGATCACTCAACCAAACCAAGGAAGCAATAGAACCAACAGGTGAACCCCCCCCCCATAATGCTGAACAGGGAGAGGGGTGATAGG
The DNA here is from genome assembly GCA_027943335.1 of Chamaecyparis obtusa. Lineage (NCBI taxonomy): Eukaryota > Viridiplantae > Streptophyta > Pinopsida > Cupressales > Cupressaceae > Chamaecyparis > Chamaecyparis obtusa. The sequence continues at coordinate 449,625 of BSBK01001943.1, forward strand.
AACACTGAAATGCAATGTCAGAAACATCTGCAAGAAGAAGAATCAGGAACACCAACAGTGCAACATAAGTACAAGCACAGTATAAAGGGCGGTGTCATGGACACATAGCATGGGCTAATGTCATGGAAGGTACACTCACTTGACAAAGGTGGATGAGCACAAAAGGCAAAACATCATAACCCCCCATGACACTTTATAACTGAGTGCAAGTACAAACAAACACAAGGTGCTCAAAATCCTAGATATGCAAAAGCAGACACTTTATCTTAGTGTGTTTATAGAAAAAAAAGCTACAGAAGAGAAGCTTACAATGCTCAGAAAGTCAAAAAGAAGAGTGAGCTAGAAGAACAGAAGAAGAGATCCCAAGACCTGTAGAACCCAAGTAATCCGCCAGAGTGCGAAAGTGAAAAACTAGGAGGAGAAGAAACCTGGAGTAGAATCTGGATAAAAGACCCTTGCCACTGAAAAACTCACTGAACTAGCTTTCCGATGATATCTGGTTTGCCAAAAACAGAGTTCAGATGACCAAGATATGGCTCTCAGAAGGCAAAGAAAGACATCAGACTGTGATAGAAAAAAACACTATCAACATAGCAAAGCCAAAAACCCTAACCTCCATAATCGGAAAGAGATCGGAAAGAGCTTTCCGATGATATAAAGAAGTTTTAAAAAGACCTCCCTATGCTCCAAATAGAGCAAAAATAGCGTCAAGGGGTTAGAAAGGCTCCAAAAAATTTTTTAAGCCCCTTAGGCTGAAAAAAAAGAGCCCCTGGGTGCATGGCGTGCGTAGGGGGCTGGAGCAAAGCTCTCGGTCACCCATGTGACCGTGCTATGCAAGGAAGGGGGCTAGTAGAGCGGAGCGGGGCCAGAGAGCGGAGTGGTGCGGCAGAGGAGGGCCGGGGGGCTGCGCTGAGGGTGCCGCTGCAGGAGGAGGTGTCAATAGTGGGCGGAGGTGCCAGAGGTGCCAGTGGTGGGCGGAGTCGGCGGGGGCCGGCGGAGGCGCAACCGGCGGGCCAGGCGCTGGCCGGTGGCGGAGGAGCACTAGTGGTGCATTGCAAAAAACATCAGCTACGTTAATAATTAATGCAAAAACCATTAAAAAATGTGGTTTTTAAAAAAAAAATTCTCGATTTTTGTGCCTGTACGACACTGGAAACCAAATTTTTTTTGCCTCAGAGCCAAGTTGTCCAAAATGGACAAGTTTTATATGGATTTTGGGGTTTTTGGGTGCTCTGAGCTCAATGGAGATGTCTTTTTGAGCCCAAAGTGACCAGAAACAAAGGTCCCCCCTAAATCCACATAAAAAGCTTCTAAAAACCTTAAAAACCTCCTACTTCTGAACACTTCAAAAAAACATGAACAACAAGCAACAAGATGGCTCTGATACCATGTTAGATTAGGTGAAAAACTAATCTCCCAAGAACACCTGCATGCATAACCCTGTCACATGGAAGAAGCAAAGAACAGAAAGCAAGAAAAATCTATGGAGGCCAAAAAGCCAGAGACATCATATGCACATTCAAAAGAACAACATTACAATATGATAATCTAATCACCTCAAGAAATACAAAGAGGTGAATTCTTATAAAAGGAATCACGAAGCCCTAAAGGTGAAAACCCTAAAGAAAAATAAGATGCCTAAGTTTAACTTAAGTGTAGAGTATAATAGACTAATAATTAAATTAATTAATTATTAGCTATAATATGACAACTCTAACAAGCCTTTTGTATTTCCATATTGTGTGAAATTGAGATTGGGATTTGCTAAAATTATGAGACAAATTGCCTAGATTCAGGAGAAGGAATTAATAGGAAGGAGAAAAGGGACTATCTTCCTTGATGTCACAAGTTTTCCTTTCTTTGTTGTTAGAAAAGGAGGGTGGGCTCATTTCCAAAAGGTTTTGCAGCCTTCTGGTATGGGGGTCAGTGTTCGTAGGCATTGTGACCTAGAGAAATTTTATAATCCTTTAGAGAAAGAATAAAGATGACATAAATGTCTCATGAATTTAATTACCCCAAAGATTGTGTCAAAAATATTTATGATGAGGAAAAATAAGATGAGAATAAGAAGAAATGGTTGGCATATAAGCAATTGTGGGATGAGGTAAAGAAAGTAGAACCCACATATGATCCCCTGCATACTATTTTACCTTTTTATGCAAAAATGAATACTATTTTTTATTACTTCAATGATTGTGTTACTACCTTAAGGAAAAAGTTAAATAGATTGATATCAGGTGGTACACCATTGAGGTCAAGTATTGTGCCTCCGCAAATAACACTTGCAATTCCACATTAGGGAGAAAGAAAACTAGAAGAGAGACCTTCTAAATGTCTTCCTCTACATATTAAGGTGTGGAAAAGGGTTAGGTGTGAGCTTGTTAGCACTAACAGTGATGAAGAAGAGAAAAGGAGGAAGGGAAAGAAAATAATGAAATACAAAAGAAGACCCCCTCCATCCCCCCCTAAGAAATTGAAGGGCATTCACATTTCTGAGCCCATAGAAAAATCTAGAAAAAAAGATTCTCCACTTTCTTCCCCACTACTATTGTCTTCAAAATACAAGGAAAAAGGTGGGAAACATGAGCCAATTGTTGTTGAGTATGTACTTGATGAATCTAGTGATTCTAAAGAAGAAAATTATATCTTTGTTCCCAAAGATGATTTGTAGGTTGGTATGCTAGTTGCACTTGTTTCTCTTCTCCCCAATTTTACTGCTTTGGAGATACAAGGAAAGGTCCATAAAGATATGAGGTGAGAAGAATGTGTTTCTTTCCTTGAAGACAAAAATTTTGTCAATACCACTGCTTTCCAATAGTTATTGTGGAAATTGAAATTAGATGAATATCATGAAAGGTGTGAAGAAAAAAATGGCTCAAAATCCTAACAGGTCTGTAGAAGAAAATGAATAAGATGTTAAATTACAAATGTAAAATGAATTTGGAGCTATCACACTAGAGGAATGGAAGAGAATAGTGCACCAATTAGGGGTATTGATCCCACTAGAATGGAACATTACTGATGTTGTAGCCTTTGATGTTGTGAGGAGAAGTATGAGACTTCATTGAAATGTGGTAGAGCAAGTTGATCTTTCTCTGAAGGGTTCCTATTACAACATTGATCATGCTACAATGACCATGTGGTCCTTATCCCCAGCCACATAAAAACCAAATATTATAGATATCAATCCAAGTGTGAGGGGCAGTGTTATAATCCAAATGGTAGAACATGCTGAGGGGGTGGATGCTACGAAGATGGTGAGGCAGACTTCCAAGATGGCACATGATGTATCCAAGAGGGAAAAGGAATAGATAGAATAATGTAGATTGAGATGCAACCACCTGTTTAGAATAATGCAGATTTAATTTATGTCACCCCCTAGTTAATTAATTAAATTAATTAACTATAGTCCAATTAATTATCTAAATGGAAACTCATAATCTGATAATTAATTAAATCCCAATTCCTCTATTATTTAAAAAAAATACATAACCTTATTTAAATTAATTTTCCAAATACCTCTTTTGATTAAATAATTCTCATTTAATTAATTAGAGAACATGGCTCCTAACTTTAATCCCCAACCTAACCTATCCCAACCACCTAATTACTAGTTCCAATCCAACCCAAATCATTCACACATACTAATCCTTCTTAATTAGCTAATGACCTATGATTAGCTAGTCCAACCCTCCACTCATTCTCTCTCCTCCCATCACATCCTCCTAATTCTCCTATGTGCCCTTTAATCCTAGCCTAATCATCCAATAAACATTTGCACAATCATAATCCATGGATTAAGAAATCCTAACCCAACCCAAGTCAACCCTCATGTCCCAACCCCCACTCCCCACCCAAAATTCACTAAATGTCAACCTTAAATTCTCTTACATTCCTCTTACACACTCTAACCATCTCTTACACCTTTGTCCCCTTTCACATCTCCCAAAATGGTCGCATTCCCCCATTCTTCCAAACCTTTCTCCTTGTGACACTTGTCACAATGAGAGGCCTTTGAGAAAGCACAATCCATGTGCTCTACCTCAAATGAATCTCCACCCTTATTCAAGTTTGCATCATGACTATCCATTCCATCCTCCCTTTTCCTATAAATTGAACCCTTTTCTCCTCACAAATCATCCACTATCTATGCAAAGTTATAATGCTAATTTGAGAGCCCCAAAACTATCAAATTACCATTATTATGCCAAAATCCTCCTACATCTCCATTGTTGATCAAACTCCATCCTTTGAATATTTGAGCACGAATCCTTGAGCACACAAATTCCCTATTGGAAAAATCCAAACTACTTTGGGAGCTTCTTGAGTTTATGAGGGTTTGCATTCTCTTTGTGGAATTTGCTTTCATTTTTTAGTGTCTCATCTTAGATGTTGTTAATGTTTTGTTTGTTGAATTCTTAGTTTATATTTTTGTTCCCAAATCTCATTTCATTGCATAAATTTTGGCACGCCCAGTGGGACCCACTTCTAGGGTCATTTATTCATATTCACTATCTATTTTTACTTGCAAAACTAACCAAATACTAATTTTTTTTTGGTTGTTTGAGGTGTTTTTACAAGGTTTCATGTTTTTGCAGGATTGAAGACAAAATAAGAGGTTTTGGAGACATTATTCGCAAAGTCCAAATTTGCACAACATAAAAAAATGTCCACTTGTGGGATTTCTTACACTGCCTGCAGGATCGACAACATGACATCCAAGATCACATTCCCATAGATAGGGGCTTCTTAGCCTCCTGAGACCCATTTCTTCTCTACCTTACATTTATGTCTTAACCTTAGATCTATGGGAACACAGTTTGACCATACGGGAATGTGTTATTGTAAGCCATAAGGTAGATAAAAATAATCATGTGTTTTAAGCCTCTGTCAAATATTTGTATCAAAACATGTACTTGCGAGATTGAGACTTGGCCTTGCGGGATTGAGAATTGACCTTGTAGGTTAACAAGTATAAATCTCTCTATTTTTATTTGTTCTCTATCATGTTATCATTTTTTTGTTACTAACACAGACCTACGGGATTGCATATATGACTCACAGGATTGTCGTTCCACAAGCTATGTTTTTCTATGTTTGTGCAAGATTGTGGGATTGCAGTCTTAGACTGTGAGATCACTCTGTTAATGTTTTTTAATCATAAACAAAATTAAATTCACACTTCAGATTTGGGCTTTAAAATTTAACCAAGGGATAAAAAGAACCAAAACACTTCAATTTGGGTCTTAAAAAGAAGTTACAAAATCTTGAATGCTTAGGGAACAATAAACAATGCAATGAACACTTCAATTTGGGCTTAAAATGAACTCTCACAAATCTTGAATGTAAAGGGAGTAACAAAAATATTTTTCTTGCAAAATCAAAATTTCCCCTTTGAAACATTTTTTCAATTTTCCAAAAAGAACCTTACATGTTAATCATGAGTGTTTGATGTCATAGATAGAAAACACTTATATAATTAGGTTTTCAATTTGGAAAGAATGAGTTTTTGGTGTGTTTAAAGGAGTGATTTTCAACACTTCCTTAGAGCTCTTTACTTTCATTGAAAAATCCTTGTTAAATAAGTGATGTGAAAATAGTTAATTTGTATCTGTATCATCTCCCCTCACCTTTGTGGAATTTGGGTGAAGAGAAAGATCAAATTAAATTGGTTTTGCTTCTAGAGAGGCCTATCTAGAGGGTGTGCTTCTCCTTTAGAGAATGACCTCAAACTAGTAATTCCCCGATTGATATATAAATAAGGTGTTGAGAAAACTCATGCCTTATCCCCTCAAGCTTGGGAAATGCATGTTGATGGTAGTCCAAGGTAAGTGAATATTCCTACAATTTCAATATGGTCAACTAGGCTCTTAAGTGAGTCACACACATACAAACTGATTAGGAGGATGCCAAAAATCTTACTAGATGTCATTAATTAGAGGCCCATCTGATCTACTCCTGAAGGTTTGATAATCTTTGTGTAAGGAGGATAGTAAACTCCCCAAGACACTCACCATCCTTGAGCACTTGGAGTCAGCTAATAAGACATTGTTTGACCCATTGTGTGGTTGTATTTTGATTATGTCTTGGATGTGTGCCTAACTCTATGATCAAAGGTTTTTAACCTAAACCAATTCCATAAGGTAGAAGTGCTTGTGTGTGTCTTTGATGTTACAAACCCAATAAAAATATTTGTTACAATATACACACTCAGAGTCATAAGTCCTGTAGCCAAAGAGATCAAAACATAACCAAAATGTTTTGTTCCCATGAGATTGATTTGTCTCTTGTTAGATTGTTGGCTCACATTTTCCAAATGTTCCAAAATTAATCAAAACTCAAGTCAAGGTATACGTACCATAGTCACTACCTAGTTTGACAAGATCCAAAAATTTACACATTTTCACCTTCTGATTTTAAAGATATTTGGACACATGACCGATTAGTTGAAATACAAAAAGATAAAACTACTAGTTTCCCATGTGTACAAGGAGAAGAAATCCACAGGATGCAAGCTCAGAGATCATTAACCTATTTTTACCGCAATCCAAGAAGAGATCAAACACCAAGATAAAACTTGATAAAGTGACATACAATGCCAAGGTCTTACAATTTCCAACATGTTTCTCAATTGTGCCTTTGTTAGCCTTGAGAAAAAAGACTAGTTGGCTTATCACAAAACATATCCTTTTGATTTCCACAAGATTGTCTCATCATCCTTGCATCTTAGATCATCCTCTAGGCACATTTATGTCATCCCTTTAGGCAATCTCAGTTAGTTAAAACCATCATCCTTGCTTCAAAATCCAACAATCTAAAAATCAATCAAGTCATACCCTCCACTTAGTGTCATATCCTATTGAGTTTCTAGATCCTCCATCTTAAATCAAAATCATCCCATAGCTCCACCCTTTGGCTATGCATTATCTAGGGTAGATAGTACTTGTCCTTGTGGCCTCATCATCTTAATCCAAAGATTGGTTCACATTGAAAAGAATCTCATCTTCCAAAGATCATAAGTCTATCTAAGGTTGACAATCCCATCCATTTGATCCTACATTAGGAAAGGCAACTCATTTTCATTTGACACCAGGTAATCTTGTAATCCTTAGGAAATCCCTATCATCCCAATCAAACATCATCCAAGAACCCCTTGTGTCACCTTGGTTCATCCTAAAGTCTTGCATTAACACTTTACCTTAAGTATCATAGGGCCATCCTATCCTCATACTTCATGCCTAGGTTTCCTTAGGATCATCTTGCATACCCATCATCCCTTTGAACCTCAGAGCCATCTTTCCATCTTCATCACTCATCCTAGGATCTATATTTCATGCCTACCAAGAAATTATCAAAGAAGAGAAAGGATATGGATCCTAACCTCACCACTAGTTTGTTTGACCCAAAAAATGATCCTAACAATGCTATGGTCTCATATGATCTGCAACAATAAGATCAAATAGAGAACATATGGGCTGAATAAGATGAGACACCCACCACAAGTTCTATAGAGGTATTTATGAGTCATTTGGACAATGCACATATGGTTAGTGCTATCATAGCCCTGAATAATCTCACCATCTTGGCCAATTATGAGTAGGAGGGTACTCCCATTCCTCCAGGACTTCGGCCCTTCAACCCTACACATCCCCAACAATGCATTGGTTGTCATTGTCCAACAAGTCATAGACCATAGCCTAGAAATATCCCAAGTCTCTTCACCCATTCCCCACTTATTGTAGTCTAGTTCCACTCTACCCATAGTACATAAAATGGCCCAATCCACTCCATTCTCTATCATAAGACCATCACCTTCACCATCGACATCTCAAATCACCACTCAAGCATAAGGCTCCATGCAAGTGCCATCTCAACCCCACATAAAAAGCTCCATGCAAGAATAACCTCCACCTTTTATATCCAAAATATCCACTTCAACATCAATTTTCCAAGGAGCAACGAAAATACCTCCATTTACTATCCAACAGATATTCACCCAAGCACCCAATCCATCTATTACCCAGCCAACCTCTGCGCAAATTTATCTCCCACCTTTCATCTCCACTATGCAAGCCCAAAAACCATTTTACCCAACATGGATGCCACCTACATGATCCCTAAACATACCACTTGTTAGAAACTACAATTGAAGCAATTATTGTATTGTCATTGATGTCAAACCTTAACTGGTAAGACTGTTGCTACTTAGGAAAGTACTATATCTATTGTGAGAAGGGAAAGAAAGGATGGTAACAATAGCACCTAGGGAAAGGTTGAGTTATCTTGATACTGCAAAGTGTACTTGACTATGTTGTACAATGATGGGACAATGTATTGTTTATCTTAGTAAATATTGAGGACTAAACTGGTAGGCTTAACCGAGCAAAAATGAAGAAATCATGTTTAAGCCAAGTTATGTTAGTGTATGCCGAGAAAAAATTTAGTGTCGATCGAGTATCAGTTAATTGCCGAGGAAGATAGTATATGCCGAGGAAATAGTTTTAGTAGCGATCGAGTGTTTTACATGAAGACCAAGTGGATGATCATAGTATTGACCAAGCATCAACATTTTTATATTTGAAGAGAATTCATATTTGGAGCCGACATTGTTGAATTCTTGGATTATGTAAAACGTGTTGACTTTATTTATTGATTGTATGGAAGCATTTAATGCTTTGTAAAACATTTTATTGTAAATCTTAATGAGATTTGAGATGATTTTAGAAGAGGAGATGAAGAACATGAAGTGGGTAGATTCAATGAATCTGACCTAACCCTAAGATCTATGAAGGAGATTAAGCGGCAAAAGATAAGTTAACCTAACAGAGAAAAGTATTAAGGGAACCTAAACATTAGGTATGAGAATGTATGGGTGAAGTAGATACTGGAAGAACAATAAGTTTTATTGACTGTATAAGCGAAAAGGCTAAAGGAGGAGTGTGGTGATTGCTTGAAGAAAAGTTTTGAGTAGATCAGAGATGAGATGGCAAAGTTTCAAAGTCAGTAAACCAGCATTTGTGTACGGAATTGGATCTGATATCTGCAAAGTGAGTTGTCTATTTTTCAGATCAATACTGCTGCTACTTTCTAACCATTATAACAGTCAAAATCCTTTTAACAGAGGTTGACCTAATAGTCATATGTTAAATCCTTTGAACAAGGTTGCATTCTAATGGAGTGTATGTAAGTCCTATAACAAGGCTCACTTTTAACAGGGTGATTGAAATCCTTTAACCAGGTCACACCTAACAGTGTGTATTGTAACCTTTGATAGGGTTGGCTTTTAACTGAGCTCACTTTAGAAGAGTGAAAATAATAGTAGCATGTTACAAAGTGTTTTTTCCCATATTGGGTTTCCATTATAAATCCCAGTGTCAATACTCATGTGAATGTTTTGGTTTGAACATTTTTGTGTTTTACAAGTTAGTTACAGTTGGGTAGTGGACTGCAGTGTTATATGTTTCTATTATTGAATCAGTGATGACCGAGCTTGTTTTGGTTGCTTGATCTGATTTAAGGAAAAGTTTTTGAAGTTATTTTATACATCAGGACCTAAGAACAACTGATTGACCCCCCTTCTCTGTTGTTCTAAATCATATTAACATCACTCATATCACAACTCCCCTCTATAATATTCACATTCCCAATCATTTCCATATCACAACCTACTACAAGGTTAGGCTCGAGAACAAATGCACACCTTAAGAATCCAAACAAAATCACATATCTCCAATCCCATTATCCCCAAACCAATTATTCAATTTGAAGCACAACCACTACCACCTCCTCATCAAACTACACCTACCCCTACATTCACCAACTACCTAGTCATGTTGTCATCCATCATCCCTCAATCAGTACCACTACCATAACAACAAGACTCTTCCAATTTCTCTAATTTCCCTATACCACCATCACCTATCACCAATGTTCAAGGAATCCTTCCACCTCTCAGCAATGCATGTATGCATCCCATGTACATTGGCCAAGCCCGCACAAAACCCTCTAGCCAAATGTATTAACAACCCATGTCATTTTACCAACCACCTCTGCAGCAACAATATCTTCCTTCACAACTGCAGTATTCTTCTATACCATCGCAACAACAAACACTGACATACCCCTCATAGTAGTACATGTCAACACCCCAACAATAATACCTTTCCCAACCTCATCCACAAAACCCATTATAGCCCACCTACCTAGTTGGGAAATCCCCTTATCAAACACCATATTATCCCCCTCAAAACCATCCACATTCACTTGCACCATCTGAACCTTTCAAAATGGGAGTACCCACTCCAACGTCTATCAACCCAAAGTGGGAAGAAATAAATAACACTCTTAAGGAGCTTTACAATGGGATTGAGAGAAAAACCTTTAAGTTTGAAGAGGTTTGTCCTTATCCCTTTGATTGATCTATCACAATAATCCTCTTCCCTAAACATTTTGAGACTCCAAAGTTTGACAAGTACTGGGGGAAGGGAGATCCAGTCAACCATGTCAAATAATTCTACATGGCTTGTCAAGAGGTTGGCTACAACAATAATTTTATCATTCACCTCTTTCCCAAGAGCCTAGGGGGAACCACTCTTGAGTGGTTCTACAAAATACCTTATGGATCAGTGTCAACCTTTACAGAACTGTCCAAATAGTTCATAGCACAATACGTGCATAACATCATGAATGAACTATCTCTCTTGGATCTCTGCAACTCAAAACATAAGGGAGGTGAGAGCCTAATAGATTATCTATAAAGATGACAAAACCTCACCATGAGGCTATCCTACCAACCCCCAGAGAAACATATAATGAAGATATTCATTCATAACTTGCATCCAAAGTTATCCCACTTTATGCACATAAACTACATCTAGACCTACCAGGATATCAAGGGAAATGAGATGGACATTGAAAAGGGCCTCTTGGATGATGGTACTATCAATCTCTAAAAATCAAACCATCAGGATAGGCCCAACAATGACCGTCCTCGCTATTGGAAGAAAACAAATAGTGTTTTCACTGATGGAGCCACCAATACAAAGCATCTCCAAGTTGTTATGGCTAGTCCTAAAACACCCACACTAACATACCAACAACCTTCACCCATCTACTAAACACTTGAGATATCTTATCAACAACCCTTTCAAAATTGTTAACCCCCAACAAATCAAACTAATTCTATATCAGTCACCCCAGGATAAAACAAGTCGTGCATCCAGAATAATAAAAAATATACATTCACCCCTCTTGGTGAATCATTGGACATAATCTTTCATCGAATGGTTATCATTGTGTCAAGGGACACACTACCATGAAGTGCATGAAACTCAAGCATTACATCTAGGATCTCATAGACAAGAAGGAGATCATAGTCGATGCACCTATCCAGGCCTCAACAAATGCCAACTAATAGATTTATCAAAATGTATTTCCTCAACACAATTCTAGAAAAAGCACTGCTAATGCAAACCCACTAGCCCAAAACCAAGGCAAGGGTAAGCAAGATGACCATGCTAATGGAAATGATTACATGAACACCTACATCAATTACGATAAATTTGTTGGATGCATCTCCCTGATGAGAGCCAAGTATAACCTATTTAATGCCATATTTTAATCCATTCCATACACTTTCATGCTTACTTTTCTATTCCATTTCCATCCCATTTTTTCCTATTTTACCATTATAATGTTGCATATAGTTTAATATAAATAAGTAGTATTCAATAATGTTTTGGGATTAAATTTTGGAGAATTCATTATTGATTGCTTATACTAGTATGTTCATATGTGAGTAGATCTTCCTGTCGCCTATAGATCTTCCTGTCATTTACCAAGCTTCCTACCACCTGGTGGATAGGAATAGATACTATTTGCTACTCAATTCAGAAAAAAACATTGATTGAATATCATTTCTTATCAGCATAGATATACATTTGTTTTACTGATATTGGGTGCAAATATTTTCCAAAACAAACGTACATATGTGTGAGGAAGATATCATAATGAGTTAAATGCCAGCACATAAACATGATCCAACATCAGCAAATGTATATGCACATCTCATGTGAACTAGATTCTATTATGCAGTAATCATTTCAAACCATTAATCAACAACTACAGATAATACTATTTTGCTGGAACGATCAAAACAATTACCTATTCTTGGCATGAGACCAAACTTTGTTATATTGCTACACATCTGTTATTGTTTGTATGGTGTATGCTACACAAATGGTTGCAAAAACTGTTATAGTTGTGCCTATAAAAGAAACATAAGATATAGAAGAGAGCAGATTTTTATATATATCCCTGCTGCCAAAGAAACTGGGTACACTTCTGCAAATTTTTAATATATAGCTTCCAGCAGGGAAGACATTATTGTATGCAGGTTTGAATGATATTATTTTGAAATAAATAAAAGCAGAAAATTTCGCATGGTTACAGTAGTGTAGAACTTGGTTTTCTTTACTCATCATGCAAACTGGGGAGTCAGGGCCCGCTCTTTGGTAAAGCACGATGACTATTTTATTTAGTGTAGTTTGTTTGTTATATAGTGTTAACAGTTTTATTACGTATTCATACCTTTTAATAAATTAAATGTTTAGGTTTTCATCATTTTATTGATTTCTAGATTAGTTGATTTATATCCCAGATTAGTTAATACTTTAAATTATTATTGATATTATCTTATTACAGATTGATGTTTTTGAGTTTTCTTTATTTTTGATGTTCCTGTCGCCAGGAAGGGACAGTTCCTGTCACTGGGATTTCTTTAGTTTTTCATAGATTCAATTTTGTGTGTTGTAGCTGCATTCATAATCCCTCATCTCACAATTATCATCCATTGATGGCATATTGCTTGGACACCTTTTGCAAGCTTACGCTCTCGGATTGACATGTATAGACCAACCGAACTTCATCATAAAATTGTTAATTCTTTTGTTATTATTTGCCCCAATGTTGGCCTATCACTCCTAGGTCAAACCCACAATTAATGTCATCCATGTCAAAGGAATAGACAGTCAATGTGCGATCACCACACATAGGGGTAGGATATTTTTTGTTGGTGCTAATATTTCTTCCTCATCTAATGTGAAATACAACCTCTTAGAACACCTTGGGAATACCTTCACCCAAATATCCATCTTAGATCTTCTTCACACCTCGCCCATTCATCAATAAATCCTCAATAAAGCCTTCCAAGAGGCACGTGCCCCCACAAACATTAATATCACCCAGTCTGATAATCTTGTAGGACACTTGTCTACATCCCGTGGCCTTTCATTTAAACCCTTTGACATGCCATCAATCAAACTAGACCACAATCTCCCACTTCACATTGCCATCATGGTAAATGACTTTGTAGTCAAACAGGTCATGATAGATAATGGTTTGACCCTCAACCTATGTACAATAAAGTTCATCAAATAAGTGGGATATACTAAAGTAGACATCACATGAGGTCATCACCATCAAGGCCTATGACAATCTGGAATGTACCTTAGAAAGTACTATCTTATTACCCATCAAACTAGCTCCTATGATACAAGAAACTATATGTCACGTTATTGATATTGACCTCCCCTATAAAATCCTCCTCAGTCATCCTTGGATTCATTCCAGAAAATCCATTCCTTCCATCTATCATCAGTGCATCAAAATCCCACACCAAGGCACAAAAATAACTATCCATATTGATCCATAACCCTTCACATACTATCATGTGTTAGAGGCTTCATTCCCCCACTACATTCATTATCTTGGAATTGACATTGGCACCTATGTTGCCAGTTCCTCCTGATCCCATTGTGATCCAAAAATAATAATCACCTCCACCCTTTCCACCGTCAAGATTAAGAATAGAGGTTGTGGTGAATGTATCCTAACAAATGCCTTTGCAGTAGGGGCCCTACCACTCGACCCACATACTCAAGGACACTCATCTCAGTAAAGCACAACCCAACAAGAGGAACCTAAAACAAAGCAAATGGGTTCATCCATGTTCTTGTCACATGGCATCTTGAACAGTCAAGAGATAGAGCCTGATATCAATAGATAGCTATACAAAGATCCCCCACCTCCTAACACTGAGCTCCTTGGTTACTTCAAAGATAAACACCCCACATCACACAAATGATCCATGTAACAATGAAATTATCAAGGCGTTGGTCTAGGACCCGAGGAAGGTGGTATAAAAGACCCACTAGAAGCTTCTCATCAGCCAAGATATCGATGTGTTATATTTGGCCACAACACTACTCACCTTATGTACAAGATCATGATACCATGATTGGGGGCACTAATGCAACCAACGTTACCCTCCTGGACATCCAAGGTGAAATTGTGGAAGTTGAAGATATCCCAAAAGAGGAATAAATAAATCCTACGATGATATATTCAATGAAAAAAATTTCCTGGCCAATTTTGTCCTCCATAAACTATCCATAAACCTTATTGATCTCCCACTCATCCACCTGAAACTCATAGACTAGGACCAACAAAGCGTTTCACATATTAATGAGTTCCAAAGTGAGGACGCACCCCTAAGGTTCATGGGAGCAACAAAACAAAAATAATACTAGGGGCATGCTTCAACGCATGTCTATAAGCTAGACACTAAGGGATACTTTGGAGAAGAAGTATTTATTTGCAAAATAAAAAATGAAAAAGAAAAAAATGAGCCTTTTTGTGAAAACTCCTCTAGTGCACTTTTTGACTCCAAAAGAGTAAAAAAAAAGGGCACGTTTTCTAGTGAAAACCTCTCTGAGGCACCAAAAGATGAAGACTTTACTCTTCCTCTTATCCATGATTACAGTCTAGAGAAGTCATCTAGACTCATCAAAGAAACCAAGCTGATTAATCTAGGAACCAAAGAATGCCTCAGAATCACATACATCACGACATCACTAACAGAGGTCAAAGAAAGAGCTTTCACTACACTTCTCCAAGAAGCCACAATAAGATTTGCATGGTCATATGCTCATATGCCTAGATTGGACCCCAACCTAGTTGTCCATCATCTCGTAGTAGACCCAAGTTCCAAACCAATCAAGAAAAAGCTCTGAAAGATGCACCCTAAGGTGGCCTTGCTAGTAAATGAAGAATTGGAAAAACTCTTACAAGATAAAATCATACACATCATTGACTATTTAGAATGTATTTCCAAAATGGTGCCATTTTCCAAACCATTGGGAGAAATTAGAATATGCATAGACTTCAAAGACCTCAATAAGGCATGTCTAAAGGATGATTTCCTTCTAGAAAGCATATTTATGATTATCGACCTCACTGTCAGGCATGAGATTCTATCACTCATGGATGGTTTCTTCAGATATAACCAAATACACATTGCATAAGAAGATCAACATAAGATAACCTTTACAACCCCATGGGGAACCTTCTACTATAACATGATGCCTTTTAGTTTGAAGAATGCAAGGGCCACATATCAATGATCCATGATTGTTATATTTCATGACATGATTTATAAGATCCTGGAGGACTATGTGCATGATATCTTAGCAAAGTAAAAAAAAAGGTTAGAGCATCTCAATATTTTGGAATGTGTCTTTGACCACCTCCATCATTATGGTTTAAATCTCAATCCCAAGAAGTGTGTCTTCAGAGTTACATCGGGAAAACTCCTAGGCTTCATTATAACTTGACGAGGCATAGAAATTAATCCCAAGAAAGTCAAAGCTATAATGGAAATGCCTCTCCCCAGGGTGCTCAAGAAGCTACTTAGTTTACAAGGTAAGCTACAATATGTTAAAAGGTTCATATCACATCTTTTAGATATGTGCCAACCATTCACCCATCTAATGTGTAAAGACACCAATTTCAAATGGGATCCTTTGTGCCAAAAAAGTTTTGAAAAGATCAAGGAATAACTAGAAAATCCACCAATCCTTGTGCCACCTACTCCAAGGGAGCCACTCATTTTGTACATATCAACAACCACTACATCATTGGGGGCACTCCTAACCCAACTTGACAATAATGGAAAAGAAAGAGTTATCTATTACAACAGTCGTACACTTTTTGGCTATGAGCTCAATTACACACCAATGGAAAAAGCATGCCTTGCAGTGGTTTTCTCTACTCAAAAGCTATGACATTATATGCTTAGTCACATGGTGAAACTCATTTCCAAAATAGGTCTTCTCAAGTACCTACTATCATGGATAACACTTACAGGTTGCATGGAAAAATGGATAATGCTCCTCAACAAATTTGACATTCAGTATGTGGACAGAAAGGTGATCAAGGGCTAGGTTATTGAAAATCAACTAGCTAAGGCACCTCTAGTGGACACATATCCTTTGTTAATGTAATAGATGAACATCTATGTATGATCGAAGAAAAACCCACATGGAAACTATATTTTGATAGAGCATATACATCACATGGATCAAGAGTAGGAACCCTCTTTGTCACTCCTCAAGGTGACTACATCTCAAAATCATTTAAATTAGGATTCCCCTATACCAAAAATATTATAGAATACAAGGCACTCATCTCAGGCCTCAGGATAACTATCCATTGAAACATCACAGAATTAGAAGTGTTCAGAGATTCACAACTCATCATCAAGAAAATCATGGATTATTTTCAAATGAAGGACAATAAGTTATTACCCTACAAAAAATTAGTGGACAATGAGTGATCATTACTATTTCTTCATATTTCTTTAGTTGTTATTTAGTACTATGTTGTTCCTACAACCACTAGGTAGCAGAACGTGTGGTTGTTCATATATCAAGGCAAACAAAGTAGAGGCCTGTTTGATTTTTGGATTTTGTTGAGTAGATAAAATATTGGAAGCTTTCTGATTCTTGCAGTGACAAGTTACTTTCCAATATTCATTTTTAATGCAATGTTTCCTTTCAGGAGAATAGTGATGGAAATTACTGTAACTTAGTGCATATAATTTTCCACACCATTTCAAGTTCATGCCCTTGGGTTGATAGATAAATGAGCCAATCGAATCAATTGATAACTGCTTTGTGGATTTCCAATCTATAAGTGATGGGTAAATAATCCTAGTTACTAGTTAGATTAATTTGGTAAGTATTTTTTGTGCCATTGTCGGGGATGGTGTCAGTCTGAGTTACTTTTAAAATCCATCTTCCAACTTTCCTAAAATAGTATTCAAAACCATCTTAGCATGACCTCCATTTTTGAAAAAGATCTTTTTAACCTTGGCACATCTCTATATGAGTTATAAAAGAAGAGCTAGAGATTCCTTAGGTAGGTTTGTCCGAACAAGCAATATTGATAATCAAGGAGAACCTTCTTATGCCACACAATCTGAGGAAGACAACCCCTATGTTGATGCCACACAATCTAAGGAAGACAACCCTTATGCTAATGCCCCACAAGACATGCCTACAAATTCTTCATCATCCTCAGAGGATGACCCGTTTGGATTCCATATATTCGATGAGTTTGTTGGTTCCTAGAATGGATTTTACACTCAAAGAGACACCAACATACCTAAGAATAGTTTTAAGGAGGCGTTAGTTCCAAATATGGGGAAATCTGTAGGTAACTGGACCAACTATAGGGACAAGACTGCCCTCTTCACTTTTGGCTCTGCAGAACCAAGGTAGGTGCACCAAATCCAGTAACATATAACACTTTTACAACTTTAAATTGGATTTAACAAAGCAAATAATGTTAAGAGAATACTAGATGGCAACCACTCATTTATTGATCCTCGATTATCATGAAATAACTGATGCCCACAAACATAAAATTGAAAGGATTTGAAATGATTTTGATTTTAACTTTTCAGAATATAACATATCCTAACCAGACATATTTCAGCATAGAATATACTTGCTTCAGATCAGTGCCTTATCCATTTGGAAAATCATCTAGTGCATTGTAGAATACAAAGACTGATTACTATCATTTCATCAAAGATCCAAGTCGTAAATACAAATACCCAAAACCGTACTACTTACAGAAACCCCTGTGCAAACCCCATGAATTTGTGTATCATCTAAAGCATCATTTAATCTGATCAAAACCAGAACTAAAGATAGACAACACATGCATAGATAAACTCCATACAAAGAATCAGAACATTCAAAATGCATAAAACTTGAAACAGATGGAGAGAAATGGAACTGAAAACTTGAAATAAGAATGAGGATCTAAGCCTCTGTATACACCTTGCTTGAAGATTCAAAGCCACTAAGACAATATGCAAAAGATATGCAACTTTTTACTATGTTTTGATACCAACTGGACAAAACATGCCCTATTCCTCGACTGAAGGTTCAGGATGCAACTTGTTGAACCTGAAAACCAACATCCTCTATAAATGGTCTTGGAAATCCTTATAAAGGATTGCAACAAGCTTAGGACCATTTAGGGCATAATTAGGGCAATATAGTCAACCCCAAGATTATCAAAAATATCAGAGACAAATCTGATATTATTTCATTCTAGAACATATTTTGCAAAATATCTTCATCCTTACCTAAATCTGAACTTGAAAAACAAAATCCATTATTGCTCCTTCCCACTTGATCAAATCTGATTTTCATCACTGCCATTATACTAATCGTTTCATGCTATTTCCGTTGATATATTATACTCATATATATGGGCAAAAAATGAAGCACTTGACATCATTTTAAATCAGTGAGAAACTGCAATCTTTAAATTTTGAATTTTTTATAGTGCAGACTTTATAAACTTTTAAATCTTTGCACAGACATTTGATTTTTAATGTGGGCCCATGCACCACATGGCACCACATAATTTTCTCACTGATCCACCTCATCGCCCTATCAGACTACTTGTAAATCCCTTAGCCACTTGTCAATCTTTGATTGGTTCATTTCTCTGACTGGATGAGTGTACAACTTCATCCGCCAGCGCACCACCATGACACATGGTAGCTTGTTGCAACCCCACAACGATATCCATCATGCACCTTCATCTTTGTGGGATAGCAATGACCGTTAGATCCTTTGGCATGCATCTTGAGGTGATCGACTGTCTATCCGTTTGATCGCCCGGTCACTACTCTATCACTTCTCTTCCACCAAGTGTCACGTTCTTATTCACTACACGATCCATTTGGCACTGACTGTGTCCTCCTCACCATGTCACCGGGTGCCACATGTCATCATCTCGCTACCCCGCAACCATTATCACTCAAGCATCTTTTTCTTTGCGGGGCAACGACGTCTGTTAGATCTCGGGCATGCATCCCGATGCAATTGACGAGCACTTGCACACTTTGTCAAAATTTACCTTACCTCACATGGGACCTGCCATCCTTGTCACCATCCATGTCATTTTCTTGGTCCACGTGTAGGTGCATAGACTGGCCTCCAACTAGGCATCCACTTTGGACACCTTCATACTATGAGCTTGGTCTTTTAAAAATCTCATTTTGCCTTTACACGGTCAATGTGGGATATATTTCCCTTTGAATATAAATTATTTCCTTTCAAAAATTACCTTGTCATGTGCCTGGCTGGGCCCACCAAATCTGAGAGGCCCCACTCTCCTTCTTCCTTTTCTCTTTACCTTAGAATCGAGCATTGTTTGATTTAAACATTACTTAACACCCTGGCATAGCAAATGTGGGATAAATCCACACAAAGCAACCAAAAAACTAAAATTTCCTTCACGCCTGTGCACGAAAATGTTTTTCTATTTGTTTTCCTTATGCAGTGCCATGCTGGAAATGGCATGCCTCTGGTAATTTTCTAAGGCTGGCACGTACCCCTCCCTCTCCTGTAAACATTTTGTTCTTCTCATGGATGGTAATGCTGGTGTGCTGCATAAAATACACCATGTTAAGCACGTGAGTCCCAGGGAAACATGCACTCAAGACCTGGCAGTATGTGTTCTTGGAGGGGAGTATTTTGGTAGCCTTCATTTGGTTGCACAACTGCTCTCTTCCTTCATGTGTGGAACAATATTTTGGTGCGTGAGGGAGGAGGACACTGGTAGCCTCCATTATGCCTGCAAAAACTTACCAAGTGGAAGGCATATACTTTGCTGAAAACCTCTCATAAGCTACCTTATTTTATTCATTTTTTGGGCCTGTGAATACACACCACAAAGCACACTAGCCTCCCCAAGGAGGAGCCTATGCAAAGCCTTAGGAAAGTTGCGTAAAACCATAGAGTTTATGCAACACTTCCTCCCCACTTGGTACGCCCAGTCTAGCCCTCTTTTGCATTTCTCTTGGGCTTGTAGATGCCCCTCAAGCACACATACAATAGTTTGGACAAGAAGTGCACCCAACACTTATTAAAAACATGCACACCATTCCAACTGGTGCATCCGACTTTAATGCTGCCTGCAGCTTATAGTTTTTGATTGGACTTCTTCATTGGATAGGATTATTTTTGAAATATTTGTAAATTCTGAATAAATTATTTGCCGTGATGGAGTAATCCCCCCTTATGAATGCAATTGATGAAGACTCGTGAACACATTTGAAATTCCCCCATGGACTTGTTTGAAAACTTTCTTTCTTACTCTGCAACCACACTTGATCCTATTTCTCAGTATGAAATGCATCTTTCAACTTCTTTTAAGTTCATACCCTTCTTGAACTAACATTTAACCATATCTCATGTTGATTGAGAAGATGAATTCTCTTGTAAGGATAGCTACTTCCAATACAATCAAGCATGCAAATGACATACTTGAAAATGCTTGTTCAGATGGCTTCACCTAAAGATGAATGAGGCAGGAGATGTTTAAAACTTGAAAATGCTTGTTCAAAATTATTTGGTAAGCGCAAATTGGAAACACTGGAAACAACCTCAGAAGGAGATGAATTAAAAATATCAAAAGACAAGATGGAAGTGAATCACTGAATCTGGCAAAAAAATAATATGCAAGGAATGTAACAAAACAACCCTCAACTGGAGACAATCATTTGTCAATAAGATATGAATTTTGGAAAATGGTTACTTTGCAAAGTTTATTCTATCTGCACTTTTCATCAACATGAAACACTTTTTGTTTGATCTTGCAATCCGCTCAAACGAGACCTTCATGGTTTGAAAACTTGGATAAATGATCTCTCTCATACATAGAAAACAAGATTATAATTAGGTTTCCTAGATGATCAACTGGTCATTCAGAAATAATCCACAAAATCAACCACTTAGAAAATCCTGAACTGAAAGACAGCGAAACAGTAGAAATTGCAATTGAAATTGGCTGAGGAAAAGGGTCAAACGGATTGGTCATGATCTGAAACTCACCAAGGGGAATTATTTCCATATCTATAGTATAGATCAATCTTCAATTCATCCTGATCAATTACTGGATGCAATTTGCATGATCTCAAAGTAGGCTACTTTAAAACTGCATTCCCACACTTAGAAAAACTAAATAAAATGCAAACAGAAGAAGCCTGGTAAACTGATCATACAAATATTTAGGAATCTGAAAATGGGCTTGGAGACACACTCTCATGCCTAAAATATGATGCAATATTCCTTTTATTATGACTATCATCTAGGTTTCAGATACAAACCATCAAAATTGGTCGTTCAGTTAAAACCAGACAGGATGCGAAGTGCAGATTTGAGCACTGCCCTCCAAATGGGTACCTTCAAAACTTATCAGAATTGGATTCTGTGAGTTAAAACAAACTGAATATGTTAAATGAAAGGCAAGGAACACATGTCCCAAGCACCATCCCATGAAAATCAACAGGCCTACCATTATATGCACTTGAATTAGGGCTTCAGAAATGATCTTTGAAGTGCTGAACTTAGCCTTGGAGAATTTTTGAATATAGACTCTAAAATCAATCTAGATTTTAGAGTAGTAATAGTGGCTCTAGTTGGGGATGTGTGCCCTTTGTGGGCATGCAAAGAATCTAGATTCTATGGCAAAACATACCACTCAAAAATGAAAAACTGACTTCTTGCTCTTTCTCTTCAAAAATAGGGAACCTTACTGAAAGAAACACACCACACAACTGAAAGAAAGCAACTGTATAATATATACATTGTTTGCATAGGCTTGAGGCCTGAAGACTAGAACTACTTCTTACCTTTGTCGTACATATGATTTTCATCCATATATGAGATCAACCACTTAAAAAACTTTTGACAAACATGCTGCCAACATACATGAAAATATTTAGGCTGGAAGGTAGCTCTGTACTTGCCACAACCTACACTCTTTCGGTCACAACCATCCTCATGTTCATATTCTAGAAAATATGGAAGATCCTTTATGTCATCTTGATGTTGACTGAAAGTATAAGGTATATCTGGTAATGCATCTGAATATAAACTACAATGGTCATCTTGCATTACTAAAAACTCATCTAGCTAAAAATGAAGTGGATCTTCAGATTTATCTTTATAAGATATTTTAGCCATTGAATAACTTGGTTCATTAATTTGTGAAGAATAAGTGTGGTTAGTTACAAGATTTTTTTGCAAACTAAGGGGAAACATCTCCTCATAAAATGACTGAAAACTAACACTTTTATCACAACTTCTAACAATGTCTTGCACACATAAACCTGTATGATCAAACAATATTTCTTCTAAAACTTTTAGGGCTGAGAAGTCACATTCATATTTATTACTTTCTTCAGTATCCTAATTTATACAATGATCCTTCTAAAAATTAACTTCTAAGAGGTCTGAATTTCACTCACTACTTAGTGTGCATTGGATTTCATTTTCTTCTTCTTTGGCTTCATGCTTGATGCTGCAAACTTCTTCCTTGTTCAAAATAGGGGCTGCAAACTTTTGGCTCATATCATCTTGATACTCACTAAATTCACTATCAGCTTCATAATTAACATCATCAACACAAAAGGAAACAACATCATCCTTTTTATTTGCATACAGTTGCTCACAAGAAAACTCTTCTTTCATATCCTCATAATCTGATTTTGGATCACTAGAAGAACACACTTCTTTATCCAACACAAAACCATAACCAATGTAAAATTTGGAATCATCATAAATGTTGTCCTAATTTTTTAGCATTGTATATGGAAAGAAATCAACACCTTCATTGTGTGTAGGTGTTTGGGAATTACCAAAATACTGGAAGTGTTGATGGTTGTGTAACACAAGACTGTCACACTCTTTCAAAATTTCAACCAACAAAGAAAAAAGACATTCCAACTTTTCAATATAGCTGGAGACATGCTGACCCACTTCAATACATGTTTGAACATAAAAGGGAAGCTATGAAGTTCAATCACATGCATATCAAACAAGTGTTCAGAAAAACCATTTTGAGCTGCAACTCGTGGCTTCAAATTAAATTCATTCTGGGAGGCATCATCATGATGGACTGGAAAAATGAAAGATGCATTTTTTTCTTGTAATTGATATGTCTTTGCTAGCTTGTTTCAAAATCTTCTAAAAATAGAGTGCCAATGATGCAAGAGTAGTGTAGGAGGGGCCAAGGAATGGCACACCCTAACTTGAACCACCTTGCTCAACAACACGTGGAAGCAACAACAACACAATGGGAGAGAGAAAATGTAGGATCATTCATATATTTACTTCAAATTGATTCATACATGCTAGGCTATAAGGCCTTCCCAGTTTCAGCCAAATATTACAATGAATTATAGAAGTCCTCAAACATGCGAGGATCTATAGATAATCTCCATCTTCTATCTTCTATCCAAAAAATTGCCTCTAAAACTGACTCTCCCACCTCTCCCTAAACTCTAACCAAATAACTACATTTATACAAGAGGCTAATGAATTGAGTCGGCCTTCAAATCAATAATCAATGGAAGGAACAGTTAGATCTGGGACCACACACTTCCCAATGATGGATACCAACATTAAATCCATGACCTATAATCAATGCACAAGTTGGCTTGAATAGAAACTCATGGGTAAGAAAAGCTAACCGAGTGCCAGACAAGTATCACTGAGTGCTAGGGAAATTCACCGAGCACCAAAGAGATAACCGACCAACACCGGTGAATAAAGGAAATTGAGCAACACCGAACGAACTTGGTCAAAGCAGGAACTAGGCAACACAAACAAACTCAAATATGTTTTTGGTGACACAAGATTGCCAAGGACCCGAGATGCTCCTGCTTTAGACACCTGGGGTTATTTGAAAATTATTCTCCGAATCATTTAGAAGGTATGATCCGAGCTGTATCCAACTCAGATTGTGAAATCCATGAACTATCTTTAATCGATCTATTCTTCCACTTTACCAGATATTCCATATACTATTTTCCTCTTGTACTTCTGCTAACTCTTTGCCCCAAAATCTGCTCAACTTCTTCATTCTATTTCTTAGGATATTCCATTGGTATTGTCATGTCTTCTTCAGGTTCATGAAACTCATACAAAACAACAATGTTGAAAATAGGTGATATATCCATGTCATCAGGTAACTCAACCTCATATGCATTTCCACTATCAAATTTTCTCAAAATCTTGCAAGGTCCAAACTTCTTCATCTTCAAGTTCCCATATGTTCCAATAGGAAATCTACCTTTTCTCAAATGAACCATCACTTCATCACCAACATCAAAAGTCTTATGTCTTCTTGATCTATCAACTCTATCTTTGTATTTCTGATTACTCTTTTCCTGTTTAAACTTCACATCTTCATGCAATGTCTTCATGTACTCAACAATTTTTTCTCCTTCAGCACTCCTCTTTCTTTCATCATCAATGTCTCTCAAATCAGATATACCTCTAGGTTGTATGCCATTTACAATCTCAAATGGTGTTTTTCCCGTACTCCTATTCACTGAATTATTGTATGCAAACTCTACTTATGCCAACACAAAATCCCAATTACCTGGTGTGTCTCCAACTAAACATGTCAAAAGATTTCCCAAGCTTCTATTCACAACTTCTGTTTGTCCATCGGTTTGTGGGTGAAATGTAGAACTATATTTCAACTCGGTACCCAACTTTCTCCAAAGAGTCTTCCAAAAGTATCCAACAAATTTACTATCTCGATCAGAGATAATACTCCTTGGTAATCCATGCAATCTAACAATTTCCTTAAAGAAAAGATCTACTACATTTACTGCATTTGATGTCTTTCTACAAGGTATAAAATGTGCCATTTTAGAAAATCTATCCACAACAAAAAATATAGAATCATTACCTCTTACTATCTTCGGTAAGCCAAGAACAAAATCCATACTGATGTCAATCTAAGGTTTCTCAGGTACAAAAATCAGTGTATACAATCCAATATTCTGACTAACTCCTTTTGCAACTTGACAAACTCCACAACTTTTCACAAATTTCTGAACATCTTTATACAACTGTGGCCAAAAGTATTTCTCCTTAAGCAAACTCAATGTCTTATCAACACCAAAATGTCTAGCCAAACCACCACTATGTTTCTCTTTTATCAAATTAGTTCTCATAGGTCCTCTCGGTATACACAACTGAATACCTTTAAACAAAATACCTCCTTGCATAAAATATTCATCCCATTTAGTACTTTGTTGATCTTGAATAGGTGCTCTGCACTTTCTCCACGGTTCATAAAATGTTGGAAAGTTGGCTATACTAGTTTATATGACTTAATATAGTGTTGTCATTATGGCAACAAAATCATATAGAAGTTTGGAGTCAGCGCACTTGATGTAAAGATCAGAAATCGGCTAAGTGTTGAAGACTGGACAATGTACAGAGTTCCTGAAGCTCAGAGCATCAACGCACGTGCATATGACCAAGTTATGGTGTGTGCCCTAGAAGTTTAGTTTTTTAGACTATATTCATGCTTGGTCTATGAGTGCATGATCAAATATGCAAGTATGAGAAAGATACAAACAATTGAAGTTACACAGCCAGTGTGTGCCAGTAAAGAACATAGTAAGCAACCGACTGTTATCATTTTGAGTTGTGGTTATATTCTAATGATGTAAAGGATATACACATATTGTAATTAGGTTTCTGACATGTATATATGTTTTTTTGTAAACACACTTGAGCCAATTCATTTTGAAGTGTTGTATGTAATAGGTTTAAGGGCCGACCTAGTTGTTTATTTTGTATGCACATATAAATATGAGATGCACCCATTGTAAATGGTATGGAAGTTGATATAGAGTTTTAATAAGTAGAGAAGAAGTGTGTGAAGAGACTATAGGATGTATTAGAGATTTTCAAGAGGTCAAAGCATCAATGCATCAAAGGAACTGATCTGACAAGAAGTGTCACAGTGATAGTTCATCCAACATATATAGTGTGTATTTGAGATCAGAAGGTTGTAGTCTTCACCACTTGAGCAGTGAGATCTAGGACAATGTGTCCACTCCCCTAACAGGGACTATTGTAAAATACTCCTAACAGGGTATGACCATTAACATGGTCTACTATACTTAATGCATTGTAAAGAAACTCCTAACAGGGTTAAGGATCTTCTAACAAGGATAAAAAAACACTAGTACAAAATATTAGTGGGTGTCAATTCCCATCGGGTTTTTACCTATTTGGGTTTCCCCATAACCATATTGGTGTTATGTGTTGATTTCATGTTTAATGTTTACGTGGATGTTCATTTCAGTACTTAAGCATTTAAGTTCAGTTTAAAGATTAAGTAAAAAGATGAATATTTAGTGAACACTGATTCACCCCCCCCTCTCAGTGTTCCCATTCCTAAAAATTAGTATTAGAGCTTTGGTCCTTAGTAAAGAAGTTTAACCACTTGAGGAGATCATGGACAACATAGAAATGAAACATCTGAAAAGAAAGCTTGAAGCTGCTCTTGAAGACCTGGACAAATCTGAAAGAGAAACTGAAGAACTAAGGGAAAAAACTCAGTGATGCTCAATTAGTCATCAAAAGGCTAAGGAAAGATTTGAAAGAATGCTCTACCAGTGATCTAGGGACAATGGTCAAGAAACTGAATACAAAATTGAGGCAAGAAAACATGGAAATATTAGAACTAAGAAACAACAAGGAAAACTTGGAATCTGAATTAAAAGAGGCTAAGAATCACATTGATAAATTACACACTAGTTCTAATTTAATAGAATCTCAGTTATATGCAAGAAGAGCTAAAGGAGATACTAATTGCATTGGATACAATGAAGGAAAAAATCAGATTGATAACATGTGATTAAGAATGAAAGCACCAAAAGGCACCTCAAATGCTAAAGATACTAGAAGTCAGACCAAGGATCATACTGAACCACCTAAGAATGAGCACAAGCCTATAGACCACACTTGTTATGCATGTAACAAGCATGGACACATAGCAAGGAACTATGCAAAGGTAAGACCTTTCAATGGTTATTGTTATTCATGCAATAAATTTGGTCATAGAGCTATGAATTGCAAGCCAAGCCAAAAGAACAAGACTCATAATCAAAGAAATCAGAATCAATCAACTGTAAGAAGCTCTCAGAATGTTACATGTCAGATATGTAACTATAATGGTCACTCAGCTAAATAATGTAAGATGGTGACTCATGTCAATACACCAAGGAATATAATGCGTCTAGTCATCTGTCACTCTTGTAACAAGGCTATACACATCTCAAAGTTTTGTAGATCAAGGACGCAAGGTCAGGAAAGCCCTAAAAAGGCCGAAGAACCAGTATTGGATCCCAAAGGAGAAGTCAAGTTTGTGAAAGCCTCAGAGGATGTGATCTTGATTTGGTCAGAAACAAGGAAGGACAAGGTTGATGAGTATGTATTGGATGCATCCATAGTGGATGCACCCTCTACATCTGGATGAATGGCCCTTAGGGTCACAGGGGGAGCTAATTTAGCTCTAGACCCCTGCGTGGCTGGTATACTCACTCTCAGAGTATGCACCTTTGGACTTAAGCTTTTGGAGACTATAGAAACCTTTGTGCAAGAGCACACTAGCTGATTGTTTGTAGAATGAAAGATAGAAATTTCCAAGTGACAACCTGGTTTACGTGAAAAGCATTAATGGCATAAATTCTACTTTAAAGTACAAAAAAGTTAGAAGATCTCTCATTGAATTCAAATTAAGAGTGATTGAAGAGAAGAAGAGTCTTAGTAGTTGATTAAGAAGTATTATAGTTGATTCATCAAGTGATTTGCTGTGCATTTGATCGATTGCAGAAACTCTAGTTCATCGCACCGATTCAAAATCCCTTGGAAACCTTTGTGAAAGCTATACACAAGTAAGTGATGGCTACTCCCATAGTATTTGATATTGCAGAGAAGGAAATATATGTGTTTAAGAGGCATCCATTTAAGTCTACACTATATGACCTAGAAGGGGCATTCTCCCGCATGCCTATGGGTGTTATGCATGTTGAGGATATTAGGGCATAGATCTACTGCAAGAAAGAACCAGTAGGATTGGATAGATTAAGGGCGCACATGGAAACCATGTTAAAACCAAACAAAACCTTCTTGGATGAGTATGCACAGTGGTATAATCACCCTATAGTGGAGTATTCTATGACATATGAGTTCTATGAATCAGAATGGATCAAGATTCTTTTGAGCAGGATTCATGATGACCTATTTTGGATAGGTGAAGTGTCGGTCAGAATCACTAGTGACCTAATTCATAAAATGACAAGGCTTTCAAGGATAGGCACTATCCTTCCAGTGGGTAAAGATGTGAGGAAGATTGTTGAATAGACTTGCAAGTCAAGGAGTGATAGGCGCAGAATGACCATAGAGCCTATTGAGCAAAATGACATCAAATTGATGTTTATGATACTTGGATACAGGTTTCAACACACCAATAGGGTGAACAATGTATCTGAAGCCACAATTCTTGCAACCATAAGAATTGTTAATGAAAATGGAGAGTTCAACCTATGTGAAATCTTGCACGCACAACTAATTGATAACATTAAGGCAATCAAGCATGATAAGACCAAAATATTCAAATTTGGGTCTTTGATCATCTATATGTACTTTCACATTATTGGAAAAGTATCTAATTTCTATCTAGACAAATCCATTCCCACAATGCCTCAGATATCTCTCAAGGCATGTACTGAAAGAACCTTGAAGGATTACATGACATTGGAGCTAAAGACATTCAGGGTTAAGATGCAAATGAGGTATAGGATACGAGAGAAGATAGTTGAAAAGTATAAGGATACTATCTGTTTTATGGTTGAAATAGATATAATGATGCAGGAGCATCCTGGGTGTAAGAGCAATCTTGCATCACCCAAAAATATTTCTATTTTTTATTTTCAATAAGGGCTATTTTGTGCAGAGCTGCTATTTATGGAAAGTTACTATTTTTGGTAATTTTTGTATGTGCTTAGAATGATCTGATTTCTTTCTTGGAGGTTCATTTTGGTCATATAAGTCTGCCAGTAAAGTTTCATTGCCAGATCAAGTGTATATTGGAAGATATTGAAGATTTTCGGTATTGGCAGCAGGGTACATAAACTTTGAACTCAGTTTTGAAGGCTTTAGAGGTCCCGGATGAGGTCAAAAATTTGGGTGACCGGTGCTTGCACGAGTCAAGCCTGTAGAGCGCTTCGTGGCGTTTCTGAAAGGGGGTTATAATAGCCGAGCGGGTCAACGGGTGATGACTTATGGTCTTCGGAAGTTGGGCCATCTGAAATGGCGGAAAATAATTTTCTTCAAAATTTCTGTTCGGGTTTCAAAGGTTATCTTGAGCCGACTATGATGTAGTAAAATGTAAAATAAAATAATTCTAAGTTGGTCGGCCTTATTGGCTAAAATTCTGGAACCTTCCCAGGTGGTGGAAAATTGCCTATATAAGGAAGGCTGTATTATTGTCTTAAAAAAGTTCAGAAGAGTTCTGGGTAGTAGATCTGGGTATTGATTCGAGGCTTTGTCCTACAGAATATTGTAAGGAATGCCCATGTGGCTTTGCATATTGTAATTTTGAAAGTTTGTAATTCCACATTTGTGGAGATAATAAGAAGCCAATTTTCTGTTCTTGCATATTGTTGTTGTTTCTCTATTTCTGTTATGTGTTTGTGGTATTAAGGGGAGCACCCTTCATCATATAACATGCATGAAGGCAGTTGAACCTAGAACAAAGTGGATTCATCCATTTGGATATGAGGTAGATGAAAAATTTTTAGAAGCTTATGCTCAAGTTCTATTAGCAGCACCTAAAGACCCTAATGAGCCAAGATGGGGAACCTATGAGGAGAAAACTAGAGAAGTTGATGCAGTATTAAACAGCGCAGCAAAAAAAAGAAAGGTTGCTAAAGTTACCTCAGAAATCTTGAGAATACATGGAGTATCTCAAGAAGACCTAGACAAAGCAAGGGAACAAAAGATTTCTTTGGAATTAGAGAGCGCAGATGCAGCAAAGGCAAAATCAAATGATCCCAAGTTAAAGAAGGTGGAGATAGAAAAATATGATGAACATAAGGGTAAAACTGATATTACTCTTTTTTCTCCCAAGGAAACCATTGACCTTACTACTCCTCCTGAGTATAAGCAAATGCCAAAGAGGAAGAAATAGATCAGCACTAGTCATCCATCCTCAAGAGTCACAAGGAACATAAATAACTCACAAGCACCTCCTAAAGTAAGTTTCAAACCTAGTCTCAGTGTGCTAAGTGCAAGAATAGTTGATGAGGGAAGAATTGATCAAGTAGGGAAGTTTTATGAAAAATATAGTGAAATAGAAAAATCTAAGATATATATAGTGATAGTCAAACACATGCTGAAGTTCAAGAAGACAGTCTTGGAACTTAAGGCTATGATTCCTGACAACGTATGGAACATCCTAGAATTCCAAAAGAGACAAGCAATTGAAGAGGATTTAAGGATAAGGGAAAAGATTCTAGATGACACTCTTCCAATATGTTCCCTAGAAGAGAAATCTCTATTGTTAGATCTGGTCAAGCCACATCTCATAAGAAAGTCAAGAACTTTGCATATAATGGACAAGAACTATGATCTGGTGGCTAAGGAAACATAGAAGATATTTGAGAAAGTATTCATGAATAGGCACATGTATCCAACTACTGCGCCCACAACACAAGTAACCATAAAGGAAGTCAAGGTGGTAGAGCCCACTAATGCATCAGTGATAGGTCCTTAGGATTCAATGCCTACAATGGAAACTCAAATAGAGGCAGATAAGTCCACACCCATGACAGAGTCACTAAAGGATAGCACCTTTATCATTGACAATGTAGAGATAGCCATGACGACCACTGACACTGAATTGGATAAGTTTGAAGAAGATTTTGTGAGCACACAAGAAGTTGAAATTTTATGCAACAACACACCTCCCACTCATCAAGAAGAAGTATTGATTGAAGATATAACAAATGAGAAAGAAGAAGAAAAGATAGAAGAGAAGAAAGAACCAGAAAAAGAAAAAATAGAAAAAGAAGAAGAAAAGAAAGAAATATAAAAATAAGTACAGAGAAATGAACCATCAGTTGAACTACTCAAGGTAAAACAAGAAGTAATGGATAGCACTCCTATCACTCCCTCAACAACATTGTTGTCAAGTTTGACACGTGACACAACTAGTTTGGACTCATGGGGAGAAGAAGACCTGATTAAGTTCAACTTCCTAGCTATGGAGAAGGCCAAGGAAAAATAAGTGATGAGGAATCCCCTCCTTGTAGAGTTAGTGAACATTCTGAACATCTTGTTACTTGCAGATAAGAAAGTGTCCAAAGTACACTCAGTTGATGATGTCAGTTCAGTGATTTCATAGTTCAAGGGAAACTTCACTAGCTTGGAAGAATCTGCATCCTTAATTGTAGAGGAGAAGTACTTGAAGAAGATATTGAATGAATTGGTTAGAAACTATGCACTAGACCTAAGCTCATTAAATTTTGGTCAAGTATCTTTGAAGGAGTTTTCATCTAAAGGTAGGAAAATCATTGCTGATTGTATGAACTAGGACAAACTGACTGGTGAACTATACAAGAAGATTCAAGAGGTTGAAGCTATGATAGACAACATAAGAAAATTAGTGGAAGATCCATCAGTAGATGTGAACATGTGAAATAATGTCTACCAAGGTCAGATTGATAAAATTGAAAAGGAAGAAAAAGAGATGACTAAGATAAGGGGAAGGAAGACTCAACTAAGGAATGCTCTTGCACCCTCATTATACATTCTAAATCATAATATCAAGGAGATTGATGCCACCATGGTGACATATGATCAAGGTCCTAGAACTGATCTGGAGAAGATGGAGAAGCTTCAGTATGCTTTATACGCCCATCTATAGATTGTAAATTCACTGATCACATTTTGGAAGAAGGAGATCCAAAATCTGCAGATTGCATATTCAGATGTACTATCACAGTAAGCTTTTGAAGATTAAATTTTGACACACCTTTGTCATTAATTTCAAAGGGGGAGTATGTGTAGAATATGGAGTATAGATATGTATACGGAGTTATAAGATAGAAAGATATGTATAGGGAGACAAAAGTTTTTTGTATTAAGGAAAGTTAGCAACTTGGCCATATTCCTTTGTTTCCATCAATGAAAAAGGTGGAGATTGTTGGAAAGTTGGCTATACTAGTGTATATGACTTAATATAGTGTTGTCATTATGGCAACAAAGTCATATAGAAGTTTGGAGTCAGTGCACTTGATGTATAGATCAGAAATCGGCTAAGTGTTGAAGACTGGAGAGTGTACAAAGTTCCTGAAGCTCAGAGCATCAGCGCAAGTGCATACAATTGAGTTATGGTGTGCACCCTAGAATTTAATTTGGTTATACTATATTCATGCTTAGTCTATGAGCTCATGATCATATATGCAAGTATGAGAAAGATACAAACAGTTGAAGTTACACAGCTAGTGTGTGCTAGTAAAGAATAGAGTAAGCAGCCGACTGTTACCATTTTGAGTTGTAGTTATATTCTAATGATGTAAAGGCTATGCACCTATTGTAATTAGGTTTCTGACATGTATATATATTTTTTTGTAAACATGCTTGAGCCAATTCATTTGGAAGCATTGTATGTAATAGGTTTAAGGGCCGACCTAGTTGTTTATTTTGTATGCGCATATAAATATGAGATGCACCTATTGTAAATGTTATGGAAGTTGATATAGAGTTGTAATAAGTAGATAAGAAGTGTGAAAAAAGAATATAAGATATATTAGATCTTTTCAAGAGGTCAAAGCATTGGTGCATCAAAGGAACTGATCTGACAAGTAGTGTCACAGTGACAGTTCATCCAACAGATATAGTGTGTATCTGAGATCAGAAGGTTGTAGCCTTCACCACTTGAGCAGTGAGCTCTAGGATAGTGCGTCCACTCCCCTAATAGGGTCTGACCCTTAACAAGGTCTATTGTACTTAATGCATTGTAAAGCAACTCCTAACATGGTTAAGGATCTTCTAATAAGGATCACAAAACACTAGTACAAAATATTAGTGGGTGTTAATTCCCACTGGGGTTTTTACCTATTTGGGTTTCCCCATAACCATATCAGTGTTATGTGTTGATTTCATGTTTCATGTTTATGTGGATGTTCATTTTAGTACTTAAGCATTTAAGTTCAGTTTAAAGATTAAGTAAAAAGATAAATATTCAGTGAACACTGATTCACCCCCCCTCTCAGTATTTCCATTCCTAACAAAAAAATCAGGATCAAATTCATAAGAATCTCTCATGTCATCAAAGCCTAGAATTCCAATTTTCATCTCGGTCATCAAAGATCTTCTTCTACTCAATGCATCAACAACTCAGTTAGTGACTCCACTCTTATGCTTTGTCACAAATGTATAGCTCTGCAAATACTCAACCCATTTCATATGTCTCTGATTCAACTTATTCTGACTACCCAAATACTGTAAAGCCTTATGATCAGTATACAACACAAATTCACTTGGTATCAAATAATGTCTCCATTTCTTCAGTGCTTGAACAATAGCATAGAATTCTTGATCATACACAAAATATTTCTTTTTTGCATCATTCAAATTTTCACTAAAGAAAGCAATAGGTTTACCTTCTTGACTCAAAATAGCTCCAATTGCACTTCCACTTGCATCACATTCTACTTGAAATACCTTATTGAAATCAGGCAATGCCAAAATAGGCAATTTAGCAACCTTTTGCTTCAGAGTCTCAAAACTTTTATCAGCTCCATGTGTCCACTTGAATTCTCTTTTGTCTCCTCTCATAGTCTCAGTCATAGCATTACAAATTGAACTAAAATTTCTAATGAACTTTCGGTAAAAACCCACAAAACCATGAAATGATCTTACCTCACTAGCATTCATAGGTGTAGGCCAATTCAAAATAGCTTCAACCTTTTTCAAGATCCATTTTCAAACCATTAGCTAAAATCACAAATCCCAAATACACAATCTCCTCTTTCATGAATGAACACTTTTTCAGATTTATCATCAACTTTTCTTCTTTCAATCTCTGTGAAGCTTGTCTAACATGCAAAAAATGTTCTTCTCTAGTCTTACTGAATATCAGAATATCATCAAGATATACAATCACAAACTTACCCAATAATTTCTTCAAAACTTCATTCATCAACCTCATAAAAGTACTCGGTGCATTAGTTAAACCAAAAGGCATAACCAACCACTCATACAGACCTTCTTTTTTCTTGAAAATAGTCTTCCATTCATCACCTTCTCTAATTTTGATATGATGATACCCACTTTTCAAATCAATCTTGGTAAAATACTCTGCTCCAGTCAAACTATCCATTATATCATCCATTCTCATTATAGGAAACCTATACTTCACTGTTATCTTATTGATTGCTCTAGAATCAGTACACATTTTCCATTCTCTATTTTTCTTAGGTTCCAATACCACAAGTACTACACAAGGGCTCAAAATTTCTCTAATCAAACCTTTCTCCAAAAACTCTTGAATCTATCAGTTCAATTCTTGATTCTTAGTAGGTGTCAACCGATGAGGTGCCTTATTCGGTAAACTAGCTCCAGGGATTAGATCCATACAATGATCAATGCTTCTTTTCAGTGGCAAACCATCAAGTATATTATTAGAAATGATTTTACTATACTCGGTGAGTAATTTATCAATCTCCTTAGGAACACTATCCTCTATTTTCTTGCTCAGTTTGTTAGGAATCACAACAAAACATACATCAGTTCTCTTTAAATCCTTAACAAACTTTCTTCCTTCCATCAAGAAAACTTTCACAGATGTGCAAACATTACTAATAGGTTCTTGCATCAAAGGTAACAAGATTTGTCTTTTCCCATCAGCCAAAATAGTATACTTATGCAATCTCCCATCATATATAGCATGACTATCATATTGCCAAGGTCTACCCAAAAAAATATGACAACAATCCATAGGCATGATATCACATAACACCTTATCATAGTATTTTCCAATCTTCAAATTCACATAACATTGTTCACTTACCAAGAGTGTATGCTCATCTTTGATCCATGAAATTTGATAGGGCTTCAGATGTTTCAACCTTTCCAATTGCAACTTTGTGACCATCTCTTTAGATGCTAGATTCTTTGAGCTACCACTGTCAATGATTACCTTCCAAACTTTGTCAGAAACTCTACATCTAGTCTTGAACAAAATTTTCGTTACCAGATCTTCCTTTTTACCTTCATTCCACAATGCTCTTCTTACCATCAAGTTATTTTCCTTCTCAGGTTCATTCGGTGACTCTTCTTGCACCAAAGCATTCCTACTGTTACCAGTCTTCTTACTTACATGTGTACACTCAAATGATCTATGTCCTTCTTCTCCATAATTATAACAATTTCCTCGGAAACTCCCTCTGTTATAACCACCTCGGTAGTTACCGCCTCTGCCTCTAGATGAACTTTCACCTTTCCACTTGGTCTGGCCTTTATCCAGAGTTGTCTTTTCTAGTTTAGATCTACTATTTTCACCATAAGATCTACCTCTTCCTCTAGGGAATCTACCACCTCTACATTTTTGTCTTTGCTCATGTCTCTTGTTCAATTTCTCCTTAGCTTTCAATGCAAATTGATAAACCTCTTCAATATTCTCCAATTTGACCAAATTGATTTCTTCTTGGATGGAAAATCTCAAACCATTCAAGTATCTAGCAATTCTTTCCACATCATCTTCATCATGTCTAGATCTGATATCTAATCTATAGAATTCCTTAGTATATTCCTTTACTGAGCTATCTTTCTACCTTAGACTTTGCATTTTCCTAGCTAGGTTAATCTGATAATCACAAGGTAAGAACTTTCCTTTCAATTTATTCACCATTTTACTCCATACCTTGATTTTGTCTTTGCCTTTCCTCTTTCTGTCCAGCTACAGATGTTCCCACCATAAGGATGCATGACTTTTCAACTTTGCGCTTGTAATTTTCACTTTCTTTTCTTTAGGTACATTTTCATACTCAAAATACTTTTCCATCTCTGTGATCCAATCCACCAATTCATTAGAATCCAACTTTCCACCATACTTAGGAGGATTAAAGTGGTGTAGACTTCAAACTTTTCAAAGCTTTCAATAATCTTTCCTCACCCTGATCTATCATAGGTGAAATTTCTACATCACCTTGTTCTACCTCAATTGCATCATCACTAACATCTTCAAGATGTCTTCCTCTTCTCTGGGCTCTTTCAAGAACTTCCAATCTAGCAGCAATTTGTCTCAACATGTCTGCCAATCCTGGATCTGCATCTCTCCTCCCATGAACCATCTTAAAAACCCTCTATAACTATAGGTCTAATCGCAATCTACTACCCCACAACAATTCAACTAGGGCTTCACAAGAAGGAACCTTCAAATCTAGATTCACAAACCTAGATTGATGAAGGGCGCTCCCCTTAATAACACAAACACATAACAGACATAGAGAAACAACAATAATATGCAAGAACAGAAAATTGGCTTCTTATTATCTCCACAAATGTGGAATTACAAATTTTTAGAATTACAACATGCAAAGCCACATGGGCATTCCCTTACAATATTCTGTAGGACAAAGCCTCGAACTATTACCTAGATCTACTACCCAGAACTATTTTGAACTGCCTAAGACAATAATACAGCCTTCCTTATATAGGCAATTTTTCCACCGCCTGGGAAGGTTCCAAAATTTTAGCCAATAAGGCCGACCAAACTTAGAATTATTTTATCTTACATTTTATTACATCATAGTCGGCTCAAGATAAGCTTTGAAACCCGAACAAAAATTTTGAAGAAAATTATTTTCTGCCATTTCAGGTGGCCCAACTTTCGAAGACCATAAGTCATCACCAATTGACCCGATCGGCTATTATAACCCCATTTCAGAAATGCCACGAAGTGCTCTATAGGCTTGACTCGTGCAAGTGCCTGTCACCCAAATTTTTGACCTCATCCGGGGCCTCTAAAGCCTTCAAAACTGAGTTCAAAGTTTCTGTACCCTGTTGCCAATACCGAAAATCTTCAATATCTTTCAATATACACTTGATCTGGCAATGAAACTTTACTGGCAGACTTATATGACCAAAATGAACCTCCAAGAAAGAAATTAGATCATTCTGAGCACATACGAAAATTACCAAAAATAGTAACTTTCCATAAATAGCAGCTCTGCACAAAATAGCCCTTATTGAATATAAAAATAGAAATATTTTTTTTTGGGTGATGCAACATTGCTCTTACACCCAGGATGCTCCTGCATCATAGATCCAGATCTAACCTGGCTCTGATACCACCTGATGCAAGAGTAGTGTAAGAGGGGCTAAGGAATGGCACACCCTAACTTGAACCACCTTGCTCAACAACACACAGAAGCAACAACAACACAGTGGGAGAGGGAAAATGCAGGATCATTCATATATTTACTTCAAATTGATTCATACATGCCAGGTTGTAAGGCCTTCCCAGTTTCGGCTAGATATTACAATGAATTACAAAAGTCCTCAAACATGCAAGGATTTGTAGATAATCTCCATCTTCTATCTTCTATCCAAAAAAACTCTCTCTAAAACTGACTCTCCCACCTCTCCCTAAACTCTAACCAAACAACTACATTTATACAAGAGGCTACCAAACTGAGTCAGCCTTCAGATCCATAATCAATGGAAGGAATAGTCAAATATAGAACCACATGCTTCCCAATGATGTATACCAACATTAAATCTATGAGCCATAATCAATCTACAAGTTGGCCTCAATAGAAACTCAAAAGAAACCCATCGGTAAGAAAAGCTAACCAAGCGCCAGACAAGCATTACCGAGCACCAGGAAAATTCACCGAGCACCAAAGAGATAACTGACCAACATCGATGAACAGAGGAAACTGAGCAACACCAAACCAACTCGGTCAAAGTAGGAATCGAGAAACCAAAACAAACTCAAATATGTTTTTGGTGACACAGGATTTCCAAGGACCCAAGATGCTCTTGCATCAGCCAACACTCTTCACATCCAAATTTTGGAGGAAAGAACATACCTCTGGCTGAAACAAATAGTCTGATATGGAATTTGAGACCTCATTCAATTTTTCATGAAATATTTTAAGTTGTGGCTCTAATAAATCAATAGGCAGCCCATTACACGTATTTCCTTTAGCATATGTGTCCTTGACATAGTTCACTGCTGCATGGTAGATTGTTAGCACTATTAACCTTTTCCTGATAAGATTTTGGTTCCATATTATTAACAATATCAAAATCTTCCGTATCTATATTAAACTAGCTAACTTCCATTTCTAGTTCAAGGGAAAACTGATCTATCATGGTTTCATATTCTAGCCGATTAAAGCCTTTATCCATCTTCAGGTCAATAATTTCACATGGTGAATCCAAAGATGAAAACATACAAACTAAAAAATCAATTTCATCATCACAGTCATCTGAAACAAAAGAATTCATTATTGCTCTAGTCATATCAACTTCTTCACAATCATCTTCAGCGCATGATAATTGCTCATTCTCTTCACAAGGCTATCCATAAACAATTTCCTTGTCTTCAAGAAGATTGGGATCATTCGGGTTCCTTGAATCTTCTTCTTCACTATTAGCATCACTGAAATTTGATAGAACTTCATCACTTGGGGCCTTATCATCATCTGATGAAAGATCTGCCCCCTCTTCATTTTCAATACTTGACTGCAAACAATAATTTTCTGCATCTCACAACTAGAAGAACTAGTTTCAGATCTACTTGGTGTATAACCCTTGTATATATTTATCTCTGCATCAAGAAAAAGTTATGATTCTTCACTAACCATGCTAACTTCTATATCAGGGACAATCATTGTTTGCTGCAAATTTTCTTCATTCACATTTTGTTTAGAAGCATAAATTGAAACATGATTAGCAAGATCAGCAGAGATGGAGACACTTTGACATTGATGTTCATTTATTGATCTACACCCATTTTCTTTGATCAGAACATTATGACAACGAACCCCAGCGGATAAAAATCCTTTGGCAATTCCATATTTTAAATTATTTTTGATATCCATCACTATCATAAAAGCCTGATGTAAATCATTTGGATCTTTATTTCTTAACAAGAAGCTCATCTTTTTATTGAAAGCACCCAAATAAATCACTAAACACACTTGATCATTGGGTCTATAAATCTTTGGAATATCACTTAATGTTTTGACAAATCTGATGTTGAATGTGTTGGCAATTTAGCTAAGTTGGTTACATAGATGTTGTCATTATGGTAACATATGATCTACATGAAGATCACATAGGTCAGAGAGCTAGTATGTCATAGCACAATGCAAATTTTCTAAGTATGAGACAATGTGTTTTTACCAGTGAACCTGAAGATAGTTTTGATTAGCGATGTTGATTGGAGTCAGTTTAGTGCTTGCACACTTGAACATAGACACTATGGTGATTATTGAAGATTCACCTCATAGCGTAAGTTAGTATGACATGTATGAAAGAAGTTATGATAGTTTTACTAAAGACAATGTTAAGCCGACAGGACATAATATGAAGACAAAATTGATAAAGAGTTAAGGGATTATTTTGTTTATCAAAATAATGACTTAACAATATAAAGGGATGACATCCTAGATGTTAACCCTTGGATAAATATATTTTGTAATATGATAGCCGATTGGAAAAGTTATTAATCTTAATAACTTGTATAAAGATATGTAAAGATGTAATTGTAAAGAGGTGTAATGAATATGTGTATGTAATAGCGATATTGAAAGAGCAGTGAAGAGATATTGATGCAAGCAGTATAAGGTTATGTACCTTGACCTATTTTTGTAGTCAGTGAATATTGTATATTACTTGTTTGGGCAGTGGGCTCATCTGGTAATCACATTTTGTACTACCAACTCCTAACAGGGTTGAGGCTTCTAACAAGGCCTATAGTCCCTTAATTAGGACTGAGACACTATATGCATGTAATAGACCCCTAACAGGGTCAACATCCTTAACAAGATACTTTTGATTAGTGGATCTTTGTGGGTACCATCCCCACCGGGGTTTTCCCTTGGCTAGGGTTTCCTCAAGAACAAATAATGTGTTATGAGTTCTTTTATTTTATTGCTATGCATGTTGTTTAGCTTTCTATGTTATGCATGCATTCAGATAATCTATTATATCCATAATTGGGAAAAAGTAAAAGTTTGTAGAATAATGATTCACCCCCCTCTCAGTATTCTCTATTTCTAACAATTGGTATCAGAGCTTAGTTACTCGGAAAAGAATCATTCAAGGAAAGCCTAGCAGCTTGAGTAAGATCTCTATGGATATGGATAAGCTATAGAAGAATCTTGAAGAAGCTCTTGAACAGATTGATATGCTTACTGAAGAAAGAGATACTCTGAAAGGAAAATATGATGATACAAAGAACCTCATTGAGAAATTGAAAAACAAGTTGGAAGATCTGAAATCTGAAAAGGAATCCGAAATTCACAATGAAGATTGTGATGACAAATTAGAAAAAGAAAATGAGATCCTTAAACATGAATTGAAGATAGCAAATCTGAAGCTAAGTCTGAAAGATGGAAATGGCAAGAATGAAGCAAATTTGAAATCTGAGAATGACAATCTTAAGCTTGAAAATGAAGGGCTAAAATCTAAACTTGGTAAAGTAACATCTGAACTTGAGAA
Organism: Chamaecyparis obtusa; assembly: GCA_027943335.1. Lineage (NCBI taxonomy): Eukaryota > Viridiplantae > Streptophyta > Pinopsida > Cupressales > Cupressaceae > Chamaecyparis > Chamaecyparis obtusa. Next base: position 490,610 of record BSBK01001943.1, read on the forward strand.
AGTCAATTTGTAGTATGCTGAACTTGAGAAATACAATACAATTGTGAAAGGAGAATTGACTCAATCTAAGCAGCAACTTGAAAGACTATATTCAACTAGTGAGAAGATTGATGAACAAATATCTTATCAAAAACCATTCTATGATAAAACTGGTCTTGGATTCAACACTTTCAAAGAAAATGAAGAAAGCAAGGAACCATATCTGAAAATATCTAAAAGCATAGATGAGAAGAAGTCTGATGAGATTAAAAAATCTAAAGAGACACCTAAGGAAGAAGAACCACCTAAGCAAGAGGAACCACCTAAAGATATGCAAAGAGAATTCAAAGGTAGATGTTTTTATTGTAATACTATTGGTCATATGAAGAGAGATTGCACAGGTAAGCAATTTAAACTTCTTAATGGTTATTGTTATAATTGTCATGATTTTGGACATAGAGCTATTGAATGCAGAAAACCTAAATTTGTTGAGAATAACAATAGTAGTAGAATATTTAGAAATACTAACCATGTAGATAATAAACCTACTGAAGATATGAACAAAAGAAATGGAGTAGTATGTTATAGATGCAACAAGGTTGGACACATTGCTAGAAATTGCAGATCACAGATCAATCAGCCCAGACCAAGATATGGAAACAATGGAATAGTTTGTCAGATATGTAACAAGATTGGACATACAACAAGGTTTTTTAGAATGAACAATAGAGTTTTTCATACCAATCCTAACCCTAGAAGTCATGCAAGAAGAAATGAAGATGCAAGCAATAGTCAGAAAGGATGCTGTAGTAATTCAGATGAAGTGAAGTTTGTTAAAAGCACAAATCAAGGAGACATATTCAGCACTGAAGGCAGTAAAAAAGGTGAAGTATTAAATGGTAAGAATGAATCTTTACCTGACCCATCTCAAAGTACTTAATTCATGAAAATTACAGTAAAATAGGAACTTATATAAGTGTAGAAATTGATATATGATGAATTGAGTCTTGCATATTTAATGCAAGGTATTATATGATATTCTAATGCTATGGTTAAGAGCACAAAGAAAAATATTATGTTTTGCAAGATCACAAGAAGTTTTAAGTTTTGCAGGTTAATAGAATCAACTTTTTGGAAAGAAGCGGCAAAAGAATTGAATGCGATGTCAGATCTAAGTGAGATTGAAATGATAAAAGGTCATGAACAATATTATTTGATTATTAAAGAGAATAAAAGTGTTAAGGAGATCGAAGATAAGTGATTGGAAGTGTTTTGAAAGGATTTGGTGAAGAATTTTTGTGCCGAATCTACGCAAGCCCTAAATCGCGGAATCAAGGTATTTTACTTGGTAGATCTTTAAATCAGTTAAGGAATTAGAGGAAATCATGGATATTTCTTTGATTCACAATGTTAGAGATAAGAATAGACCTAAGGTGAAAAGGGAACCAGTATAACCCTTGGAAGATGATCCTAGGTTAGCTTTATCATCCATACCAGATGGAGTTTTACATCTAGAGAATGTTAGAAGTTATCTGGGATGTAAACTAGAGACTATCAGTGATAGTGATTTCACAAAGGAATATCAGAAGATCTATAATCAGGACATGTCATTGAAAGTATGGTTTGAGCATTTGAAAGATAATGAGATCATTAAGTATGCTTTACAATATGAATTTGACAATGAAGAATGTACCATGATAATCCATTCAGAATTCACAATGGAAAGTTTTGGTTAGATGACAGAGTGATAGATATCATAGCTGACTTAATTCATGAGGTAACTGGACTATCTAAAATTGGAGCCATTCCTTTGAATGAGAAAAACATGAGGAAAATGGTCATAGACAACACAAATTCATCCTACAATAGCAGAGGAATAGTGATTAGCAAGATACAACAAGATGATGTCAGATACTTGTGTAAGATCCTAACAACTAAGTTTTGTGCTAACTCAAGAGAGGATGACATGGAAGTTGGAATGATACATGTGGCTTATTTGATGTGTGTTGATAAAGTACAAGTTGACATGTGTGAGATTTTGAGAATTCAGTTGTTTGAGAATTTGGAAAAGATAAATAAGACTAAGTATTCACAGTTTAGATTCTCATCTTTAATCACTTATATGTTTTTCATTTATTGAGAATATTTCCTTACACCATTGGAAATGACTGGAATGATGGCCAAACTACAATGGAAAGGATTAAAAAAGTGTATATAAGGCATGTTATTGATAAAGTAAATGAAAGTGCAGTGTTGGTAATTAAAACATTTTAGACTTTGATGTCAAGTAGATCAAGGATCCCACAGTCTCTTGTGGAGAAGTATAAAAATGAGATATGTTTCATGGTTGATACTGACTTTACATACATTGAAGCAGTAGAACCTAGAATAGAGTTCACAGACCCTCTTGGCTATGACATATCTGAGATTGAGATAGAAGAATATGTGAGTAGACTACTTAAGTGCAAGATGGATATTCACAGTAACAGGTTTGGAACCTTTGAGGAGAACTTCAACTCCGCAAAGACCATCCTTGAAGAGAAATAGTCAAAGAAAAGAGTTGAGAGTACAATCAAGAAAATTCTAAAAGATACATGGATGAGTGAACATGAGTTCTTGGTAGCCAAGCAACCAATAGCAACAGTTAGAGAAATTGGACAAAAAGAAGTTTTGTCTATGCCACCTCTATCATCAATTACAGTACAACAAGGAGGAACTCAAGTTAAGGTGAAAGTGGAAGAAATAGAGAAGGATCAAGAAACAAGAAAATCCACTAGATCAACCTCCTCCACACCTAGCAAAAGAATAAAAGAGATTGCTACTGGACTGGATAAGAGGTAGAAGACATTGGTGCCACTAGTTCAAAGGGAAATTGCATAAATCAAAGATGATGAAAACACTCCTGTTAAGAAGAAAACTTGGAAACCTAGAATTGAAAAGGTTAATGAACAAATTATTCAAGATGGAGACTTTAAAAAGATGAACAAATATTATGATCTCTATGATTATGCAAAAAGACTGAATCTAGAAAATGCAGTGGTGAAGTATATGATTTTATTTGATAAGAAATTTGACACAATTCAGGGTAAGATACTTGATGACTTGTATAAGAAACTTGTAAATAGAAAGAAGAGAGCATCAAAGGAAGATATAACTATTAGAGAAAATCTTGTAAGAAAACTGTGTTGTGAGAGATGAAGAACACTTCAAACAGATCATGAAGGATCTAAACACCCATCTAAGAACCAAGAAGAGAACTATTCAGATTATGGGAGGTAAATATGAAGAAATTAACATAGAAACAAAGCAAGCAATCATTAAGGTTATGTCAGAGAATGCTGGAGAACCATCAGTTGCAGCAGAATCTAAAGATCAAGTAGAAGAAGCAAAACAAGAGGACATTCCTTCTCCACTAGCCATAAATATTGAGGATGAAGCCATGAATGTTGAAGGAACAAAGATCACCTTGGATAGTGATGATAACTTAATCAAGAATCTTGAAAACATTATTGACAATTTGGCTTTTGAAGAGCAGGATAGTACCAAAGGAGAAGAGAAGACAAAAACCAAAATTGTAGAACCTAAAGTGACAGAGAAACAAGTACATGTTCCCACTCAAGAAGAAATCAGTCTTACACCTGAGACTGGCAAGAAAACTTAGATTGGTTCTATGATTGTGAATTTGGGAAAGGAAGTAGATGATGTTGATCAAATGGAATTGATCACATCTTTGAACAAGATCATCAGAAAGAACAAGAAAGTAAAGAGTCTTGAAGGATGCCTGAAGGAGCTTACTGAGAAGTTACAAGATATTATAACTACACAAATTGTAGAAGATGACCCTTTGGAAAGAGCAAAGAAAGTGATGAATAATTTTGATGATGAGTTTACAAATTTATCTGATATAGAAAAGATGAAAGCTCAAGCAGCTTATGAGGCCAAAACACTTTTGGACATTAGTCAAAATATCAGGAATGATATCAATAACCTTGATATCTGCATAAAGGACTTGAGAAAGAATTTAGAAAGAGGAAAATCTTTGTACATTGAGTGTACAAAATCAGAGAACTTGGTAGTAGAGGAAGTTCAGAAGATGAAGATGAAGGAAGTAGAAATTCAGAATGAGATAAACCTTCTTTCAAGCCCCAATGTGAAGATATTTGATATTGAGAAGAAAATCCACAAGATTTATGATGAAATAAGAGTTTTGCAAGATGACAAGGACATGAAGCTAAAGAGATTCACTCTTTTAAGAGAGCACATTTCTATAAACTTGAGCATTATCGAAGGGCAATTGGAAGAATGTCTTTCAGCCAAGACAACTTTTCAGAAGTTTAATTATGAGAATCTCCAAGCATGTGAGATTGCATCTTATGGATTGTGTACACTACTCAGTGTGGAAGATTCAACTAAGAAATCATGGGAGAAAGAGTTAGAGGCCATGAAGATTAACTTTGCAGATTGTGTTGCAAGCCTACCGACTTTGCAATATTGAATCAAGGTATAACTTTTTGTGAAAATAGTTTTGTAACCCTCCTTACCTTTTTTTTGTCATTGTTGTCAAAGGGGGAGAGATATATAGCAAAAAATTGATAAGGATACATACTCTTCGGGGGAGTACAATATATAGAGAGGATTCATGAAGTCATAAGGATAGTATATACGTATTTTGTATTATGGCCACAATTTTAAAATTTTGGAATCAATGACAACATAATACTGATTTAATCATATTACATATCTAATCAACAAATTCTCAGTGATCTTTAATCACAGATTCTTCAATCAGATTCCAAATCAGTTATAGTTCAACAATCTCTCCCTTTGGCATTGATGGCAACTCAAGTAATATGAAATGTACCATACACATATCAAACATTTACTCTACAACTTTGTGAACAAAATGTTGTAAGTCGAATAGACTTAATATGTTTAATCACTACGTTACTAAACCAACAGTAAATAGTACAACTTTACCATTCTGTAGTTGTGTTCTTTTCAGTTCTCTTGTTCCTTCTTCTATTCTCTATAATTGATCTTCAATACTCTGTCTCATTCAGATTGTCTCTCCCTTAGGTAATTCTCATCAATTCTTGATCCTCTTCATAGCTTGTTCCTTTTCATATTGTTTATCTCTCCCTTTGATAGCAATGCCAAAGAAACAAATAAACAAACAATTATGTCTTCCTCTATATCTCTGAATACTGATATTCCAATCGATTCAAGTTCTCAAACTTAATCACAACCTTGAACATGATTCAAAGTGTGAATTATGCTACATCAACATGAATGATCTTCTAATAAAAGTAGGCTGATGCAACAACCAGATCACATTATTGACCGATAGATAGGGGATGGACCCCAAGTCTAGTCCTTAAGTATTCAAATGTGTCCTTCAGTAGGGGTTTTGTAAAAATATCTGCAAGTTGTTCTTTAGATGTGACAAATTCTAACTTCACTTGCTTCTCTTGCACTTGTTCTCTTAAGTAATGATAATTATTAGATATATGCTTTGTCTTAGAGTGCATCACAAGATTCTTTGAAATATTAATAGCACTAGTGTTGTCACAATATATAATCACTGGGTTAGTGATTACCTCATTCATTCCTTCCAACACTTGTTTGATATATGCAATGTTTGAATAGTTAGTAGCAGAAGAAACATATTTTGCTTCCACTATAGACTGAGAAATACAAGCCTGCTTTTTACTTGTCCAGGTTACAAGTCTTTCACCAAATAAAAATGCTCCTCCGGTGGTGCTTTTTCTATCATCCACATTTCTAGCCCAATCAACATCGGTGTAAACTTTCAGATCAAACTTCCCTTCCTTAGGATACCATAATCCATAATTCTCTATTTTCTTCAAGTATCTTAAGATCCTTTTTGTAGCTATCATGTGTGATTCTCTAGGATTAGCAGAAAATCTTGCAACAATTCTCACAGTATGTGCTATATCTGGTCTACTGTGAACTACGTACATTAATTTACCAATCATGGATTGGTAAAGTGTCTGGTTTACCTCTGTAGTTTCATCCTCCTTTGTCAATTTGCATCTAGTAGCCATCGGTGTTCTCAAAGGTTTAGCATCTTCCATGCCAAATGTTTTCAGTACTTCCTTTATGTATTTAGATTGTGTGATGAATATCCCATCACTTTGCTGAATCACTTGTAGTCCAAGAAAGAACTTAATCTCTTCGAACATAGACATTTCAAATTCCTTTTGCATTTCATCAGCAAATGCCTTGCAAACAAGATCTGAGCCTCCAAAAATAATATCATCAACAAATATTTCAGCAATGATAATAGTATCATCCATATCACCTTTCACATACAGATTGTTGTTTTCACTTGTTCTAACAAATCCAATACTTAACAAGTAAGTATGTAGTCTTTCATACCATGCTCTCGGTGCTTGCTTCAATCCATATAAAGCTTTATGTAATCTACATACCATGTCTTTATTGTCGGGATCAACAAATCCTTCAGGTTGTTCAATGTAGACCTCTTCTTCAAGTATACCATTCAAAAATGCTAACTTCACATCCATTTGATAAAATTTGAATTTCTTGTGTGTAGCATATGCAAGTAGCATTCTAACTCCTTCTAATCTAGCAACTGGTGAAAATGTTTCACCATATTCAATGCCTTCTTCCTGTCCATATCCCTTGCATACCAATCTAGCTTTATTTCTTGTGACTTCACCATTTTCATTCAATTTATTCCTGTATATCCACTTAGTACCGATAACATTCTTATCTTTTGGTTGGGGTACTAAGGACCAGGTTTTCTTCTTCTCTATTTTCTCTATTTCCTCCTTCATTGCATTAACCCATTCTTCATTCTCTAATGCAACTTTCATAGTTTTAGGTTCAAATTCACAAATTAGACATGTACCTTGTCTTGTTTTGCTTCTAGTTTGCATTCCAGCATGTTTGTCTCCAATGATTTGTGTCTCAGGGTGATGTCTTTTGACAAAACTAGCCAAAACTTGATCTCTCCTTTCTTCCTCATCCTATTTAGGGTCATTTCCTTGCTCGGTAGCTCCATCTTGTTCCTCAATTTGTGTTGCCTATTGTCCTGCATTGTTTCCCTGCTAACCAGTTGTTACAGTTTGTGGTGTCGGTAGATACTCTGGATGTTCAATGTAAGTGAATCTATCATAGTATTCTAGTTCATTTGTACTTTCCTCTATGTACTTGTCATCAAACTCATCAACACGAACACTAGTACTTTCAACTATCTTATTTGTAACCTTATTCAAACATTTATATGCTTTACTTGTAGTGGAATTTCGCAAAAATATCCCTTCATCTCCTTTAGAATCAAAATTTCCATTCCTCTCATCTTTCAAAATAAAGCATTTACTTCCAAAAATTCTAAAATAACTTACAATAGGTTTGTGTCCAAACCATAGTTCATAAGGTGTTCGGTTGGAGTCCTTATTTAGTTGTACTCAGTTAAGAACATACATAGCTGTACTGACAGCTTCCCTCCAATATGTCTGAGCAACATTCTTTTGTATCATCAATGTTCTAGTGCAGTCAATTATAGACCTATTCCTCCTTTCAAAAATGCCATTTTGCTGAGGTGTCCTCGGTGCAGATACTTGTCTTTTGATTCCATGCTCATTACAAAAATTAGTAAATTCATCAGAGATAAATTCACCTCCTCTATCAGATCTTAAACATTTTATTTCTTTTCCAATTTCTTTCTCTACCTTAGATTTATACCACTTAAACATTTTGAAAGCTTCAGATTTTTCTTTCAAGAACATTATAGTCATCAGTCTAGTATAGTCATCAACAAAAAGAATAAAATATCTATCACCAAAACAACTCTAAGTTCTCATAGGACCACATAGATCGGTATGAACAAACTCAAGTATTTTCTTTGTTGAATAGTCTTTGCTTTTAAAACTAGACTTAGTCATCTTACCTTTCTAACATTCATGGAACATGACATGGTCAGGTTTTGTCAAGTTAGGCAATCCTCTAACTCTTTTCTTTCTACTAATCTTGATCATGTTGTCAAAGTTCACATGGCATAACCTTCTGTGCCACAACCAAGCATCTTCATCCTTTATTAACAAACAAGAAGACTGATGCACATCAAGATAAAATAGATTACCTTTGGATTGTGTACTAGTTCCAACAAGTCTTCCTCCATCATCATAGATCTTCACCTTTTTGCTTTCAAAAGCTAGTTGGTGGCCTGAATTGTTCAGCTGAGCCACACTTAATAGATTATAGTTCAGTCCATCTACCCAGTATGAATTTTCACATTGTAATCTATCATTAATCATCAGTGAGCCTTTACCTCTTACCATACAAGGTGCATCATTTCCCATTCTCACAGATCCTCCATTATATTCAACAAGATGATCAAACTTCTCTACATCATCGGTCATATGATGTGTACAGCCACTATCTATGATCCATGTATCATTTCTACTTAATTTAGAGATCAGTGCTATCTCTTCATGTTTCTCTTCCTCCTCTGAGTCATCTTTCATAGCAAAAAATACAACTTCTATGTCATCTTCAGAATCAGATTCAGTTTCAATATCTTCGGCTATGTAACATACCTTTTTGCCTTTTTCATCTCAGTTGTTTTTGTTGTTGTGTCGGTAGCCTCTGTTGAGTCTTCTCCCATAGCTTCCTTCAGATCAGTCTTTGGATCTATCATCATCTTTCTTTTGAGGACATCTAGCAGTGATGTGACCGACTTCTTTATAATTAAAGCATGCCAAAGCTAGCTTACCTCTATACCTTCCTTTTCCTTTGGGCAATCTTCTGGCCATAAGTGCTTCAAGCTCATCGAGTTCATCATCGGTGTTGTCATCACTATCACAATTCTTACTATTCTTGCTAGACTTTCCAATCTTCAAAGAAGACATGAAAGCGGATTCAACAGAAGGAAAAACATTGTTATCAAAATTGTTTAATTCAAAGGTTGCAAGTTTACCAATCAAAGTGTTAAGAGTAAGGTTGGATGTAGCTCTTGTTTCATGAATTACATAAATCTTGATTGCATAAACTGGTAGCAAAGTTTTGAGAATCTTGCTTATCACTATTTCATCATCAATTACTCCATCAGATGCTCTAATAGCATGTACCACCTCTTTTAGTCTATTTGAATATTGGACAATGTTGTCACCTTCTTTCATTCTCATTTCATCAAATCTGCCTCTCAGACTTTCAGCTCGAGCTCTTTTGACATTCAGATCTCCATTGTATATTTGTGCTAATTTATCCCACATTCCTTTGGTAGTCATGCATGTCTTGATATCTTCAAATTCAGTGTCGGTATAGGCAGTAGCAAGTTCCATCATAGTAACATTGTGTTCATGCTTGTCCTTCAGTTGATCAAGAGTTAAGGGACTAGTGGGCAGTTGTATGTAGCCATTCTCCATCAGATCTAGTGCAGAGTTCCCAATTCCAGATATGTGCAGCTTCATTCTACTTTGCCATACTATGAAGTTCTCTTTGTTCAGTTTTGGTACTTCCCTCTTATACATCTTGCGACCTTTATGCTTAAGTCCTTAAAACTTTGTTCCAAGCAACCAACACTCTGATACCAAGCAACCAACACTCTAATACCAATTGTTAGAATAAATGAGAGGGGGGTGAATCAGTTATCCAGTGTCCCAAAACAAAATGTATAATTCAAAACAACTTCTCTAATTTCTACTTGTCGGTAAACAATAAAACTTTCACTATCTACGCTTTTATCGATTACCAGTCTAATACTATAATAGTTTACCGATCAAATCTAACATGTAACATGTAAAGAATGATAACACACATATATCACAATCAACACATAACACAAGAGATTTAATGTGGAAACCTTGTAAAGGGAAAAACCACTTGGGACTGGCAACCCAAAATTGTTCACTCTTTTGAAGTGAGGTCAGTTAAGACCCAACCCTGTTAAAGGTTTACAAACACACTGTCAGGCGTGACCTTGTTAGAGGATTTTAGACTAGAAGTTATCGTCCAACTAGCATTCACTATGGGGTTGATAGGATAACAATGTTCATTCTATGAATGATACATCATAAGACTTTCAGAGTCCACTCGGTTAAGAGATTTTGACTGTGTACAATAGTTAAATATGTAACAGTAAATGACTTGCCTTAATACAACTTCAATTATAGATTAAAGATCAATATTTAGTCCATACTGTATACACCTAAAAATGGTCACCTAGACTATTAGCCCCTTTTGCTAAATCATAAATTGCTTATTCTTGATCAAATCCTAGCTCTATCATTTATTTGATTATTTTCTATGGGCTAACCATCTTATCCTAAGTTTTATTTATTTAAAAGGAATATTTCCTCCCCTTTTAAATAAATAAAAGCCCTCACTTTTCCTCTTATCCTAAGTTGCACAAATAAAGCATTATTCTTATTTTATAAAAAAGGCAAAAGCACTTTTTGTCTCATATGGACACAAAAGTCAACTCTTATTTTCCCATTGGAGGATATGTGTGCACATGGATTGCTCCTCTTTTAAGCTCCACCGTTGATTAAATCTTTTTGCCTCTTAATCTCCATGGTCCATTTCTCCTCATTTCCTATAAAAGAAGAGCTCTTTTCTTCATTCTAGATCCTCAACTTTTTATGCTATTGTTATGCTACAGGTTTTCTAGGTCATCTTGGAGCTTTTGGAGACATTCTTGCATCTAGGGTTTGAAGATTTGGAGCATTGTTGGCATTCATCTTGGATCTTCATCAACACTCTATCTTCTTGTCTTCATTCTTGCATCATCATGGCTTTCTTGCTTCATAGTTAGATTTCATTTCTTGCATAGTAGCTTCATTTTCATGGCATTCTTAGCTTAGATTTCTTTTATGCTTTAGATTAATTCATCTAGTTTAACTAGGAGGCTTTGTAATACTTGCATCTTTCATTTCCATAGTTTAGCTTGCATTTCCATTCTAGCATAGCATTGCATTGCATTTCATTTGATTCTTGGGGATATTGGCATTCTTGCCCTTGTCTTCATTGAATCTCCCATTGCATGGTTTACTAGCAAGGTTATTGGCTAAATAGCTCTAGCTGAGAGCATTCTTAAAAACCCTTGCACTCCATGCCTAGGGAGCTATGGATCGATTTGTGAGGCCTCATTCTTGAGTTTCCTTGCATGTAATGATCCATAGAAGTGTGGTCACATTTTCACCATACACATACAAATCCTTCTGATCAATATTTCACTTTAGATTCAATACTATATCAACTTACTGTCCGTCGGTAATTGCTCTTTGTAGCTCGGTAATTATTTTTTAGCTCGGTTCTTACTTAACCAGTATGATCAGAATGCATGAAAACCTTGTTCACGTGATATTCCTACACTTTCTACTTCTTCCAACATTCTTCATAAAGAAATTCTATTCTCTTATATAGACGAGTAAATCATTTTCTTCTCCACCATCAGATTTTGCCGCTTAACCACATTCATAGATTTTACCACTTCAAACTTTCTTGGTACTTGTGTCAATAACACATTTGATTTTCATCCTTTAGATCTTTCCTAAATTTTGTTAGCTGTCAATCTATGTAACAAACATTATCTGTTACCTCGATGTTATACTCTTGCCAGCTCATCAATCTTATCGGCTAAACTAATCATTTAATTCATTTTGTTTTGCTCGGTTAACAAAGAAATGCATCGGTGAACACTACTTGGTTAATACTGCGATCGGTATACACTATACTCCGTCAGTGTATACTAGAAATCCTTCATTTACCGACAATATTGCTTTGTGTCTTTTAGCTCTATACTTCATCATAAATGAATGCAACATAATAAAGTCAATATCATCAAGTCATAGACTCATCAACAAGTTACTCAATGTGTTCCTTATCCTCATCTATCATGTTCATCTTTCCTCATGTAGATTTCTCCGTTCTTCATCTTTTTCACCTTTCTTCAGATGTCTCGGTATAGTAACTTACAAGATAAGTGTTGTCAAACTAGTTGACATCAATGACAACATAATACTGATTTAATCATATTACATATCTAATCAGCAACTTCTCAATGATCTTTAATCATAGATTCTTCAATAAAATTCCAAATCAGTTGTAGTTCAACAAAAACCAAACCCTAGCATCATCTTTCAATGTCTAAACCAAAAACTTCATGATGACATCTTCATGACAAATCTTGAAATCTCCCATCAGGTCAACAAACTCTTTCCAATGCTCACATGTTGAATCTAATTGTTTCCCTTTAAACTCTTGTAAACACTTCCTAATCTCATTAGGAATCTTATTTGGGAAACCATGTATGCCACAAAAACACAATGGCGCATACCTCTGTGTAGAAATACTTCTACTTGAATCCATTATGGGATGCACTTCCTCTTAATGAGACTTTCAAATTTTTATCACAAATAACTTATGTAACCATAAAGATTATCAAATCAAACACATTCCTCCAAATAGACAACCCATATTTTTAACAAATCCAGAGAAATATGCAGGCCTACAATTCCAAAATCCTTTTTATATGGTGACTTTTTCACCCAATAAGGATTATACAAATACAAATAATTCAATGAGAAATACCTGGTTAGTCTTTTGATGTTGCAATTTTTTCTTTGGCTAGAAATAAATGGAAATTTTTAGAGCTCACTTCATGGCTCCATCAGGTTCATTTTTATAGAGTCACCACCTCCTTGAAGAGGAAAAGTACTTTATCTCAATTTCTGTATATTTCTTCCAGCCAACACAAAACTTCACTAGAATTTCAAATATTGTTTACCAGAGCTGGATACACTAGTACATTTGAGGTCAAATTCCAACGGCCATTTGTCAGATTTGCAATGCTAATTTTTTAGCATTTTGACACATGTGTTTGTCATAGTTTTTGCATTGGAAATTGTGACGGAAGAGACATCCATCGGTTTATCGACACCACTTTATGTCAAAAACTTGCACATAATAACAACTTTGTTATGGCATTTCCTATAGTCCATCTATCCAAATTATGACACAAAGACCTATTAGAAATATACAATCACTATCAGAACTAACTATTGAAAAGATATCCTTTCCAACATTAGAACTATTGGAATAGCGATAGATCTGCCACCAACTTTCGATAGATAAACCCATCGGTGACATAGCATTACTATCGGAACATTCTATCAAAAATTTGATATCTATGACATTTTAATTGTAGGAAGAGTGACGGTAGTGCAACATATCTCTAACAGGTTTCCCTGTCGGACGTATAGCATTACTGTCACAAGAGTTGTCCTAAAGTATTTTTCTTTGACATTGTATCTGTTGGATGTATAACACTTCCATCGGAATGAATTATAAAGTGTCAAAAAATCGACGGATATGCACATTAAATATAACACAACTCAAGAGACCATCATAGGTTGTCTCTTTCTTTGGTCTATATTATTGACATAATGTTTTACCTTTCGTTAGCTCATCAAATCTAGGGATTTGAAAGAATTTAATTGAATATTTTCATGACAACGTATATTATTTAAGTTGACATTGCACGAATTTATCTACTTCGTGCACTTGTAGACTATGAGGACGGTGATAAAGAAGCATGGCCATGGGAGGAGATGCTTCTTTATCACCGTCCTCATAGTCTACAAGTGCGCGAAGTAGATAAATTCATGCAATGTCAACTTAAATAATATATGTTGTTATGAAAATATTCTATTAAATTATTTCAAATCCCCGAATTTGATGAGATAATGAAAGGTAAAACATTCTGTCAATAATATAGACCAAAGAAAGAGACAACCTATGATGGTATCTTGAGCTATGTTATCTTTAGTCCTAGCTACTGGGTAAGGCCTAGAAGACTTATACGTGTCGATCATCAAGAATAATCACCGCCTTGCATTTATGTACATTGCACAAATTGATCCCAGTCTCGTAAAAACATTTTACACTTGTACATCTCATCAATACTGGAGGCCTAAAGTAATTTTATATGATCACTAACACATTTCGTGCATGGATGAGAAATAGTATCCAAAGTTTCTAGATAATCATTTTTGAGAAGAGGAATGAGTGGAGGCCAAAGAAGGGATAATTCCACAATAGAAAGGAAGACATCTTTTTCGCCTGGGTCTGGATCCTACCCCAATTGTCAAAGGATCCAAGGCCAGGCTAGAAAGATGTCTTCCCATTCTATCTACAACATTGTGTCCATCCATGATCTCAGGAATATCATCATCTTTCCACTCTTCATTTTCCAAAATATATCGCTTCTTCAAGCTCGCAGAGTAATCTTATTAATAAAAGAACTCTTGCCAACATTAGGGTACCCACAGATCAAAATAGTTGATTTTATTGGTGCTTGTGCTCAAGGATATTGATTCACTATTTTGAAATGGCCAAATCATTTTTATTTTGATTGTAGAGAAAAGGAGTGGGAGAAAATGAGCGGGTGAAAGCGGATCGAGCGCGAGAGAAGGCATTGCATTTTATTTGATCACGAATGCTCTCTGAAATGACCAATCATGTTTTCTATTTGATTCTTTTTGGTGCTTTTTTTTTTCCCATATTCAGTAGATAAAAATCATGGCGGTAGCCACTTAGCCATCTTTTTGATGTTCCAGGTATTTTACAAAGATATAGGTATGTGGATTTATCATTTAGTTGCTTGCAGTTATTGGTCAAATGCAAATATTTTGTCAAGTTGAAAGGGCAAGATATCAGTTTGGTGGTTTTGGTTTATGTTAAAAGTTGATTTGGTAAAATCCTCAAAAAACACACTACATGTTCTAAAATGTAAAGAATTTGAATGTTAAATGTAAGATATATATCTCATCCATAGTAATCAAATGAAAGGACATGAAACTTATAAGGAGATTTACCAATCCAAAAATATAAGCGAATAGGAAACATGATTGGTACCTTATGAATTGGTTTTTGAGGTGCACAATCTTCATCAATCTCCTCAGAACAAGACCCCTCCTCATGAAAAATGCATTTAACACAAAAAAAAAATCTACAAAATTGAACCAATGGCATGTTTAGAACAAAGAAATAGATTGATAATAATATGCTGAAAATTCTATTATGTTTAATACACGCAAAAGGACTAGTCCCAACAATTCTTAAACATACTTTATCTGATATGATAATAACATGCTAATTAAACTAATAAAGGTGTTATCTACATTTAATCTGCTAATTACTAATTACACAAAAAAACAAATTTACAAAACTAAACCAATGGCATGTTCTTCATGTGGTACAAGGAAGATTTGGCTATGAAAAAAAAAAGTGAAATGGCCTCATCATTTTTATTTCAATTGGACAGAGGAGCGAAAGTTGAGCACAAGAAAAGGTATGTGATTTATTCATCTTTCAAGCATCTGGCATCATATTTGATTGCAAATTTCAAATGCATTGCATTTTATTTGATCACGAATGCTCTCTGAAATGACCACATTCTACTGGTGTTGTGCCCTAGCCCGTGCTTTATCTCCATTATTTGATGTTAATCTACTGAAGATTAGTAGAGAAGCATACAGTGTTTGAGTTAGCACACTTAGGATATTGAAGATGAAGCTATGCACAGTTGAGCAATTATTCTATGATGTGTTATAAGATCATGGTTAAGAGCACATATAGTAATTCATTTATTCATGATAGTTATGAGCAAATCAGTGGAAGCAGTATTTAGGCAGTGTTCTTGTGTAGCGGTTTGTGGAAATCAGATGATATCTCCTAATCGGGATAGAATCTGGTTATGCACAATTAGAGAGTAGTTAAAGACATGCTGATAGTGATGTGGATGACAATGCAAGATTCGAGGTCACATGAGTGAAGAATTATATTGATTGGAAGTCAACAGTTTTGTGTAATTTTGATGTAGCATGTGGAAACTTTTATTTTGTAATTTGTATGCTGACTCATTGTAATTAATTGAGTGTGGTATAAAGGAAGGAATGTATTCATTTTTGTAATGTGGAATGTAATGAATGTAAATGTATAAAGAAATTGTGAAAGCAAAATTATTGAAGGAGGATATGCGAAGTACTCAGATTTGGTATTGAGATCTGAAGAAGCAGTTGGTACAGTTTGGCACAGTCAGAGAATGAGTATTGAATTGTTGAGATCAATAATCTTTTGGTATTATTCTATTGATTAATACAAAGATCAGTTGGACAGTGAGTTCAATGATCTTACCCTGAAGCTATTTGGGCAATGGGTCCTTCTATCTTCTATAACTCCTAACAGAGTTAGAATCTTTTAATAGGAATTTAAAATATCCTAACAGGGATTCATATGTACTAAATATATTTCATAAGAGTCCTAATAGAGTCCATCCTCTCACAAGGAACTTTCATATTAGTGCATCTTTTGTGGGCATCATTCCCACCAGGGTTTACTCTTTCATCAAGAGGTTCCCTAGTCAACATATCTTGTGTCATTGTGTTATTGTGCATGTATATCTTTCTATGGTTGTTGATTACATTGTGTACATGGTTAAAATCTATTAAGGTTGATAAAATTTGTATTTATCTGATAAATGATTCACCCTCCCTCTCAGTTATCTTGGTGGACTTTACTTTCTAACAATTGGTATTAGAGCGGCAGGTCCTTAAAGGAAAAGTTTAACAACTTAAGGAGATCCATGGAGAATTTTAGGAAAGAAAACCCTAAGTTTGATGGAGTAAATTTTGACAGCTGGAAAGAAAAGATGAAGACACACCTACTTTGTTTAGGACTAGGTTATTAGTTAATCACAAAGAATGAGAAGACTATCATTGATGAGGATAAGATTGAAGATTGTACTAATGAGGAAAGAGATCTATTCATGTGTAACATACTTGCTAGAGAAGCACTCTTTTCAGCCCTTCTGGAGAATGAATACAGTCGAGTAAAATATCTAAAGACATCTCATGAAATTTGGTTAGCTTTATAGTCTACTTTTGAAGGTGATGAACATGCTAAGAAAGTCATATTACATAATTGGATATGTGCATTTGAACATATAAGAATGATGGAAGATGAATCTGTTAGAAGCTATATTGGTAGAATGTCAGAGATTGTTGTAGGTATAAAATCTTGTGGAGGAACAAAGATAGAGATGGAAAATTCTGAGGACATTGACTCTTGCATTCAAGTAGGCAACACAAATGATTGAACAAGTTATACCTTGTACTATGAACTTCACCAGAGAGACTCTTCTTGGAAGATTGGAAGTAGCAGAGATGAGCCTGAGGTTATCAGGAGACTTACCTAGAATGGAGACAACATTCAGTGCTCTTAGTGTTCATCCTACTTTCTCAAGAAGCATAAGTGTGAGCGGAGATTATGCTAGCAGCAATAGACCTAGAAATGAAGAAGATAGGAAGATTGAAGAAGGTATTGCCTTTCTTGTGAAGAGAGAACCAGACGGTAAGAAAATTTTTAAATGTTGGACTTGTCAAGAATATGGTCATTTTGCATCTAAAAATCCTAAGAGAGTTAAGAAGTATAGAAACAACTTTAAGCCTAGAAGATCTAAAGAATGTTATTATGAAAATGATGAAGAACTTGAAGCTAGTCTGGAGAAAACTTTAAGTGAAAGTGATACTGAGAATAATGATGATATAGGATTTGTAGCAATTAAAGAAGAAAATCCTAAAACTAAAATTAAGGAAGAAAAGGCTTTAGTTTCCCAAGTAGAAAAGAAAGCTGACTGGATTATAGATAGTGGTTGTTCACATCATATGACTGGAGACATGAAAAAGTTCATAAAGTTTAACAATTATGATGGAGTAGTTGTTAGAGTTGGAAACAATGCATCTTGTTTGATTAAAGGTATAGGATCTATTAATCTTGATGGAAAGACTAATACTGATGATGTTTAATTTGTGGATGGTTTGAAACATAATCTTTTGAGTGTTAGACAGTTAGTTGATAAGGGATTTCAAGTTTGGTTTACTGAGAAAACTTGTGTGATAAAAGACAAAGATGGTAATTTTATTGGTACTGGATCTAGAACCAGAGATAATGTATTTCAGTTGAATCCTACTGAGATGACATGTTTGATTACTAAGATTGATGCCAGTTGGTTATGGCACAAAAGATTTTGTCATATAAACTTTGATAACATTGTGAAAGTGAGTACTACACTTGCAATAAGAGATTTGCCTAAAATTATGAAACCTACTAACATGCTTTGCAAGGAATGTGTGATGGCTAAACAGAAGAGAAGCTCATTTCCCAGCAAGAAGTTTACAACAACAGAGAAGTTGGAGATTGTTCATACTAATTTGAGCAGTCCTACAAGGACTAGAGGATTCTATGGAGAAAGGTACTTTATGATTCTTGTTGATGATTTTACAAGAATGATGTGGATTACATTTCTTAAAGAAAAATATGAAGCATTTGATAAGTTTAAGATCATTAAGAACAAAGTTGAGAATGAATCTAGAATGAAGATTAAATGTTTGAGATCAGATAGAGGTGGATAATTTACTTCAAAATAATTTAACATTTTTTGTGAAGTGAATGGTATTAAGAGACATTTTTTAGCCCCTAGGACACCTGAACAAAATGGTATTGCAGAAAGGAGGAACATATCAGTAATTGAAGCAGTAAGAGATATATTATTTGAGAATGACTTGGTGAAGATATTCTGGAGAGAAGAAGTGAACACAACAGTGTATACAATGAACATAGTACAAATAAGAGCAGACACAAAAAAGACACCCTATGAGCTATGGTTTGGATATGCACCATCAGTTAAGTGTTTTAGAATTTTTGGAAGCAAATGTTATATTAATAGAGATGATGACATTGGAAAGTTTGATCCTAGAAGTGATGAAGGTATATTTCTTGGATATTCATTGAAGAGAAAAGCTTATAGATGTTACAATAAGAGAACTAAGACTATTGTTGAGGGCACAAATGTTAAAGTTGATGAAAATTTTAGAATTCAGGAAAGAATGCTTGATTATGAATCAGATGAAGGAATTCAGCCTAGACCTAATCCAAAGACTACTGAATTATTTTATGAAATTGACAATGATTTGTTGAATAAAATCCACATTGAAGAACCTACAACAAAAATAAGTACTAAGACAGTGACACCTAATAGGAATCTATTAAGGAATCATCCTACAGAGCAGATTATTAGAAGCATAGACAAAGGAGTTTTGACATGAAATAAGGTACAAGAAAAACTATGTTTGATTTCTCAAATTGAACCTAAATCTACTAGTGAAGCTTGTGAAGATGAACATTGGATTAAAGCCATGAAAGAAGAATTGGATCAGATTGAAAAGAACAAGACATGGGAATTGGTCCCTAGACCTAAAGATAAGAATGTTATAGGAACAAAATGGGTATTTAGAAACAAGATGAATGAACAAGGAGAAGTAGTAAGGAAAATATTAAGATTGATATGTAAAGGATACTCAAAGCAAGAAGGAATTGAATATGAAGAAACTTTTGCACTTGTAACACCCTCTCCAATGATTATACTTGGACTCCTTGATTTGGACATTTTATATTATGATGATTAGAGCTATGTATTCACATTTATGTTTATTATGATGATATGCTTATCAAATATTTAGATATACTCAGCTTTGATTATTGGTTATTGGAAATCATTCATCTTGTATATACTTATGAAGATTTAAAGAGCTAACCCAAGGATTTGGAAGCTAACCGTTATATATATGTGATGCCTCATGCTTCATGTATATGTGATTGATGTGTTTTCATGACTCAGGATGAAGTCATAGTTACTCACTTAGTTGAGGTCCACACGATGTATTGATCCTGGTCATCTGTTTGCAAATGCCTTATTTTATATATATATATATATATATATATATATATATATATATATATAGTCTCTTCTTGATGATGTAGGCTTGCAGGTACCGGGCATCATCTCCACCTGGTCTCACAGGTCTGAGCAAGCCCTCAAAATGCTTGATCATTGTTGTTGTTATGGAGATATCACCAAGGTTCCGTAGGAGGGAATTCTACCTTTGACCCTTTTATGTCCCTTAGGTGGGGAGTTTCTGAGTCAGTCCTTGCATTGATGGTGAATTATTGTGTTATCCTAGTTTGTTAGATTATGTGGAGCGCATTGCTTGCTTCTTGCATTTATAGAGTATGATATTTTGTGTATGGTGGCTTTAATTCTATATAATCTATCTTCTATTAGCAGTTAATTTATATGAATTATTGTATGTTGAAAGTATATGATGTTGCGATTGATTACCCTAAATTGTGTTTAGGGTATCTTCTATCTTGTGTTGGTAGTTACCCTATATATATAAAGATATATATATCATTATTGTATCATATAAGAGTATGATTAATTAGTATTTGATTAAATAATGTGTTTATAATATCAATGGTAGTAATATGTTTTATAATATTGATAATAATATAATTGAGATATTAATAATAATAATGTTCTTGTTTTATAATACGTATGATGGTATATGTACACAAGCATATGGGTGCACACATATGCATATGGATACATATATTTATAATTGTTTGTGAAATATGAATTATTGCATTTAATTTATATGTATTTGTTTGTGGATAATAAATTATTGCATTAAAAGATAATAAGTAATATTATCTATATGGAATAGAAATTAAATAAATAAATGATAATCCTCTTTACTATAGCCTAGGTAACTAAGGTAATAGTAAATGTGTTAGAGGTAATATTTACTAATGCTTTCCTTAAATAAAGGAGACATAAATTACATTATTGGTAATATATTAGTTTATAATCTCCCTTCCCAAGAATGGCTTTTATTAATAATATATTAAGCCTAAACTATTAACCAACTTTTGGTTGGATAGTTGCTTCGGTTGATTTTTCCATGCAACTACTCTCTTAGTTTTTATAGGGGAAGAATGCATGTGAGAGTGGAGAGTTGGGAGTTGGCTGGAATGATTTCTCAAGAAGCCTTATTGTAGTTTTAAGACATCATGTTGGGGCTTTAGTTTGCTAAAGATTTTTCTCAGAAAATTTTATTATAGTTTTAGGAAGAATGTCACATTGAAAACCATAGTATTTTCAAAGGAGGATTGAGTCTGCTTCCAGAAGGATTTGAAGAAGTGCTAAAGCGTTTGAGAGTATCGAATTATTCTTCATCAACCGAATCCCCGCAGGAGTCTAGGTTGGAATTCATCCTGAGAATTAACTCTCCTCTGTGATATGAAATATTGAAAATTTAGTTTAATATTATTATGCTTGTTATTTATATATTATTTTTGGTTAATATTACTCATGGGAATGGTTTGAATATGCAGCCGTTTATTGATATTATATATACACCTACCGATTGTACTTATTAATGTTATTTATATGCCAGCCGATTCTATTTAATAATATTGTCTATTAGTAATATATGCCTGCCGTTTAAATTTACTCCATTGTTGTAGTATACAACCATTTTTATTAATGTTGTTTATTATTATTATTATGTGCCAGCCATTGATATTCTGATCATTAATGTTATTATTAATTGTATTATGTCTACAGGTTTTTAGAAGTTGATTTAACCCTGAAATAGGGTTGATTTTGGGATGATTTGGGTTTATAATTTTGGAGTTGGTTTTGTAACCCAAAATAAGATTGGTTTTGGTTTATAATTTGGGGACATATTTGTTATACCCGAAATAGAGTTGGATTTGTAACCTGAAAATGGATTGGTTTTTGACTTATAATTTGGGGATGGTTTTGTTTATACAAGTATAACATTTAAGTATATTAACTTCTTATACTTTAAGTTATACTTGTATAAAGAAATTAGGTACATATCAGGATGTTTGAGATAGGTTCCAACTTCATAGGAGATAAGATGCAACTTCTAGATTTTAGAATTTTAAAAAAATTAGGCACGTGAGATTTTACAAAGCAATGTGTTTTGGCATAGGGAATTTTGTGTAAACTTTATATATATATTATTTGTTTGGTTGAGGTTATATGGTGCATTTATATGCTTGAATAAGGTTTAGGTATTGTTAGGGATCAAAATTAGGGTTTAGGGTTGTCTGGTGGACTAGGACTACCCCAAGGCTTCCTAAACATTCCTAAATGTTTCTAACTTTCCTGTTCTTTGATACATGTTCTCAAATATCCTTAAGATGTGTTTTACTTCATGTATGATGTGTTTATGATGTTTGGGTTAAGGGTAGGAAAACTAAGGAAACTCACTTATTCTATTGTTTAGAGTTTCTACCCAGCCTATGAGCCTTTAGGAAATTTGATGAAGGGTGCCCCCGTTAATACCACAAACACATAACATAAATAGAGAAACAACAACAATATGCAAGAACAGAAAATGGGCTTCTTATTATCTCCACAAATGTGGAATTAAAAACTTTCAGAATTATAATATGCAAAGCCACATGGGGATTCCCTTATAATATTCTGTAGGACAAAGCCTTGAATCAATACCCAGATCTACTACCCAGAACTGTCTCGAACTGCCTAAGACAATACTATGGGCCTTCTTTATATAGGCAATTTCCACCGCCCGAGAAGGTTCCAAAAATTTAGCCCTAAGGGCCGACCAAACTTAGAATTATTTTATTTTTCATTTTATTACATCATAGTTGGCTCAAAATAACTTTTGAAACCCAAACATAAATTTTGAAGGAAAATCATTTTCTGCCATTTCAGGTGACCCAACTTCGGAAGACCATAAGTCATCGCCCGTTGACCTGATTGACTATTATAACCCCATTTCAGAAAGGGCGCGAGGAGCTCTACAACACTTAAATTAAGCAAGCTTCATTAAAACCAAAATTCGACCTCATCTGGGGCCTCTAAAGCCTTCAAAACTGAGTTCAAAGTTTTTGTACCCTGCTGCCAATACTGAAAATTTTCAATATCTTCAAAACTAGACTTGATCTAGTAATGAAACTTTACTAGCAGGCTGATATGGCTAAGATGAACCTCCATATGTGAAATCAAAACATTTCAAGATTGTATGAACAACTTACTAAAAATAGCAAGCTTCCATAAATAACAGCTCTACAAAAGATAGCCCTTATTGAAAAAAAACCAAAAATATTTTTGGGTGATGCAAGATTGCTCTTAAACCCAGGATGCTCCTGCATCAGACACTCGAGGTAATTTGAGAAGTGACCCTATCAGGACTCTGGTGTGCAAAGGAAAACCAAGACGGTTAACCTCCTCCTTTGCTAGCCATGATGAATCCTCAACAGGTCATCTTTTCCACTTGACCAGATATTCTTCATATGTCCTGTTCCTTGTGCTTCTGCCAACATGACTATCTAGTATGTCTTCAATCTCCTTGATATCTGAACTGGTTGCTGGAATACTTCATTGTGCTACTGTAACCTCATCTTCAACCTAAAAATCCTTATGCCTCCTTTTCACATCTACCTTAGCCTTATACTACACATTCATTTTGGAAATGTATTTCCTCACCTCCTCATGGATGTTCTTCAAATGTTTTGCAAAATCCTCAGCTTCAACACTGCTTATTTCTCCTTTATCTATTTCTCTCAACTCAAATGCATTTCTGGGACTACTTCCATATACAATCTGTAGATGATGTGATGAACTAAACTTCAAATTTGTCTTCAACTCTTCACTTTCTGCTAGTGTCATTCTGTGTGCTGCCTTATTTGGCAAACTGGCTCCAGGAATCAAGTCCATCTGATGACTGATCTTTCTTACTAGTGGTAATCCATTAGGTACATTATCAGATACAATATCCTGAACAGATCTGCCTGCTTGCTTCAAATTTTGCATTTTCCTTAGTAGGTCAAGCTCATAATCAATAGGGATGAACTGTCGCTTCAATTTATCCACCATCTGCCCCCATCTTGTGATTTTATCCTTTCCTCCTTGATTTCACTCCAACTAAATCTCTTGCCACCAGATCTTCTCATGACCCTTCAATCTAGCCTTCGCAAACTTGACCCGATCAGGATCCTCGATATCTTCATACTCAAAATATTCTTCACATTCATTGATCTAGTCGATCAACTCTTCTGGGTTAAGATTTCTAGAAAATGTCGGGACCTCAATCTTAGGTCTCTTCTCAATCTTTGAGATAGCTCAGAAAAGTCTTTCTTCTTCCTGGTTCACAACTTTGACTTCTCCTTCTTGATCTTCTTCTTCGGCTTCATCCTCGCTTTTGTCTCTGACATTAAGATTCATTCCTCTGTGAATCTCCTCTTGCAATGCTCGTAGTTGTCTCTGTAGTTCCCTAACCTCAGGTGTTACAACATCATCTCTTCCACCACGTTCCCTTCATGGAGGCATTTTCATGCTTCTCGCTGAAACCCTAACCATGGTCCTGGTGTAAACTACCTCATAGTCGATGATCTATTTACACAGAAACCCTAACCCATGGTCCTGGTGCAAACCACCTCACAATTGGTGATGTATTTACACACTCAAGAACAACCTGGCTCTGATACCACTTGATGAAGGGTCCTCCACTTAATACCACAAACACATAACAGAAATAGAGAAACAACAACAATATGCAAGAATAGAAAATGGGCTTCTTATTATCTCCACAAATGTGTAATTACAAACTTTCAGAATTACAATATGCAAAGCCACATGGGCATTCCCTTACAATATTATGTAGGACAAAGCCTCGAATCAATACCCAGATCTACTACCCAGAATAGTCCCAAACTGCCTAAGACAATACTATGGGTCTTCTTTATATAGGCAATTTCCACCACCCAAGAAGGTTCCAAAAATTTAGCCCTAAGGGCCGACCAAACTTAGAATTATTTTATTTTTCATTTTATTACATCATAGTCAGCTCAAAATAACATTTGAAACCAAAACAAAATTTTTGAAGGAAAATCATTTTCTGCCATTTCAGGTGACCCAACTTCGGAAGACCATAAGTCATCGCCCGTTGACCCAATTGACTATTATAAGCCCATTTCAGAAAGGGCATGAGAAGCTCTACAATGCCTAAATTAAAAAAGCTTCACTAATCCCAAAATTTGACCTCGTTCGGGGCCTCTAAAGCCTTCAAAACTTAGTTCAAAGTTTCTCTACCTTGTTGCCAATACTGAAAATCTTCAATATCTTTAAAACTAGACTTGATCTAGCAATTGAACTTTACTGGCAGGTTGATATGACTAAGATGAACCTCCATATGTGAAATCAGAACATTCTGAGATTGTATGAACAACTTACTAAAAATAGAAAGCTTCCATAAATAGCAGCTCTACACAAGATAGCCCTTATTGAAAAGAAACCAGAAATATTTTTGGGTGATGCAAGATTGCTCTTAAACCCAAGATGCTCCTGCATCAGACACTCGAGGTAATTTGAGAAGTGACCCTGTCATGACTCAGGTGTGTAGAGGAAAACCAAGATGGTTAACCTCCTCCTTTGCTAGCCATGATGAATCCTCAACAGGTTGTCCTTTCCACTTGACCAGATATTCTTCATTCGTCCTGTTCCTTGTGCTTCTGCCAACACGACTATCTAGTATGTCTTCAATCTCCTTGATATCTGAACTGGTTGCTGAAATAATCCATTGTGCTGCTGTAACCTCATCTTCAACCTGAAATTCCTTATGCCTCCTTTTCACATCTACCTTAGACTTATACTGTGCATTCATTTTGGAAATGTGCTTCTCCACATCCTCATGGATGTTCTTCAAATGTTTTGCAAAATCCTCAGCTTCAACACTGCTTATTGCTCCTTTTTCTATTTTTCTCAACTCAAATACTTTTCTGGGACTACTTCCATATACAATTTGTAGATGATGTGATGAACTAAACTTCAAATCTATCTTCAACTCTTTACTTTCTGCTAGTGTCATTCCATGTGCTGCCTTATTTGAAAAACTGGCTCCTAGAATCAAGTCCATCTGATGACTGATCTTTCTTACTGGTGGTAATCCATCAGGTACATTATCGAATACAATATCTTGAAACTCATTCAATAATTCTGCAACTTCTATAGGTACATCTTCTACTTCCTCTTTCCTAGCCTTTGGAATTAAGGTAGAACACATATGCTCATGCCGCATACCATCTGAGAAATTTTCTCTATGAACAAAAGTTATTCTTGCATTACCACATACCTTTTCTTCTATTTCATTCAATGGTTTTAGCTTATGTCGCACTCCATCCTTTATTAGGGAATATGTATTCACATGACCATCATGTACAAAACATCTGTCAAACTACCATAGCCTACCCAACAACATATGACATGCATCCATAGATATGATATCACATAGTACCTCATCTTGGTACCTGCCGATCTTGAACTTCACTAGGCACTGTTCACTGACCATGACCTTGTGGTCATCCTGCACCTAGGAAACCCGATATGGATGTGGATGTTTCTACCACTTGAGCTTCAACTTTGTCACCATCTCTTCTGACACCAAATTATTAGTACTACCACTATCAATAATCACATCACAACACTTACCCTCACACTTGCACCTGGTGCGAAACAGGCTCCTTCTTTGCTCAGGTTCATTTTCACCACTTAGTAGGACTCTTCTATTAATTAGTGTTTCTCCTCTTTCAGCATCTTTAGAATGTGATGATTTGGCATCTTCATCTACATATGCAACTCTAGCCTAGCCTTCATTCCTCCTATCTATCCTTCCTTGGCATTGAGGACATTCAAATGCTCTATGACCTTCTTCTCCAAAGTGAAAACATGTTCCACGAAAGCCTCCTCTTCCTAAACCTTGTCCTCTTCCTCTTCCTCTCTGATCTCTATTGCTCTGATCTTGGAAACGATTGAAATTATCTCCTCTCTGATTCTGAATGTTACTGGCCTCATCCTGCTTTTTTAGATCTTCATTTTGAGCTTCATATGACCGTCAACTAGATCTTCCATCAGGACCTCTTCCGCTTTGTCTGCTCTCAAACTTCTTGTTCAACTTTTCCTCCACTTTTAGGGAAAACTGGTATGCCTCTTCAATATTGTTCATTTGAACTAGATTCAATTATTCTTGAATGCTCGGTCTCAACCCATTAAGGTAATGGAAAAATTTCTCCTTATCAACTTTTGCATGTCCTATTCTAATGAGGATTCGATAGAACTCCTCTGTATACTCCTAAACAGATGTTCCTGCTTGCTTCAAATTTTGCATTTTCCTTAGTAGGTCAAGCTCATAATCAACAAGGATGAACTGTCACTTCAATTTATCCACCATCCTATTGGATTACAACTGATTTGGAATTTGATTGAAGGATCTATGATTATAAAATCATTGAGAAGTTGCTGATTAGATATGTAATATGATTAAATCAGTATTATGTAGTCATTGATGTCAACTAGTTTGACAACACTTATCTTGTAAGTTACTGCACTAAGACATCTGAAGAAAAGTGGAAAAGAGATGAAGAATAGAAGAATCTACATGAGGAAAGATGTACATGATAGATGAGGATAAGGAACACATTGAGTAACCTTTTGATGAGTCTATGAATTGATGATATTGAATTCATTATGTTGCATTCATCTATAATAAAGTATAGAGCTGAAAGACACAAAGTAGTGTTGTCGGTAAATGAAGCATTTCTAGTATACACCAATGGAGTGTACTGTATACCGACCACAGTATTAACCGAGTAGTGTTCACCGTGCATTTCTTTGTTAACCGAGCAAAATAGAATGAATTAAATTTTTAGTTTAGCCGATAAGATTGATGAGCTGGCAAGAGTATAACATTGAGGTAATAGATAATGTTTGTTACGCAGATCAAGGACTGACAAAATTCAAAAAAGATCTAATGAAGTAGATTGAAATGTGTTATTAACACAAGTACCAAGAAAGTTTAAGAGGCAAAATCTATGAATATGATTAAGCAACAAAATCTGATGGTGGAGAAGAAAATGATTTACTCATCTATATAAGAGAACATAATTTCTTTATGAAGATGCCGGGAAGAAGGAGAAGCTGCAGGATTATCGCATGAATAAGGTTTCATGCATTCTGATCATACTGGTTAGTGAGAACCGAGCTACAGAGAAATTACCAAGCTACAGAGAGTAGTTACCGATGAATAGTAAGTTGATACAATATTGAATCTGAAGTGAATTATTGATCAAAATGATTTGAATGAACTAAATATTGATCTGTAATCTACAATTGAAGTTGTATTAAGGTAGGTCATTTTACTGTTACATATTTAACCATTGTATATAGTCTAAATCTCTTAACCGAGTGGACTCTGAAAGTCTTATGATGTATCATTCATAGAATGAACATTGTTATCCTGTCAACCCCATAGTGAATGCTAGTTGGAGGATAACTTCTAGTCTAAAATCCTCTAACAAGGTCACACCTGACAGTGTGTTTGTAACCTTTAATAGGGTTGGGTCTTAACCAACCTCACTTTAGAAGAGTGAACAATTTTGGGTTGCCGGTCCAGGTGGCTTTTCCCTTTACAGGGTTTCCATGTTAAATCTTGTGTTATGTGTTGATTGTGATATTTTTTTGTTATCATACTTTGCATGTTACATATTAGATTTGATCGGTAAATAGTTATAAGTATTAGACTGGTAATCAATAAAAGTACAGACAGTAAGAGTTATTATTGCTTACCGATGAGAAGAAATAGAAGAAATTGTTTTTGGATTATACATTTTGTTTTGGGACACTGGATAATTGATTCACCCCCCTCTTAGTTATTCTAACAATTGGTATCAAAGCTATGTTGCTTGGAACAGAGTTTTAAAGACTTAAGCATAAAGGTCTCAAGATGTATAAGAGGGAAGTACCAAAATTGAATAAAGAGAACTTCACAATATGGAAAAGCACAATGAAGCTGCACATATCTGGAATTGGGAACTCAACACTAGATCTGATGCAAAATGGCTACATACAACCACCCACTGGTCCCCTAACTATTGATCAACTAAAGGATAAACATGAACACAATGTTACTATGATAGAACTTGCTGTTGCCTATACTGATGCTGAATTTGAAGATATCAAGACATGCGCAACTGCCAAAGGAATGTGGGATAAATTAGCACAAATCTATAGTGGAGATCTAAATGTCAAAAGAGCCCGAGCTGAAAGTCTGAGAGGAAGATTTGATGAAATGAGAATGAAAGAAGGTGAGAACATTGTCCAATATTCAAATAGACTCAAAGAAGTGGTACATGCTATTAGAGCATCTGATGGAGTAATTAATGATGAAACAGTGATAAGCAAGATTCTCAGAACTTTGCTACCAGTTTATGCAATCAGGATTTCTACAATTCATAAAACAAGAGCTACATCCAACCTCACTCTTGACACTTTGATTGGTAAACTTACAACCTTTGAATTAAATAGTTTTGATAATAGTATTGTTCCTTCTATTGAATCTACTTTCATGTCTTCTCTGAAGATTGGAAAGTCTAGCAGGAATAGTAAGAATTGTGATAGTGATGACAATACCGATGATGAACTTGATGAGCTTGAAGCACTTATGGCTAGAAGATTGCCCAAAGGAAAAGGAAGGTATAGAGGTAAGCTACCTTTAGAATGCTTCAATTGTAAGGAAGTCGGTCACATCGCTGCTAGATGTCCATAGAAGAAAGATGATGACAGATCCAAAGATCAATTTGAAGGAAGCTATGGAAGAAGAGTCAATAGAGGTTACCAACACAACAATAGAGACAACTGAGATGAAAAAAGAAAAAAAGGTATGTTACATAGCCAAAGATATTGAAACTGAATCTGATTTTGATGATGATATAGAAGTTGTATTTGTTGCTATGAAAGATGACTTAGAAGAGGAAGAGAAACATGAAGAGACAACACTGATCTCTAAAGTAAGCAGAAATGATACATGGATCATAGATAGTGGCTGCACACATCATATGACCGGTGATGTAGAGAAGTTTGATCATCTTGTTGAATATAATGGAGGATTTGTGAGAATGGGAAATGATGCACCTTCTTTGGTATGAGGTAAAGGCTCACTGATGATCAATGACAGATTACAATGTGAAAATGCATATTGGGTAGATGGACTGAACTATAATTTAATAAGTGTGGCTCAGCTGAACAATTCAGGCCACCGACTGGCTTTTGAGAGAAAAAAGGTGAAGATTTATGATGATGGAGGAAGACTTATCAGAACTGGTACACAATCTAGAGGTAATCTATTCTATCTTGATATAGATCATTCTTCTTGTTTGTTAATAAAGGATGAAGATGTTTGGTTGTGGCACCGAAGGTTATGCCATGTGAACTTTGACAACATGATCAAGATTAGTAGAAAGAAAAGAGTTAGAGGATTGCCTAACTTGACAAAACTTGATCATGCCATGTGCCATGAATGTTAGAAAGGTAAGATGACTAAATCTAGTTTTAAAAGCAAGGACTATTCAACAAAGAAGATACTTGAGT
The DNA here is from genome assembly GCA_027943335.1 of Chamaecyparis obtusa. Classification (NCBI taxonomy): domain Eukaryota; kingdom Viridiplantae; phylum Streptophyta; class Pinopsida; order Cupressales; family Cupressaceae; genus Chamaecyparis; species Chamaecyparis obtusa. The sequence goes on from BSBK01001943.1 coordinate 520,953, forward strand.
TGGTTCATACCGACCTGTGTGGTCCTATGAGAACTTAGAGCTATTCTAGTTGTAGATATTTTATTCTTTTTGTTGATGATTATACTAGATTGATGATTGTTATGTTCTTGAAAGAGAAATTTGAAGCTTTCAAAATGTTTAAGTGGTATAAAGCTAAGGTAGAAAAAGAACTTGGTAAGGAAATAAAGTGCTTAAGATCTGATAGAGGAGGTGAATTTATCTTTGATGAATTTACTAAATTTTGTAATGAGCATGGAATCAAGAGGCAGGTATCTGCACCAAGGACACCTCAGCAAAATGGAATTGCTAAAAGAAGGAATAGGTCTATAATTAACTGTGCTAGAACTTTGATGATACAGAAGAATGTTGCTCAAACATATTGGAGGGAAGTTGTCAGCATAGCTGTATATGTTCTTAACCGAGTACAAGTAAAGAAGGACTCCAACTGAACACCTTATGAACTATGGTTTGGACACAAACCTACTGTGAGTTATTTTAGAATTTTTGGAAGTAAATGATTTATCTTGAAAGATGAGAGAAATGGGAAATTTGATTCTAAAGGAGATGAAGGAATATTTCTTGGATATTCTACTACAAGTAAAGCATACAAATGTTTGAATAAGGCTACAAATAAGATTTTTGAAAGTACTAATGTTCGTGTTGATGAGTTTGATGACAAGTACATAGAGGAAAGTACAAAGGAACTAGAAGACTATGGTAGATTCACTTACATTAAACATCCAGAGTATCTACCGACATCGCAAGTTGTAACAACCGGTCAATAGGGAAATAATGCAGTAAAACAGACACCACAAACTGATGAACATGAAGAAACTGGTGAGCAAGGAAATGACCCTAAGAAGGATGAAAAAGAAAGGAGAAATCAAGTCTTGGCTAGTTTTGTCTGGAGACATCATCCTAAGACACAAATCATTGGAGACAGACATGCTGGAATGCAAAAAAGAAGCAAAACAAGATAAGGTACATGTCTAATTTGTGAATTTGAACCTAAAACTGTGAAAGTTGCATTAGAGAATGAAGAATGGGTTAATACAATGAAGGAGGAAATAGAGAAAATAGAAAAGAACAAAACCTAGTCCTTAGTACCCTGATTGAAAGATAAGAATGTTATCGGTACTAAGTGGATATACAGGAATAAATTGAATGAAAATGGTGAAGTTACAAGAAATAAAGCTAGATTAGTATGCAAGGGATATGCACAGGAAGAAGGCATTGACTATGGTGAGACATTTGCACCAGTTGCTAGATTAGAAGGAGTTAGAATGCTACTTGCATATGCTACACATAAGAAATTCAAAGTCTATCAAATGGATGTGAAGTCAACATTTTTTAATGGTATACTTGAATCTACATTGAACAACCTGAAGGATTTATTGATCCTGACAATAAAGACATGGTATGTAGATTACATAAAGCTTTATATGGACTAAAGCAAGCACCAAGAGCATGGTATGAAAGACTGCATACTTACTTGTTAAGTATTGGATTTGTTAGAACAAGTGAAAACAATAATCTGTATGTGAAAGGTGATACTGATGATACTATTATCATTGCTGAAATTTTTGTTGATGATATTATCTTTGGTGGCTCAGATCTTTTCTACAAGGAATTTGCTGATGAAATGCAAAAGGAATTTGAGATGTTTATGTTTGGAGAGATTAAGTTCTTTCTTGGACTTCAAGTGATTCAGTAGAGTGATGGCATATTCATCACACAATCTAAATACATAAAGGAAGTACTGAAGACATTTGGCATGCAAGATGCTAAACCTATGGGAACACCAATGGCTATTGGATGCAAATTGACAAAGGAGGATGAAGCTAATAAGGTAAATCAAACACTTTACTGATCTATGATTGGCAAGTTAATGTACGTAGTTCACAATAGGCCAGATATAGCACATGTTGTGGGAATTGTTGCAAGAATTTCTGCTAACCCTAGACAATCACACATGATAGCTACAAAAAGGATCTTAAGATACTTAAATAAAAGAAAAAATTATGGATTATGGTATTCTAAGGAAGGGAAGTTTGAACTGAAAGTTTACATCGATGCTAATTGGGCTGGAAATGTGGATGATAGAAAAAGCACCAATGGAGGAGCATTTTTCTTTGGTGAAAGACTTGTAACTTGGACAAGTAAAAAGTAGGCTTGTATTTCTCAGTCTAAAGCTGAAGCAGAGTATGTTGCTACTACTACCAACTATTCAAACATTGCATATATCAAACAAGTGTTGGAAGGAATGAATGAGGTAATCACTGAACCGGTGATTATATACTATGACAACACTAGTGCTATTAATATTTCAAAGAATCCTGTGATGCACTCTAAGACAAAGCATATATCTATTAAGTATCATTACTTAAGAGAACAAGTGCAAGAGAAGAAAGTAAAGTTGGAATTTGTTACATCTAAAGAACAACTTGCAAATATTTTTACAAAGCCCCTACCGGAGGACACATTTGAATACTTGAGGACTAGACTTGGGGTCCATCCCCTATCTATTGGTCACTAAGGTGATCTGGATGTTGCATCAGCCAATTTTTATTATATCATTCATGTTGATGTAGCATAGTTCACACTTTGAATCATGTTCAAAGTTGTGATTAAGTTTGATAACTTGAACTGATGAGAAATCAGTATATAGAGATACAGAGGAAGTACTGAACACCATAAAGAGTTACTTAGCTACTACAGAGCTGATTATTTATTTGTTTCTTTGGCATTGCTATCAAAGGGAGAGATAAACATATGAAATGAAAAGGAACAAGCACCGACAACAATTATCTAAGGGAGAGTATTGAAGATCAGTTCCAAAGAATAGAAGTAGGAATAGGAGAACTGAAAAGATCACAAATACAAAAAGGTAAAGCTGTATTACTCAATGCTAGTTTAGTAACATAGTGATTAAACATATTAAGTCTATTCAACTTACAATATTTGTTCACAAAGTTGTAGAATGTATGTTTGGTATGTGTATGGTACATTTCATATTACTTGAAGTTGCCATCAATGCCAAAGGGAGAGATTATTGGACTACAACTGATTTGGAATCTGATTGAAAGATCTGTGATTACAAGATCACTAAGAAGTTGCTGATTAGATATGTAATACGATTAAATTAGTATTATGTTGTCATTGATGTCAACTAGTTTGACAACACTTATCTTGTAAGTTACTACACCGAGACATTTGAAGAAAAGTGGAAAAGAGATGAAGAACAGAGAAATCTACATGAGGAAAGATGTACATGACAGATGAGGATAAGGAACACATTGAGTAACCTTTTGATGAGTCTATGGCTTGATGATATTGACTTCATTATGTTGCATTCATCTATAATGAAGTATAGAGATGAAAGACACAAAGCAGTGTTGTCCATAAATGAAGCATTTCTAATATACACCGACGGAGTGTAGTGTATATCAACCGCAGTATTAACCAAGCAGTGTTCACTGATGCATTTCTTTGTTAACCATGTAGAATAGAATGAATTAAATGTTTAGTTTAGCTGATAAGATTGATGAGATGGCAAGAGTATAACATCGAGGTAATAGATAATGTTTGTTACATAGATCAACGACTGACAAAATTCAAAGAAGATATAATGAAGTAGATTGAAACATGTAATTGACACAAGTATCGAGAAAGTTTAAGTGGAAAAATCTGATGGTGGAGAAGAAAATGATTTACTCATCTATATAAGAGAACATAATTTCTTTATGAAGATGCTGGGAAGAAGGAGAAGCTACAGGATTATCGCATGAATAAGGTTTCATGCATTCTGATCATACTAGTTAGTGAGAATCGAGCTGCAGAGCAATTACTGAGCTACAAAGAGCAGTTATCGATGGATAGTAAGTTGATACAGTATTGAATCTAAAGTGAATTATTGATCAGAAGGATTTGAATGAACTAAATATTGATCTGTAATCTGCAATTGAAGTTGTATTAAGGCAGGTCATTTTACTGTTACATATTTAACCATTGTATACAGTCTAAATCTCTTAACCGAGTGGACTCTAAAAGTCTTATGATGTATCATTCATAGAATGAACATTGTTATCCTATCAACCCCATAGTGAATGCTGGTTGGACAATAACTTCTAGTCTAAAATCCTCTAACAAGGTCACACCTGACAGTGTGTTTGTAACCTTTAATAGGGTTGGGTCTTAACCAACCTCACTTCAGAAGAGTGAACAATTTTGGGTTGCTGGTCCCAGGTGGTTTTTCCCTTTACAGGGTTTCCACGTTAAATATCTTATGTTATGTGTTGATTGTGATATTTGTTTGTTATCATACTTTTCATGTTACATATTAGATTTGATCGGTAAACAATTATAAGTATTAGACTGGTAATCGGTAAAAGCACAGACAGTAAGAGTTATTATTGCTTACTGATGAGCAGAAATAGAAGAAATTATTTTTGGATTATACATTTTGTTTTGGGACACTGGATAACTGATTCACCCCCCTCTCAGTTATTCTAACACATCCACCCCCATCTTGTAATTTTATCCTTTCCTCTTCAATTTCGCTCCAACTGAATCTCTTGCCACTAGATCTTCGCATGACCCTTCAGTCTGGCCTTCGCAAACTTGACCCGATCAAGATCCTCGATATCTTCATACTCAAAATATTCTTCACATTCATTGATCCAGTTGATCAACTCTTCTAGGTTAAGATTTCCAGAAAATGTCGGGACCTCAATCTTAGGTCTCTTCCCGATCTCTGAGATAGCTCAGAAAAGTCTTTCTTCCTCCTGGTTCACAACTTTGACTTCTCTTTCTTGATCTTCTTCTTTGGCTTCATCCTCGCTTTCGTCTCTGACATTAAGATTCATTCCTCTGTGAATCTCCTCTTGCAATGCTGGCAATTGTCTCTACAATTCCCTAACCTCAGGTGTTACAATACCAGCTCTTCCCCCATGTTCCCTTTGTGGAGGCATTTTTGTGCTTCTCGCTAAAACCCTAACCATGGTCCTAGTGCAAACTGCCTCACAGTCGGTGATCTATTTACATAGAAACCCTAACCCACGGTCCTGGTACAAACTACCTCACAATTGATGATCTATTTACACACTCAGGAACAACTTGGCTCTGATACCACTTGATGAAGGGTGCTCCCCTTAATACCAAAAACACATAATAGAAACAAAGAAACAACAACAATATGCAAGAAGAGAAAATGGGCTTCTTATTATCTCCACAAATGTGGAATTACAAACTTTCAAAATTACAATATGCAAAGCTACATGGGCATTCCCTTACAATATTCTGTAGGACAAAGCCTCAAATCAATACCCAGATCTACTACCCAGAACTATCCTGAACTGCCTAAGATAATACTACGGGCCTTCTTTATATAGGCAATTTCCACCGCCCGAGAAGGTTCCAAAAATTTAGCCCTAAGGGCTGACCAAACTTAGAATTATTTTATTTTTCATTTTATTACATCATAGTCAGCTCAAAATAACTTTTGAAACCCAAACAAAAATTTTGATGGAAAATCATTTTCTACCATTTCAGGTGACCCAACTTCTGAAGACCATAAGTCATTGCTTGTTGACCCGATTGACTATCATAACCCCCTTTTGGAAAGGGCGTGAGGATCTCTACAACACCTAAACTAAGAAAGCTTCATTCAGCCCAAAATTTGACCTTATCCGGGGCCTCTAAAGCCTTCAAAACTGAGTTGAAAGTTTCTGTACCCTGCTGCCAATACTGAAAATCTTCAATATCTTCAAAACTAGACTTGATCTAGCAATGAAACTCTACTGGCAGGCTGATATGACTAAGATGAACCTCCATATGTGAAATCAAAACATTTCAAGATCATATGAACAACTTACTAAAAATAGCAAGCTTCCATAAATAGCAGCTCTACACAAGATAGCCCTTATTGAAAAGAAACTAGAAATATTTTTGGGTGATGCAAGATTGCTCTTAAACCCAGGATGCTCCTACATCAGACACCCGAGGTAATTTGAGAAGTGACCCTGTCACGACTCAGGTGTGCAAAGGAAAAACAAGACGGTTAACCTCCTCCTTTGCTAGCCATGATGAATCCTCAACAGGTCATCCTTTCTAGTTGACCAGATATTCTTCATATGTAATGTTCCTTGTGCTTTTGCCAACATGACTATCTAGTATGTCTTCAATCTCCTTGATATCTGAACTAGTTGCTGGAATAGTCCATTGTGCTGTTGTAACCTCATCTTCAACCTAAAATTCCTTATGCCTCCTTTTCGCATCTACCTTAGCCTTATAATGCGCATTCATTTTGGAAATGTGCTTCCTCACCTCCTCATGGATGTTCTTAAAATGTTTTGCAAAATCCCCAGCTTCAACACTGCTTATTGCTCCTTTATCTATTTTTCTCAACTCAGATGCATTACTAGGACTACTTCCATATACAATCTATAGATGATGTGATGAACTAAACTTCAAATCTATCTTCAACTCTTCACTTTCTACTAGTGTCATTCTATGTGCTGCCTTATTTGGCAAACTAGCTCCTGGAATCAAGTCCATCTGATGAATCATCTTTCTTACTGTTGGTAATCCATCAAGTGCATTATCGGATACAATATCCTGAAACTCATTCAATAATTTTGCAACTTCTACAGGTACATCTTCTACTTCCTCTTTCCTAGCCTTTGGAATTAAGGTAAAACACATATGCTCATGCCACATACCATCTAAGAAATTTCCTTTATCAAAAAAAGTTATTCTTGCATTACCACATACCTTTTCTTCTATTTCCTTTAATGGTTTTAGCTTATGTCGCACTCCATCCTTTATCAGGGAATAGGTATTCTCATGACCATCATGTATAACACATCTGTCAAACTACCATGGCCTATCCAACAACATATGACATGCATCCATAGATATGATATCACATAGTACCTCATCTTGGTACTCGCCGATCTTGAACTTCACTAGGCACTGTTCATTGAGCATGACCTTGTGGTCATCCTGCACCTAGGAAACCCAATATGGATGTGGATGTTTCTACCACTTGAGCTTCAAATTTTTCACCATCTCTTCTAACACCAAATTATCAGTATTACCACTATCAATAATCACATCACAACACTTACCCTCACACTTGCACCTGGTGTGAAACAGGCTCCTTCTTTGCTCAGGTTCATTTTCACCACTTAGTAGGACTCTTCTATTAATTAGTGTTTCTCCTCTTTTAGCATCTTCAAAATGTGATGATCTGACATCTTCATCTACATATGCAACTCTAGCCTAGCCTTCATTCCTCCTATCTATCCTTCCTTGGCATTGAGAAAATTCAAATGCTCTATGACCTTCTCCTCCAAAGTGAAATATGTTCCACGGAAGCCTCCTCTTCCTAAACCTTGTCCTCTTCCTCTTCCTCTCTGATCTCTATTGCTCTGATCTTGGAAATGATTGAAATTATCTCCTCTCTGATTTTGACTGTTGTTGGCCTCATCCTAATTTTTTAGATCTTCATTTTGATCTTCATATGACTATCCACTAGATCTTCCATCACGACCTCTTCTGCTTTGTTTTCTCTCAAACTTCTTGTTCAACTTTTCCTCTACTTTTAGGGAAAACTGGTATGCCTCTTTAATATTGTTCATTCGAACTTGATTCAATTCTTCCTGAATGCTCGGTCTCAACCCATTAAGGTAACGGGCAACTTTCTCCTTATCAGCTTCTGCATGTCCTATTCTGATGAGGATTCGATAGAACTCCTCTGTATACTCCTAAATAGATCTTCCTGCTTGCTTCAAATTTTGCATTTTCCTCAGTAGGTCAAGCTCATAATCAACAGGGATGAACTGTCACTTTAATTTATCCACCATCCACCCCCATCTTGTGATTTTATCCTTTCTTCTTTGATTTCACTCCAACTGAATCTCTTGCCACCAGATCTTCACATGACCCTTCAGTCTAGCCTTCGCAAACTTGACTCGATCAGGATCCTCGATATTGTCATACTCAAAATATTCTTCACATTCATTGATCCAGTTGATCAACTATTCTGGCTTAAGATTTCCAAAAAATGTTGGGACGTCAATCTTAGGTCTCTTCCCGATCTTTGAGATAGCTCAAAAAAGTCTTTCTTACTCCTGGTTCACAACTTTGACTTCTCCTTCTTGATCTTCTTCTTCGGCTTCATCCTCGCTTTCATCTCTGACATTAAGATTCATTCCTCTGCAAATCTCCTCTTGCAATGCTTGTAGTTGTCTCTGCAGTTCCCTAACCTCAGGTGTTACAACATCAGCTCTTCTGCCATGTTCCCTTTGTGGAAGCATTTTCACACTTCTCGCTAAAACCCTAACCACGGTCTTGGTGCAAACTTCCTCATAGTTGGTGATATGTTTATATAGAAACCCTAACCCATGGTCCTGGTGCAAACTACCTCACAATCGGCGATCTATTTACACACTCAGGAACAACCTGGCTCTAATACCACTTGATGAAGGGTGCTCCCCTTAATACCACAAACACATAACAAAAATAGAGAAACAACAAAAATATGCAAGAACAAAAAATGGGCTTCTTATTATCTCCACAAATTTGGAATTACAATATGTAAAGCCACATGGGCATTCCCTTACAATATTCTATAGGACAAAGCCTCGAATCAATACCTAGATCTACTACCCAGAACTATCCTGAACTACCTAAGACAATACTATGGGCCTTCTTTATATAGGCAATTTCCACCGCATGAGAAGGTTCTAGAAATTTAGCCCTAAGGGCCGACCAAACTTAGAATTATTTTATTTTTTATTTTATTACATCATAGTCGGCTCAAAATAACTTGTGAAACCCAAACATATTTTTTGAAGGAAAATCATTTTTCACCATTTTAGGTGACCCAACTTCTGAAGACCATAAGTCATCACTCGTTGACCTGATTGACTATTATAACCCCATTTTGGAAAGGGCGAGAGGAGCTCTACAACACATAAATCAAGCAAGCTTGATTCAGCCCAAAATTTGACCTCATCTGGGGCCTCTAAAGCCTTCAAAACTGAGTTGAAAGTTTCTGTACCCTACTGCCAATACTGAAAATCTTCAATATCTTCAAAACTAGACTTGATCTAGCAATGAAACTTTACTGGCAGGCTGATATGACTAAGATGAACCTCCATATGTGAAATCAGAACATTCTGAGATTGTATGAACAACTTACTAAAAATATCAAGCTTCCATAAATATCAGCTCTACACAAGATAGCCCTTATTGAAAAGAAACCAAAAATATTTTTGGGTGATGTAAGATTGCTCTTAAACCCAGGTTTCTCTTGCATCAAAATGTTGGTACCTTGATCTTCTTTTCAGTTGCTATTTAGGAAAGATTACCCCAACTCTAGGTATGGCCTAGTTGTTATCACTTCCTTGTGAACCTTGGTGTTTATCTCCTAGTATGGGGGAGTGGGCCTTTTGGTATCCATGTGGTTGGGTGGTAAATATGTTTATCGAGGTATCTTTTACAGATGCAGTTTCTAAGGATTCATGCTTGCATATTGTTCCTATTTTGGAAGAATGAAGACTTGTATTTATCTTTCATGATGTAAAATTATTGTTACCTCCCAAGAGGAGATGAATGTAATGTAATCAATAATGTATTTCAAAATGATGTATTTGGAGTGGGTAGAATTAGGAAAAGGGAAAAGGGAAAATACGAGCTTTATGTAAATGATGTGAAAGGGTTTTTGTAAGGTTTCAAGTAGAAGAGTTTGTTGATTAAGGAAAAGTTAGTGAATCAAATGTAATGATTTCCTATGTGTAACGATTTCCTATGTGTAATGTTTCAGATGTGTAGATGAATCTATTATGTAGTATTAACACTTTAAATGTTATATTATAGACAAAGGATACTTAGAAATATAGACAGATTCAAATGCCAAATTGAAATGAAAAGCATTTTGTATTTTCCTTATAACAAATCTTCAATGATATGAGGTATTTTCTTAATGGATTTAAAATGAATAGTTCATAAAATAGAAGGGAACCTTAGGGGAGGAATCGAAGATAAACTATGTTTAAGTTTTGTTCAAGTAATTCATTTTAAAAATTGAAATTTTTTCATAAATCACTACTTAGGTTTTCTTATCTAAAGAGAATCTTTGTTTATCTTCCCTGGTTCTCTTGCGAGGCATGACATCTTTGGTATCAGAGCACTAGGTTTCCACACTGGGAACTCTGGGACTCTTAGTTCACTTATTACTTAGTATTTTTCATAGTTTTATTGTGGGTTATCATTATAATACATGATCCTAGATATAGGAACTATGTTCTTGGTATTCATGCTATAGTGTTTTATAAAAGTGTACCCATTATTCTAAGATTAGGTTGTCTTACATAAATTACTTCTATTTTGCATTCTAGAAATGATGAATGAGCCTCCTAAGTACTTTCATAGATAGTGGATATCTTTCTAATAAATAAACGTTAATGAATTCCTCATATTTTATGTCACCTTCTTGTTGTACTCCTAGAAAGACTCAAATTAGTATTACAAGTTATTATGTACCATAAGTGTTGACAGTAGCCAACCATATCTTGTCATCATGAGTGCTTGCTATAGTGATTCTAGGTTACTTGATTGACTTGAAAAGGCTTAACGTCTTATTCTATTTTAAATGCTAAATTTACATCATAATAGCTATGTGTGATCAATGATTCTAGTTAATGATGCTTTTGTAAGTTGGAATTGAATTACTTGCATTTATAGCAAGGAGTAATATATTACCATGGTAGTTCTCCTTCTTATAGATTCAAATGATGGAGTTACTGCATACGTATTGTAGGTTATTGTAAAGGTTGAAGTATTGAATCTCATTTTCCTTTTTCCTATTTTAAAAGAGAATTGACAACCAAATTTTTGTACGGACGGGGAATTTAGAACGTTATTAACTAGGTTGAAACACTAGAATTCCTGTGGAATCCTTTTGGCCATTTTGTTGAAGAATTATGAATAGTTTGGTACCATTTTCTAAATTAAGATTGTGTTTATTTCTCTTGAGCCTTATATGTAATTGATAATGTGACATGATGTGTGATTGATTATGGTTTTTCTAACCTATGAATGTTCAAATAAATTTCATTAGTGATATTTGATAATAATCACCACAAAATAAAATAAATATCTCTTCTCTCTTCTTGATGAATGACCATAAAATGATGTTATCTAGATGTAATGTAAATATATGATTTAAATTGTTGATTTTGAGATTCTTGGGTAAAGGACCTAAGCTCCCAAGGTGTATTTTTTATTGGAGTCATATGTAGGATTTAACCATATTGATGAAATTAGGAGATTTAATAATAAAAAGAGTACATTTTCTTTTGGTTCAATTATTGAAGGAAGAGCTAGGGTTGATGTAATATTTTCTTGACTATCTTTCTGAAATTGTTTGTTCTTGACTTGGTGAATAGGTAATATTTAGATGAAATATGAATGCTATGGTAAGTCTAGTAATGATGTGATTATCCTCCCCAAATTGCAATATTAGGCAATTGAGACTTCAATGTATTTCCTTATTAGTATTAAAGTCATTATGTTAGTGAATACTAGTGTCTTGAAATGTCTTTATGGTTTGTTGTGTCCTTATTGGAGGGATTTATCATGTGTAATGAAAGTACCTAGCTAATTAATTTATTTGAAAAGATGATGCTTGATCCACTCTTAGTGTCCCTAATTCGGTGAAAAGTGAATATCCATAATGGTTTATAATGATTAGTTGTGAATTTATTATGTGACTAATAAATGTATGTAGTACAAGTTTATTGTTTCCTTTCCTTAATTAAAACAAATATGTATTGATTCGATGACTCTTGAAGAAATATAATGTATCATTTCTCTTTGTGCCTTATTTTATATAAGTTAAAGATAGATGTTATTGTCTCATTTTATGGGAATGACAGAGATTGATATGTGTACATTGGATATTGGCCATAAGCCCATGAGGAGGTGAAATGTGATTAAGTATGTCATTGGTATCTTGTACCAGGTAGACAAAGTGAATTGTGAAAAAAAAATAATTTTTTTTTTGGAATATATGGATACTATGTGATGTTATTGTGTGCTTCCTTGTAAATGTGATAAAACCAGTGCCAGTGCTTATGTTGGGTGTTGTGTACAACTAGTAATTAATTTAGTTCCTTGGAGTGGTGCAATATAAGTGTCATCCATGGAAGTTATGTTCTGGATAAGGGTATGGGAGAACCATACCACTCATGTGTTGCTTTCTTGTTTGTCACCCTACTGAGTGTCAACCCATGAGTGTTGGTAATTTAGTATGTGGAGGGGTAGCAGTAGCACCATTTCCTTGGGTATTTATATGGAATATGTATAATGGCAGTGTGAAGTGACCTTAGCTTCTACTACTCGAGGGAAAAGAGTAAACTATGCTTCCCCTTATGAGGAACCTAAACATTTGGTTCATAAATGTTTATCCTAATTTCCACAGTTCTTGAGCACAATACTAGTACTTGATATGAGCCTCTATGAGGAGATATTTTATTTATGAATATGTACATTTCTATGTGGTCCAACATGTGGAGGGAGATTCTGTTAGCCCATGCTATGATGGATACCGTATTCACACATGTTCCAACATGATGCAATGAATATGATGCCACACCCCACTATTGTTCCGACATAATGTGAGGTGATGATGCCATGTTGCTCATGGTAGTGAGCTGAGCTCAAGAACATGATGCCACGTACATGATTATGTGAAGGTGCAGTATATGTATGTATTTTGTTTCCTACTTGATGCATAGTATATTGGTGATGCTTGCATGCTTGTAGAGGGGCACCCATGGATGCTCAGTTTATAGATGTGGTAGGCATATAGGTGGGCCCAAGCCATGTATACCTCTTGCTATGATGATGATCTATGAGATACATCATTAAGCGGGGTGTGTCCTATGTGTGCCTACTCCATAAGGAACACTTCCATGTGACATACGACCAGAGTGTGCTTACTCCACTTGGTGTATGGTCATGTCGGGTGGGTTGGCATGCTTATTCTGCACCATCTGATGCAGGGGTGTTGCTGAGGTGAACCCCCTATGCCATGTGGGTAGTGTTGCTCAGGCCCAACCACATGAAGGGCTATTGTGATAGCTGGAAATTGTTCCCTCTTTCCTTGTGAGGTGACTAGATATAGTCACACAGTGATGTGATGTGCAATTTATGGTGAATTTATTTTATCTTTGGTTGTGTAGACCAACAATTTTCTTATATTTTTCTATAATAGTTTAGACAAGACTTAAGAAATTTATCTTGGATTCTTCTTATCTTATTGTTGAGATTGATAATTCTATTTTATTTTATTTATTATTATTGTTGAGCTTTATGGCTAAACTATCTTCTTTCGTAATGGTGGTCTTGTGTTGTTTTGTGATTCCTCACTAAGGACGCATGAGGTGGACTTGGTGAGTGTATATGAGGAAGTAGATGTAGGGAACCCTTGAGGATGGGGGTATGTGAGGCTGTTATGTAACTAGCATCCACTACCTTCCTATGTGTGGTGTATGTTCCTTGGAGGCTAACCACATTACACAAACAAGGGATATGACACATGGACTTGTATGGGGGGTCTTCATGACAAAGGCCCAAGACACCATCAAGACACTATGTGAGGTATTGATTATGGATTATGGATATAGATGAGATTGGTATTGTATCCCAGAGTGAGAGCTTGTCTAGTGAGGCATATCCACTCCTGATCCTTGTGATGTGTAATCCCAGTGATGTGGACTGATATGATTGTTTATGAGGCGCATTTGGATATGCTCAATATTTTATATTAGATTGAAATATATCGTTGTGTTGGATGAAAGTAAAAATTTGATTTATATGTATTGAAAGAGAAGGAATTTGTAACATTTTGATATATTTTAAGGAAAATTGAGTGGTCCAAGATAGTTACCTTGGTTCTTACTTTCTAAGTAAAGGGAAAATTCTATTCATACTGATATTTGATCAAGTTAGAGATATCCTTGTTGGTGATAGTAAAATTGATTGGGATAGATATTTCCATGCTTAACCATATTATGAGGATCATTCTCTATATAGTGCATGGATTCAAGGATTAGTTATGCATGGGATATCAATTAAAATGTGTGTAGGAGATAATGTCTGACATGTTTCCATTTCTAACTTGTTGACTTCTAGGAGTAAGTCTCATCTTAGGGGGGGAGGATGTAACACCCTCTCTGATGATTATAATTGGACTCTTTGATTTGGACATTTTATATTATGATGATTAGAGCTATGTATTCACATTTATGTTTATTATGATGATATGCTTATCAGATATTTAGATATACTTAGCTTTGATTATTGATTATTGGAAATTATTCATCTTGTATATACTTATGAAGATTTAAAGAGCTAACCCAAGGATTTGGAAGCTAACCGTTATATATATGTGATGCCTCATGCTTTATGTATATGTGATTGATGTGTTTTCAGGACTTAGGATGAAGTCATAGTTACTCACTTAGTTGAGGTCCACACGATGTATCAATCCTGGTCATCTGTTTGCAAATGCCTTATTATATATATATGCACATGTGTCTCTTCTTGGTGATGCAGGCTTGTAGGTACTGGACATCATCTGCACCTGGTCTCACAGGTCTGAGAAAGCTCTCAAAATCCTTGATTGTTGTTGTTGTTATGGAGATATCACCAAGGTTCCGCAGGAGGGAATTCTACCTCTGACCCTTTTATTTCCCTTAGGTGGGGAGTTTCTGAGTTAGTCCTTGTGTTGATGGTGAATTATTGTGTTATCCTAGTTTGTTAGATTATGTGGAGTGTGTTTCTTTCTTCTTGCATTTATAGAGTATGAGATTTTGTGTATGGTGGCTTTAATTCTATATAATCTATCTTCTATTAGTAGTTAATTTATACGAATTATTGTATGTTGAAAGTATATGATGTTGCGATTGATTACCCTAAATTGTGTTTAGGGTATCTTCTATCTTGTGTTGGTAGTTACCCTATATATATAAAGATATATATATCATTATTGTATCATATAAGAGTATGATTTAGTATTTGATTAAATAATGTGTTTATAATATCAATGGTAGTAATATGTTTTATAATATTGTTAATAATATGATTCAGATATTAATAATAATAATGTTCTTGTTTTATAATACATATGATGGTATATGTACACATAGGCATATGGGTGCACACATATGCATATGGATACATATATTTATAATTGTTTGTGAAATATGAATTATTGCATTTAATTTATATGTATTTGTTTGTAGATAATAAATTATTGTATTAAAAGATAATAAATAATATTATCTATATGGAATAGAAATTAAATAAATAAATGATAATCCTCTTTACTATAGCCTAGGTAACTAAGGTAATAGTAAATGTGTTAGAGGTAATATTTACTAATGCTTTCCTTAAATAAAGGAGACATAAATTACATTATTGGTAATATATTAATATATTAGTTTATAATCTCCCTTCCCAAGAATGGCTTTTATTAATAATATATTAAGCCTAAACTATTAACCAACTTTTGGTTGGATAGTTGCTTCGGTTGATTTTCTCGTGCAACTACTCTCTTAGTTTTTATACGGGAAGAATCCATGTGAGAGTGGAGAGTTGGGAGTTGG
This sequence comes from Chamaecyparis obtusa, assembly GCA_027943335.1. Lineage (NCBI taxonomy): Eukaryota > Viridiplantae > Streptophyta > Pinopsida > Cupressales > Cupressaceae > Chamaecyparis > Chamaecyparis obtusa. The sequence goes on from BSBK01001943.1 coordinate 536,630, forward strand.
CTGGAATGATTTCTCAAAAAGCCTTATTGTAGTTTTAAGACATCATGTTGGGGCTTTAGTTGGCTGAAGATTTTTCTCAGAAAATTTTATTATAGTTTTAGGAAGAATGTCACATTGAAAACCATAGTATTTTCAAAGGAGGATTGAGTCTACTTCTAGAAGGATTTGAAGAAGTGCTGGAAGGGTTTGAGAGGATCAGATTATTCTTCATCAACCGAATCCCCGCAGGAGTCCAGGCTAGAATTCATCCTGAGAATTAACTCTCCTCTGTGATATGAAATATTGAAAGTTTAGTTTAATATTATTATGCTTGTTATTTATATATTATTTTTGGTTAATATTACTCATGGGAATGGTTTGAATATGCAGCCGTTTATTAATGTTATTGCATTATTGCCATTTATTGATATTATATATACACCTACCAATTGTACTTATTAATGTTATTTATATGCCAGCCGATTCTGTTTAATAATGTTGTCTATTAGTAATATATGCCCGTCGTTTAAATTTACTCCATTGTTGCAGTATACGACCATTTTTATTAATTTTGTTTATTATTATTATTATGTGCTAACCGTTGATATTCTAATCATTAATGTTATTATTAATTGTATTATGTGTGCGGGTTTTTAGAAGTTGATTTAACCTCGAAATAGGGTTGATTTTGGGATGATTTGGGTTTATAATTTTGGGGTTGGTTTTGTAACCCAAAATAAGATTGGTTTTGGTTTATAATTTGGGATGGATTTGTTATACCCCAAATAGAGTTGGATTTGTAACCCGAAAATAGATTGGTTTTTGACTTATAATTTGGGGATGGTTTTGTTTATACAAGTATAACATTTAAGTATATTAATTTCTTATACTTTAAGTTATACTTGTATAAAGAAATTAGGTACATATCAGGATGTTTGAGATAGGTTCCAACTTCATAGGAGATAAGATGCAACTTCTAGATTTTAGAATTAAAAAAAAAATCAGACTTAGTTAAATTTCAAGCACGTGAGATTTTACAAAGCATTGTGTTTTGGCATAGGGAATTTTGTGTAAACTTTATATATATATATAATTTTTTTGGTTGAGGTTATATGGTGAATTTAGATGCTTGAATAAGGTTTAGGTATGGTTAGGGATCAAAATTAGGGTTTAGAGTTGTCTGGTGGACTAGGACTACCCCAAGGCTTCTTAAACGTTCCTAAATGTTTATAACTTTCCTATTCTTTGATACATGTTCTCAAATGTCCTTAAGTTGTGTTTTAATTCATGTATGATGTGTTTATGATGTTTGGGTTTAGGGTAGGAAACCTAAGGACACTCACTTATTCTGTTGTTTAGAGTTTCTACCCAGCCTATGAGCCTTTAGGAAATGTTGGTACCTTGATCTTCTTTTCAGTTGCTGTTTGGGAAAGATTACCCCAACCCTAGTTATGGCCTAGTTGTTATCACTTCCTTGTGAACCTTGGTGTTTATCTCCTAGCACCGGGGAGTAGGCCTTTTGGTATCCATGTGGTTGGGTGGTAAATATTTTTATCAAGGTATCTTTTGCGGATGCAGTTTCTAAGGATTCATGCTTGCATATTGTTCCTGTTTTGGAAGAATGAAGACTTGTATTTATCTTTCATGATGTAAAATTATTGTTACCTCCCAAGAGGAGATGCATTTAATGTAATCAATAATGTATTTCAAAATGATGTATTTGGAGTGGGTAGAATTAGGAAAAGGGAAAAGGGAAAATATGAGCTTTATGTCAATGATGTGAAAGGGTTTTTGTAAGGTTTCAGTAGAAGAGTTTGTTGATTAAGGAAAAGTTAGTGAATCAAATGTAATGATTTCCTATGTGTAATGTTTCAAATGTGTAGATGAATCTATTATGTAGTATTAACACTTTAAATGTTATATTATAGACAAAGGATACTTTGAAATATAGACGGATTCAAATGTCAAATTGAAATGAAAAGCATTTTGTATTTTCCTTATAAAGAATCTTCAATGATATGAGGTATTTGCTTAATGGATTTAAAATGAATAGTTCATAAAATAGAAGGGAACCTTAGGGGAGGAATCTAAGATAAACTATGTTTAAGTTTTGTTCAAGTAATTCATTTTAAAAATTCAAATTTTTTCATAAATCACTACTTAGGTTTTCTTATCTAAAGAGAATCTTTGTTTTCTTCCTTGGTTCCCTTGCGGGGCATGCCCACACCAGTAGCAAGAATTGAAGCAGTGAGAATATTTTTGGCTTATGCAACTTTTAAGAAATTCAAAGTGTATTAGATGGATGTGAAGTCAACATTTTTGAATGGAGAATTAGAAGAAGAAGTCTACATTGAGCAGCTTGAAGGTTTTCCTTTAATTGAAGGAGACATGGTATGTAAATTGAAGAAAGCTTTATATGGATTGAAGCAAGCACCTAGAACTTGGTATACGAGATTGGATAAGTATTTGTTGAAATTAAGATTTACAAAAGGAACAACTGATAGAAACCTGTATACAAAAGAAATTGAAAATGGTTTATTGGTTGTAGTTATTTTTGTTGATGATATTATCTTTGGAGGAGAAGATGAAGCCAGTGATAAATTTGCAGATGAAATGAAGACTAAATTTGAAATGAGTATGATTGGTGAAATGAAATATTTTTTAGGATTGCAAATAACATAGAATAGTGATGGTATCTTTGTAAGTTAGACAAAGTACTTGAATGATTTATTGAAGAGATGTGGAATGGAGAACTGTAAACCAGTTGGAACACCTATGGTAACTAGATATAAGTTATCTAGCATAGATGAGACTCCTACAATGGAATAGAAGAAGTACAAATCTATGATTGGAGGATTGCAATATTTGACTCATACAAGACCTGATATATCACATTCAGTTGGAATTGTAGCAAGATTTCAAGCTAAACCTAGAGAATCACATTATGCAGTAGTAAAGAGGATTCTGAGGTACTTAAGAGGCACAATTGAGTATGGATTGTGGTATGAAAAATCTGATGATTTTACCCTATGTGCATATACAGATGCTAATTGGGGAGGTAGTGTGGATGATAAAAAGAGCACCGGTGGTGGAGCATTTTTCCTTGGAGGAAGATTAGTTTCTTGGCTAAGCAGGAATCAAAATTGTATTTCACAAAGCATAGTAGAAGCAGAGTATGTGACAATAGTAAACAATTGTAATCAGATAATTTGGATGAAGAAAATGTTGAAGGATATTGGAATAAATTTTTTTGAGCCTGTTGTCATACATTGTGATAATACCAGCATAGTTAGTATGTCTAAGAACCCTGTATTACATTCTAAGATAAGGAATATAGAGATAAAGTATCATGTAGTGAGAGAGAAAGTTGCAGAGATAGAAGTCAGACTCGAATACATAAGCACAAAGGAAAAGATTGCAGACATATTTAGAAAGCCTTTTCCTAAGGATACATTTGAGTATCTAAGAGGTATTCTTGGGGTTATGCCCCAACCTACTTTTGAGAAGTGATGCGGATTGTTGCATCCGTCTAGTGGTATATGAGCCCTATCTTTCTTCTGGACTGGATGGTGGTACTTCCTCTATGGGGGAGTATGTGTATCTAAGCTGAGTCATGAGCCCTATCTTTCTTCTAGACTGGATGGTGGTACTTCCTCTATGGGGGAGTATGTGTATCTAAGTTGAGTCATGAGGACTCTAGTGAATGTATTTTCTGAACAGTGTCTTTTGACATTGAAGTTGTTGACATAATGATGAAACGTATATCATTGATGTCAATGGGGGAGAAGTATACATGAAAAACCATTTGAAACATCTTTTGGAGAGAACTAAATAGGAAAACAAAGCAAGATTTGATTGATGAAGAAGACTTGAAAGCATTTTTAGAGCAGCAGTGTTGCAGTATTGGATTTATGGAACTTGGATGTTTTTTCATCTATGTTGCCATCAATGCCAATGGAGGAGAATGTTAGGAATGAATGCTGAATATATCCTATGGGGAAGTATTAGAAGCCATTATGTAGCAGTTTTTGTTGCATTCATGACTGTGATTGTCATTAATGTCAACACAATGATCTACTGAAGATTAGCAGAGAAGCAGATAGTGTTTGAGTTAGCACACTTAGGATATTGAAGATGAAACTATGCATAGTTGAGGACTTATTCTATGATGTGTTATAATATTATGGTTAAGAGCATAGATAGTAATTCATTTATTCATGATAGTTATGAGCAAATCAGTGGAAGTAGTATTCAAGCAGTGTTCCTATATAGTAGTTTGTGGAAATCGGATGATATCTCCTAATCAGGATAGAATCTAGTTATGCATAGTTAGAGAGAAGTTTAAGACATGTTGATAGTGATGTGGATGATAATGCAAGATCTGAGGTTGCACGAGTGAAGAATTATATTGATTGGATGCTGACAGTTTTGTGTAATTTTGATGTAACGTGTGGAAACTTTTATTTTGTAATTTGTATGCTGATTAATTTGTAATTACTTGAGTGTGGTATAAAGGAAGGAATTTATTCCTTGTTGTAATGTGGAATGTAATTAATGTAAGTGTATGAAGAAATGGTGAAAGCAAAATTGTTGAAGGAGGATATGTGAAGTAATGAGATCTGGTATTGAGATCTGAAGAAGCAGTTGGTGCAGTTTGGCACAATCAGAGAAGGAGTATTGAATTGTTGAGATAAATAATCTTTTGGTATTATTCTATTAAGTAATACAAAGATCAGTTGGATAGTGAGTTCAATGATCTTACCCTAAAGCTGTTTGGGCAGTGGGTCCTTCTATCTTCTATAACTCCTAACAGAGTCAGAATCTTTTAACAGGGATTCAAAATCTCTTAGTAGGGATTCATATGTACTGAATGTATTTCATAAGAGTCCTAACAGAGTCCATCCTCTCACAAGGAACTTTCATATTAGTGCATCTTTTGTGGGCATCATTCCCACTGGGGTTTACTCTTTGATCAAGAGGTTCCCTAGTCAACATATCTTGTGTCATTGTGTTATTGTGCATTTATGTCTTTTTATGGTTGTTGATTACATTGCTTACATGGTTAAAATCTATTAAGGTTGATCAAAGTTGTATTTATCTGATAATTGATTCACCCCCCCTCTTAGTTATCTTGGTGGACTTTACTTTCTAACAATGTGAATACTAGATCATGATCAGATATGATCTTCCTAGTGATTTCGTGGAGTCTCACAATGTCCTTTATAAACACCCTGGCTACCAATGCTATGGAATAGGAAGACTACATGGGAGAGAAATGAGCTACCTTGGTAAGTCTATCAACTGTTACCATGATAGCGTCATGTCTCTGAGGGGTAACTAGAAGTCCCACAATAAAATCCATGGAAATGATGTCCCATTTCCATTTTGGCACAAGGTGAGGCTGCAAAAGACCTGCTGGATGTTGATACTCTTCTTTAACTCTCTGGCATTCATTCATCTTTCCACATACTTTTCTATATCTCTCTTCATTCTTGACCAATAGTACAACTGGCATAGGTCAAAATACATTTTCTTTACCCTTGGATGTGCCAAATAGGGAGCCTTGTGGCTTTCTGAAAGGATAAGCACACGAAGATCTCCTAACATGGGCACATAAATTATGTCCTATTTTCACAACAATCCTAGGGTATCCAAGGAATATCCTAAAGAAAGAACCTCCAAGGGTCTTCTTGATTCTAATTCTTCTTTTACCTCTTGATACCAAGAATCAGAAGTGAGAGCCTCCCTGATTCATTTCTCTAAATTTGTACTTAAAGAAAGTGCTGACAAACCATGCTTGCACCTATTCAAAGTGTTTTCTACCACATTTTTCTTCACTTGGATGTACTTAACCTTTAAATTATATTCACATAATAATTCCATCCATCTACATTATCTAGCATTGAGGTTAGGTTGAGAGAAGATATACTGCAGGCTTCGATGATTTGTTTGGAGTTCAAATTTATGACCCAACAGAAAGTGCCTCCACTTTACTAAGGCATGAACTAATTCTACAAGCTCCATATCATGGGTGGGATAGTTGATCTCATGATATTTAAGCTTTCTAGATTCATAAGAAACAAATTTCCCTTCTTGCATAAGGACTTCCCCAATTCCTCCTAGTGATGCATCTGTATAGACCACGGAGTTCCCTGATGGTTTGGGAACCACCAAGATTGGAGCACTGGTTAATCTTTCCTTCAAACACTAGAAATAAGCCTCTCTCTTTTCTGACCATATAAAATTCTTCCCTTTTCTTTGCAAGGAAGTGATGGGATGAGCTATCTGAGAAAACTCCTTGACAAATTATCTATAGTAACCAGCCAACCCCATAAAACTGTGAACCTCAGAAACATTGGTCAGAGTTGGCCATTCCACTATGGCTTGAATCTTGGCTAGGTCAACTACGATGCCATTCCCTAAGATGACATACCCAAGATACTTAACCTCTGTCTGAAATAATTCACACTTCTCTGGATTGGCATAAAGTTGGTTTTGTGTAAGGCACTACAATACTTGGCGAAGATGAATCTCATGTTCTTCAGGAGTTTTGGAGAACACTGAGATATCATCCAAGAAAAATATCACAAATATATCCAAATAGATCCTAACAACCCCATTCATTAAGCTCATAAATATAGAGGGAGCATTTGTTAACCCAAATGGTACTATGGTGAACTCATAGTGGCCATATCTGGTGCAAAAAGCTGTTTAATGAATATCGGTTTCCTGAATTCTAAGTTGATGGTACCCTGACTTGAGATCAATCTTTGAAAATATTTTTGCCCCTTTCATTTGATCAAATAAATCATCGATGTAGGGTAAAGGATATCAATTTTTGATTGTGACTTTATTGAGTTGATGATAGTCAATGCACAATCGAAGAGAGCCATCTTTCTTCTTCACAAATATTATTGGTGCACCCCATGGTGACACACTGGGTCTAATAAACCCTTTTTCCAAAATCCCTTCCAACTGAAGCTTAAGTTCTCCAAGTTCCTATGTGGTCATGTAGTATGGAGCCTTGGAGATGGGTTCCACTCCTAGCCCTAACTCAATTTGAAAGTCAATATCCCCCTTGGGTGGCATCCTTGGTATTTCCTTGGGAAAAATATCTAGAAATTCCTATAATAAGGGATGATCTAGTGATACATCCCTACTTTCTCCTTTGTCCAAGTCATCTACTAAAACTGCAAATAATTGGCATCCTTTGCATATGCACCACTTGAGTTGCATCATAGAAATCATGCAGAGAGAGATGGGTCATTTCACTCCAACAATATTCTTTGATTCTCCTAAATCATTTGAACACTATATGCTCTTGTTTCTACAATCCAAAATGACTTTGTGAGCACCCAACCAATCCATACCCAAAACTACTCCTTATGAGCCTAAAGGAATCACTTAGAGGTCTACTGAGGTGGAAAAATGTCGTATCTCTAACTTGCAATTTTGGACACAAGAGTCAGAGGCTATTCTTGCCTCGGAGGCTAGCTCAACCTACCAGCTATCTTCCTGCCTTACTACCATCAGACCACACTTCTCTACTAAAGAAGGAGAAATAAAGGAATCTATTGCTCCTAAATTAAATAGTATAGTGGTAGAGGTACCCCCTAACAAACCTGGGGTTTTGATGACTGATCCTTGATGTTCAGCTTGACTATGTTATAGAGTGGCAAACACTTGGTGAGTTCTACCTGCATCACCTACTATTGGTTTGGAAGTGGCCTACCTATAGCTGGTTGTTGGGGTAGATTTTTGAGGATAGTTAACTGTAATATGAGTGTGTTGCCCACAAGAATAACATCTTGTATTCCTAGCAAGATTCCTCCCTGCAGAGGGTGCATTGGACTACTGATAACTACCTTGACAAGAATTTTGAGGCATACACTGAGTTGGTTGAGGGTTTAGATATCTTTTTGCACACTGCCAGTTGTGAGAATTGCGTGACTGAGAACCCCCATTTTTGTTGTTGAAGTTGTTGTTTTGAAATTTCCTTTTCTAGTGGTTCTGACTTCCTTTTGATGAAGAAGGATAGTTCTTAGGACCAGGTATTCCTTGAGATTGGTTCCCCTAGAATCCTATTCCAGCCTGAGAGGCATTACCTCCATGGCTACCTATCTGACCTCCTAACCCCAAGGCTACATTTTATTCCACAATACAAGCATTAATGACTACATCATTAACTGTCCGAGGTTCAAAGAGTTGTACATTACTGGCCAATCGGCCATTGATGCCTCTAAGAAAGTGTTGAGTAAGAATGGGTTCATCATCTTTATATCTTGAGTATGGCTTGAGTTCAAATAACTTCCTCTCATAGTCATCAAATGACATATTTAACTGTCTTAAGTTGTGAAACTCTTCGACTCTTTCCCACCTCTAGTGATGAGAAAGAAATCAGGCTTGAAAGAGTTCTAGGAACAGTTCCCATGAAAGAGTGGTTATATCGATGTGAAGTTTCTCTTTCTCTATTTCCCACCAAGTAGATGCAAAATCTCTAAGGTGAATGACTGAAAACCAAGCCTTCGTATTGCTACTGTAAGGATGCATGGAAAATAACCTTTCTAAATCTAGTAGTCAAGTCTCGGTGGTGGATCCACCTTGAGTTCTCTTAAATGGGTTAGTGATGAAGGGTGCTCCCCTTAATTCTACAAACATATAATAGAAACAGAGAAATAACAACCATTTGCAAGAACAAAAAATGAGCTTCTTATTATCTCCACAAGTGTGGAATTCCAAATTTCAGAATTACAATATGCAAAGCCACATGGGCATTCCCTTTACAATATTCTATAGGACAAAGACTCAAATTTATTACCTAGATCTACCACAAACTACCCTAGACAACACTATGGGCCTTCTATATATAGGCATTTTCCATCGCTTGAGAAGGTTCCAGAAATTTAGCCCTTAGGGCCAACCAAACTTAGAATTATTTTATTTTTCAATTTATTACATCAAAGTCAGCTCAAAATAAATTTTGAAACCCGAACAAAAATTTTGAAGGAAAATTATTTTCTACCATTTCAGGTGGCCTGACTTTCAGAGACCATAAGTCATCACCAGTTGATTCGATGGACTATTATAACCCTATTTTAGAAAGGCCACAAAGTGCTCTACATGCTTGACTCATGAAAGCACCCATCACCCAAATTTTTGACCTCATTTGGGGCCTCTAAAGCCTTCAAAACTAAGTTCAAAGTTTTTGTACCTTGCTACCAATACTGAAAATCTTCAATATCTTCAAAACCATACCTGATCTAGCCATGAAACTTTACTGGCAGGCTGATATGACTGAGATGAACCTCCACATGTAAAATTAGAACATTCCAAGATTTATGACCAACTTACTAAAAACAACAAGTTTCCATAAATAGCAGCTCTACACAAGTTAGCCCTTACTGAATACAAAAATAGAAATATTTTTGGGTGAGGCAAGATTTTGCTCTTACACCCAAGATGCTCCTGCATCAGACACCCAGGGTAATTTGAGAAGTGACCCCATCACATCTCAGGTGTGTAGAGGAAAACCAAGATAGTTAACCTCCTCCTTTGTCAGCCATGATGAATCTTCAATAGGTCATCCTTTCCACTTGACCAGATATTCTTCATATGTCCTGTTCCTTGTGCTTCTACCAACATGACTATCCAGTATATCCTCAATCTCTTTGGTATCTAAACTAGTTGCTGGAATACTCCACTATGCTGTTGTGATCTCATCTTCAACACCTCCCTCGTGATACTCCGTCAGATCTAAAATGTTAAACACTGGTGAAATATTCAGCTCAGTAGGCAATTCTACTTCATATGCATTTCCTAAATCATGCTTCTTCAGTATTTTACATGGCCCAAACTTCTTCATTTTCAATTTGTTATATGTACCAACTAGAAATCGCTCCTTCTGCAAATGAACCATGACTTCATCTCCAACCTAAAATTCCTTATGCCTCCTTTTCACATCTGCCTTAGCCTTATACTACACATTCATCTTGGTAATATGCTTCCTCACCTCCTCATGGATGTTCTTCAAGTGTTCTACAAAATCCTCAGCTTCAGCACTACTTATTTCTCCTTTATCTATCTTTCTCAACTCAGATGCATTTCTGGGACTACTCCCATATACAATATGGAATGGTGATTTACCAGTGCTCCTATTGACAGAATTATTATATGAAAATTTTGCCTATGGTAAAATCAAATCCCATCTTGTTGGCTTATCTCCAACCAAACATCTTAGCAAATTTCCCAAACTCCTATTCACCACCTTTGTCTGTCCATTAGTCTATGGATGATGTGATGAACTAAACTTCAAATCTATCTTTAACTTCTTCCACAATTTACGCTAGAAATATCTAATGAACTTAGTGTCCCTATCTGAAACTATACTCTTTGGAAAACCATGCAATCTCACCACTTCTTTGAAAAATAATTTCGCTACATGAACAACATCATTAGTCTTCTTGTAGGGAATAAAATGTGCCATCTTTGAAAATCTGTCAACTACTACAAAAATTGAATCATGTCCCCGCTATGTCCTTGGTAAACCAAGAACAAAGTCCATACTGATATCCTCCCAAGGATTCTCTGGTATAGGTAATGGCTGATACAACCCTGTATTCTACTTCACTCCTTTCACCATCTGACATACTCTGCAACTCTGTACAAACTTCTTGACATCTTGCTGCAACTGTGGCCAATAATAATTCTCACTAACCAAAGCAAGGGTTTTATCATGACCAAAATGTCCAGCCAATCCTCTGCTATGCTTCTCCTTGATGAGATTATCCCTCATAGAACTTCTTGGAATGCACAACTGACTCCCTCTGAATAGCATATCATCCTGAATGGTGAAATCTGGCCACTTTGTCCTATCTACAGTAACAGTTCTTTACAAGCTTTCCAAGCTTCACAAAAATCAAGATCCTCTGGATACAAATTCTTGAGTTCCTTGAACCCAACCACCTCAATTTGCATCTCTGTCAACAATAGTTGCCTTTTGCTAAGAGCATCTACAACCTTGTTAGACTTTCCACTCCTGTGTTTCAAAACAAATGTATAACTTTGCAAAAACTCAACCCATTTCAAATGCCTTTGATTCAACTTTCCTTGACTATTCAAATATTGGAAAGCTTGATGATCAGTATACAAAACAAACTCCTTAGGAAGCAGATAGTGCCTCCACTTCTTCAATGCCTGAACTATAGAAAAAAATTCCTGATCATAAATAGAATATTTTCTCTTGGCATCATTTAACTTCTCACTAAAATAAGCAATAGGTTTACCTTCTTGGCTCATAACAGCTCCTATTGCAGTACCACTAGCATCACAATCTACTTGAAACACCTTATTAAAATTAGGAAGTGCTAAAACAAGTTGTTCTGTAACCTTTTGTTTCAACAGTTTAAAACTCTTATCTACCCCATTAGTCCACTTGAACTCTTTTCTATCCCCTCTCATTGTTTCAGTCAAGGGTCCACAAATACTGCTAATTTTTTTGATAAACTTTCTGTAAAAGCTAGCCAAACCATGAAAAGACCTTACCTCAGTAGCACTCCTTAGAGTAGGCCATTCAAGGATACCCTATACTTTCTTTGGGTCCATTTTTAGACCTTTTACTGAAACTACAAATCCCGAATACACTAACTCTTTCTTCACAAAACTACACTTCTTCAAATTAATCAACAATTTCTCATCTCTTAAATTTTCAAAAACCATAAAAATATGTATCATATGCTCTTCCAATGTCTTACTAAAGATCAAAATATCATCTAGGTACACAATGACAAACTTACCTAGAAATTCTTTCAGAACCTTGTTCATGAGCCGCATGAAAGTGCTCAGTGCATTGGTTAGCCCAAAAGGCATGACTAACCACTCATACAGTCCTTCCTTTGTCTTGAAGGAAATCTTTCATTCATCTCCTTCTTTGATCCAAATCTAGTGATATCCACTCTTCAAATCCATCTTTGAGAAATACACAGCTCCACTCAAACAATCCATAATATCATCCATTTGTGGCAATGAAAACTTATACTTGATTGTGATCTTGTTTATTGCTATGGAATCTATACACATCCTTGATTCTCCATTCTTCTTTGGTGCTAATACCACTGGTATAGCATAGGGACTCAAACTCTCTTGAATCAACCCCTTCTGCAACAACTCATGTACTTATCTGTTCAACTCTTCACTTTCTACTGGTGTCATTCTGTGTGTTGCCTTGTTTGGCAAATTGGCTCCTGGAATCAAATCCATCTGATGACTGATCTTCCTTACCGGTGGTAATCCATCAGGTACATTATCAAATACGATATCTTGAAACTCATTCAACAAATCTGCAACCTCTACAGGAACATCCTCTATTTCCTCTTTACCAGCTTTTGGAATTAAAGAAAAACACACATGCTCATGTCTCATACCATCTAGGAATTTTCTTCCATCAACAAATATTATTCTTGTATTACCACATACATTTTCTTCGGTCTCCTTCAATGGCTTTAGCTTATGTCGCACTCCATCCTTTGTCAAGGAATAGGTATTCACACAACCATCATGTACAACACATCTATCAAACTGCCACGGTCTACCCAACAACATATGACATGCATCCATAGATATGATATCACATAGTACCTCATCTTGGTACTCACCAATCTTGAACTTTACCAGGCATTGTTCACTGACCATGACCTTGTGGTCATCGTGCACCCAGGCAATCCAATATGGATGTGGGTGTTTCTATCTCTTGAGCTTCAACTTTATCACCATCTCTTCTAACACCAAATTGTCAGTGCTTCCACTATCAATAATCACATCACAACATTTACCCTCACACTTGCATCTAGTGCAAAACAGGCTCCTCCTTTATTCAGGTTCATTCTCACCACTCAGCAAGACTCTCCTGTTAATCAACATTTCTCCTCTTTCAACATCTTCAAAATTTGATGATCTGGCATCTTCATCTACATGTGCAACTCTGGCCTGGCCTTCATTCCTCCTATCTATCCTTCCTTAGCATTGAGGACATTCAAATGCCCTATGACCTTCTTCTCCATAGTGAAAACATGTTCCACAGAAACCTCTTGTTCCTGAACCTTGTCCTCTTCCTCTTCCTCTCTGATCTCTATTGTTTTGATCTTGGAAATGATTAGAGTTGTTTCCTCTTTGATCTTGACTGCTACTGACCTCATCCTTCTTTTTTAGATCTTCATTTCTACCTCCATATGACCATCCACCAGATCGTTTACCGTGACCTCTTCCAGTTTGTCTACTCTCGAACTTCTTGTTTAGCTTTTCCTCTACTTTTAGGGTAAACTGGTATGCCTCTTCAATACTATTCATTCGAACTAGATTCAGCTCCTCCTGAATGCTTGGCCTTAACCCATTAAGGTAATGGGCAACTTTCTCCTTGTCAGCTTCTGCATGGCCTATTCTGATGAGGATTCGATAGAACTCCTCTGTATACTCTTGAACAGATCTTCCTACTTGCTTCAAACTTTGCATCTTCTTTAGTAGGTCAAGCTCATAATCAACATAAATGAACTACCGCTTCAATTTATCCACCATTCGATCCCATCTTGTGATTTTATCTTTCCCTCTTCTATTTCGCTCCAATTGAATCTCTTGCCACCAGATCTTCGCATGACCTTTCAGTCTGGCCTTCATGAATTTGACCCTATTAGGATCTTCAATATCTTCATACTCAAAATATTCTTCACATTCATTGATCTAGTCGATCAACTCCTCTAGGTTAAGATTTCCTAAAAATGTAGGAACCTCAATCTTGGGTCTTTTTCTGATCTTGGAAATGGCCTGAAAAAGTTTTTCTACCTCCTGGTTCACAACTTCGACTTCTCCTTCTTGATCTTCTTCTTTGGCTTCATCCTCACTTTCATCTCTGACATTAAGATTTATTCCTTTGTGAATCTCCTCTTGCAATTCTCACACTTATCTCTAGAGCGCTCTAACCTCAGGTGTTACAACACCAACTCTTCCACCATGTTCCCTTCATGGAGGCATTTTCACGATGTGCACTGAAAGCCTAACCACGGTCCTGGTGCAAACTACCTCACAGTCGGTGATCTCTTTACACAAAAACCCTAACTCATGGTCCTAGTGTAAACTACCTCACAATCGGTGATCTATTTACACACTCAGGAACTCCTACTCTGATACCACTTGATGAAGGGTGCTCCCCTTAATACCACAAACACATAATAGAAATAAAGAAATAACAACTATTTGCAAGAACAAAAAATGAACTTATTATCTCTACAAGTGTGGAATTCCAAATTTTAGAATTACAATATGCAAAGCCTCATGGGAATTCCCTTTACAATATTCTGTAGGACAAAGCCTCAAATTTATTACCCAAATCTACCCAGAACTGCCCTAGACAACACGACGGGCCTTCTTTATATAAGCATTTTCCACCGCCCGAGAAGGTTCAAGAAATTTAGCCCTTAGGGCTGACCAAACTTAGAATTATTTTATTTTTCAATTTATTACATCAAATTCAGCTCAAAATAACTTTTGAAACCCGAACATAAATTTTGAAGGGAAAATTATTTTTCACCATTTCAGGTGACCCGACTTTCGGAGACCATAAGTCATCACCAGTTGACCTGATTGACTATTATAACCCCATTTCAGAAAGGCCACAAAGTGCTCTACAAACTTGACTCATGCAACTACCTATCACCTAACTTTTTGACCTCATTTGGGGCATCTAAAGCCTTCAAAACTGAGTTCAAAGTTTTTGTACCCTGCTGCCAATACCGAAAATCTTCAATATCTTCAGAACTAGACTTGATCTTGCCATGAAAATTTACTGGTAGGCTGATATGACTGAGATGAACCTCCACATGTAAACTCAAAACATTCCAAGATCATATGACCAACTTACTAAAAATAGCAAGTTTTGATAAATAATAGCTCTGCACAAGATAGCCCTTATTGAATACAAAAAAAATTATATTTTTGGGTGATGCAAGATTTCTCTTACACCCAGGATGCTCTTGCATCAGTTAGTCTTAGTCCTAAGGAGGTCTTGCATGTGAGAAGTATGCAGAGCATCCTCTTCTACCGCCTAATCTTTCCTCCTAGGGCTCCTTTCTCTTTCCTCATGAGCAACATTAGTCTCCCCATGGTGACCCCTATCTTGACCTGCATCTAGCCTCTGTAGTATCTCTTGTAAAGGTTCTTGTACTTGAGCCCCTTGAAAACCTCCTAATTGGTTATCAGATTGATCCCCCCTACCCTAATATTATTCTTTTTCTTGAGAAATTTCCTATTAGGATCTAGGAGGGGTATTTCGGGCACCTCCCCTTCTACTACGGGTCACACAAGGCATCCTACCATAAGTAAGAAGAAGGATAAGTTTAAGGTTCCTAGTCTGGTTCTAGTTTTAAGTTTTTCCTTAAGTGGATAATAAGTTTAAGAAGCATAGGCCAAATTTCTAGGGCCCTAGTGTAGAAACTTAATTGTAATGCCCACCCTAGCATCTTCCTATGTTAGATTGATAGGATTATTGCTTTGACACTTTGGATTATATGTTTGGACTATGATCACTATTTAGTTAGCATTTTATGAGACATTTGAGCATATCTATATATTTGGTTATTGTAGTTTATTTGGAAATATTAAATGAGTTAGCATTTAATGATGAACGGTTAGAAATAAACTATCAGTGAAATGTTTTACATTGATTTATGTTATGATGTTTATATTATGATCTAACCTTGCTGACCCCATTATGATTTGATGTTTACTAGTTGATGTGAGTGTAGAATGAGGAGGACAGTTGTAGTTACTCTTATGGGAGGTCCACACAATGTCGCACTCTCCCTCCTTGTTTGCCATTATCTATATATATATATATATATATATAAATATAAATATAAATATAAATATATATATATATATATATATATATATATATATATATATATATATATATATATATATATATATATATATATATATATATATCGATTGGTGATGCAAGATGTAGGTACCTCGCATCGTCTCCACTTGGCTACATAGGTATGAGCATACCTTCAAAATCCTTGAATTGTTGTTGTCTGGAAATTTAACCAAGATACTCTAAAGGTTACCCGTGGACTTAGTTTATGTTAGGAGGTTACCCTAGTTGGGGAATGTGAATGCAGTCTTATGATGTTATCCTATGGTTTATGTTATGATGTTGGTTGGATTTCTGATATAAAGCGTATATATATATATATATATATATATATATATATATATATATATATATATATATATATATATATATATATATATATATATATATATATATTATATATATAGTTTATATCTATGTTATTATTAAATTTACATTATATATGTAGACGTATATGTGGGTGCACACACATATACCTCTGCATATATAAATATTATTATTTGTGCGTGTTTTATTTGTTTGTACAAGGGTAATTTAATGTTTGATAAAATATATTGAATAAAAGTAATAATAATAATAATAATAATAATAGATAATGAAAGGAAGCTCCTATTTGTAAAAATAGCTATTTAGGAGGGAGTTGAACTCAAGACCTCCTAGAAGTTAGGCTAGTTTGATTCTAAGAGGGCTATGTATGTTTCTTGAAAGCTTTATGTTTAATCTTCTTGTTATAGGTTTCTTGGGAGGTTATTTTAATTAAATTTATTAAGAAACTTTATTATGTGTTTACAGTAATGGTTTGATTTTTCCAACAAACTATGGAAGTTAGAGAAGTTTCTTCCCATAAAGAAACTCCTCCAACCATATAGTTGGAGGATAAATCAAATGAGTTTGGGGAAATTTGGGGATGAGAAATTTTTGAGGAAAAAATCTGGTAATTCTTGCAAAGTGTTTTTAGAAGTCATTTTGGAGAAATTTTGTCTCTGTGTGTTTTATTGATCATATTTCTATGAGTAAATTTGGGGAAGTTTTTTGAGTAAGGAAGAAAGGTTTGGTTTCTGGAGAAGACTCTACCAAGAGGCTACCATCTCACTCAAAGATTGGAGGTACTGCAGGGGTTTGCTCCAGCCATTGTGAGGTTTCTCCACAGGACTCCAGGTAGGATCTCGATCCGGAAAAGTTTACTTCTTCCTGTATGTGTGTGAATATTTTTATGGAATTATTCATAAGTGTTTTCATATTAATGTGATGATAGGATGATATATATTTTTATTTAGTTGTTTAAAAATATTACAACCAGGAAAATGTGATCATTCCTTTTATCATTTCTTTTATGCAAACGATGTCTTTGTTATGATAGTTCAAATTGTTACAAAACTGGAAACGCTAACTTGAACTTGATTATTTTCCACCTTATTCTAGATCTAATAAAAATGTGCATAAGTTCCACTGTCAAATCATCACTACATGGCTGATTACTAATCAATTGGTCATTTAAAAAGAATGTGTAACTGGTTTGAACATATCTCTTCAACATATACACACTAAGCTTTGATTGGCTTTTATACCCGCCTCTCCAAATCTCCCATTTTGGCAATGTATCGATGCACATGTTTAGGCATTTTGTCAAGAAAATTGAATGCACTATTTATGATTAGCTTCTAATAGTATTAGCTCAAAGTTTCTAAATGATTTTCAAAAAATTCATTCCTTGCAAAACTTGCAATCATTGAATTCCATGAGATGAGCTCTCTTTAAGGTGCTCGGTTAAACTACCCACATGCATTATCTATAGCTCTCACATTTTGCATACATGTGTACTTGCATTTCCAACTATAAAGTCTGATAGAAGTCCCATAGTTATGCTTCGAAGGATGTCTAGCATAGCCGGTTTGAAAGTTCCCATTTTGCACAGGCACAAAGGATATTGGATTCTATTCCTGCAAACCACATTTGCTTGAAAGTTATTAAACCTTTTTTGTTAGGAATGGGAGACTGAGAGGGGGGGTGAATGAGTGTTCACTGTAATTTAACTTTTTACTTTAATCTTTATGCTGAAATTAAATGCTTAAGTATTGAATTAAACATTCACATAAACATGAAACATGAAATCAACACATGACACCAATATGGTTACGGGGAAACCCAAATAGGTAAAAACCCCGGTGGGAATTGATACCCACTAATATTCTGCACTAGTGTTTTGTGATCCTTGTTAGAAGATCCTTTACCCTGTTAGGAGTAGCTTTACAATGCTTTAAGTATAGTAGACCTTGTTAAGGGTCAGACCCTTTTAGGAGAGAGGACGCACTATCCAAAAGCTCATTTCTCAAATGGGCGAAGGCTACAACCTTCTGAATAATAGATACACACTATATCTACTGGTGAACTATCACTTTGACAATGGTTGTCTGATTAGTTCCTTTAGTGCACTGATGCTTTGACCTCTAGCAAAGCTCTAATACATCTTATGATATCTTTGCATACCTCTGCTCTGCTTATCACAACTCTATTACAAATTCCATACTGAATACAATGGGTGCACCTTATATTTATGCGCTTATACAAATTATACAATTAGGTTAGCCCTATAACTAATTACAAGAAATGCTTCCAAATGAATTGGATTAAGCGTGCTTACAATTATACATATAAACATGTTGTCAACCTAAATACAATAGGCACATGGACTTTACAACATTAAATTATAATCGCAAGCCAAAATGCTAACTGTTAGCTCCATGCTCTGTTCTCTGCTGGCACACACTGGCTGTGCAACTTCAATTGACTGTAACTTTCACATCTTTGCATATCTACTTATGCGCTCATAGAATAAGCATAAGTATAGCCCAAAAAACTTAACTTCTAGGGTGCATACCATAATTCATCCATACACATGTGCGCTGATGCTCTGAGCTGTAGGAACTCTTTACATTGTCCAGTCTTCAACACTTAACTAAATTCTAATCTTTACACTAAGTGTGCTAACTCCAAACTACTATATGACTTTGTTTCCATAATGACAACACTATATCAAGTCATATACTTTAGTATAGACAACTTTCCAACAATCTCCCCCTTTGTCATTGATGGAAACAAAGGAATATGGTCAAGTTTCTATCTGTCCCTTAACACAAAAACTTTTGTCTTCTATACATCTTCTATACATTTATACATAATCTTATATCTCCCTATACATATATATACTCCATATTCTATACACAACTCCCCCTTTGACATTAATGATAAATGTGCATCAAAAAATTGTATCTATACATACTCACTGAGGGAAAAAATTCGGATATGCAATCTTGAGGTTCTAGATCTCCTTCTTCCAAAAGGTTATGAGAGAGTTAACTATTTGGAGATGGGTGCATAATGCATATTGAAGCTTCTCCATCTTCTCCAAGTCACTAATTGGACCATGATCATAAGTTACCATGGTGGCATCAATCTCCTTTAGATTATGATTGAGGATGTCTAAAGAAGGTGCAAGACCATTCCTCAACTGAGTCTGTCTGGACCTTATCCTTGTTATCTCTTTTTCTTCCTTCTCAATCTTGTCTAACTATCCTTGGTAGACATTTTTGCACATGTTCACATCAGTGGATGTGTTTATCACTAAATTATTCACTCACTCAATCAATGCTTCTACCTCTTTTATCTTCTTGAAATGATCATCGGTTAGCTTGTCTTGATCCATGAATGCTGCAATGATCCTTCTACCTTCATCAGAAAATTATTTCAAGGATGCTTGACTAGACTTAAGAGAATTCAAGTCTAGTACAAAGTTTCTCATCAACTCATTTAGTCTCTTCTTTAAGTACTTCTCTTCTGCTACTATGGGCGCAGATTCTTCTAGGCTAGAAAAATTGCTTTTGAACTATGAGAGAACTGAACTCACATCATCAACCGAATGTACTTTTAATAGTTTCTTATCTTCTGGTAGCAAACTATTCAAAATATTCACTGATTCTACTAGGAGAGGATTCCTCATAACTTGTTTTTCTTTTTCCTTCACCATAGCCAAGATGCTAAACTTAATTAGGTCTTCTTCTTTCCAAGAATCCAAACTACTTATGTTAGGTGTCAAACTTGACAACAATGATGAGGAGGGAGTGATGGGAGTGTTCTCCATCACTTCTGGTTTTACTTTTGCAAGATCAACAGAAGTATCTTCTTCTTTCTTTTCTACCTCTTCTCCTTCTTTCTTATCAGATACATCTTCTATGAGTACTTCTTCTTGCTGAGTGGGAGGTGTATTGCTGCATAAGATTTCAGCTTCTTCAGTACTAAAAAATGCTTCCTCAAACTTGTCCAAATCCTTATCAGTAGCCGCCATGGCTATCTCCACATTATCTATGATGATGGTGCCACCTTTGTGAGATTTTGAGATGGGCACAGACTTGTCTGCCTCTGTTTGAGTTTCTACTATGGGCACTAAGTCCCGAGGACCCGTCACTGGTACATTAAGGGTCTATGCTTCATTGTCTTGCTTACTAGGTGCATGAGTGATGGGCATAGTAGGTGGTTTTATCTATTGTTCTAATAACACCTTTTCAAAGGCCTTCTTTGTTTCCTTCGTAATCAGCTCATAGTCTTTGTTCATAATGTGAAGAGTTCTCATCTTTTTCCTTAAGTGCGGCTTCACTAGATTTAATATCAGTACCACTTCTTTAGAACATACTGGTAGAGTATCTTCTAATAATTTTTCTTTGATCCTTAGATCCTCTTGATTTTCTTGTCTCTTTAGGTTTTCTAAAATATCCCATACTTTATCAGGAATAGAGGTTTTCAACTCAAGGACTATCTTCTTGAACTTGATCATATGTTTGACAATCATACTATGTATTTCTAATTTGTCAATCTCATTGTATGTGTCATAATACTTCTCTACTTGATCAATTCTACCCTCATCAACAATTCTTGATCTCAAAACTTTAAGGCTTGGTTTGAATCTTGCCTTAGGAGGTGCTTGAATATTTTTATTGCTCCTTAATGCTCATGAGGATGGATGAATAGTGCTAGCTTCTTTCTTCCTCTTAATTATAGGATTATACTCCAGAGGAGTGGTAAGATCAGTAGTATCTATGGGCGCATAAGGATTATTATCTTCTTTACCCTTCTGACTGTCATCTGATTCAGTTTTCATCTTCTTCAACTTAGGATCTTCTTGTTCTTCCTCTGCTACTATTCCTTTCAATTCTAAGGCAATCTTTTCATCCCTTGCTTTATCAAGGTCTGCTTGAGACACACCATGTATTCTCAAGATCTCAGATGTGACCTTAGAAACTTTTCTTTTAGTTGCAACACTATTAAGTTTTGCATAAACTTCTCTGGTCTTTTCCTCATAGGTTCCCCATCTAGGTTCATTAGGATCTTTGGGGGCTATCAGAAGTACCCATGCATATGCTTCAAGGACCTATTCCTCTACTTCATACCCAAGTGGATGAATCCACTTAGTTCTAGGCTCAAAAGCTTCCATACATGTAGTATCAGTCTCCACCATAAAGCATATTGTATCCTTATATATCTCTACAATGCTTTCTGGAATCCCATACCTCATTTGCATCTTAGCTCTAAATGTCCTCAATTCTAAAGTTATATAATCCCTTAATGTGCTTTCAATGGATGCCTTGTTGGATATCTGAGGCATGGTAGGAATGGATTTGTCCAAGTACAAATCTGATATCTTCCCAACAATATGAAGGTACATATAGATGATTAGGGACCCAAACCTGAATATCTTTGTTTTGTCATGCTTGATGGCTTTGATGTTGTCAATCAACTATATGCACAAGATCTCACACAAGTTGAATTCCCCATATTCCTTTACTAGTCTGATGGCTGCTAGAATAGTGCCTACAGATACACTATTTACTCTACTAGTGTGATGAAATCTATAACCGAGTATCATTGACATCAATTTGATGTCTGCTTTTTCAATCGGCTCAATAGTCATGCCACACCTATCACTCCTTGAATTACATGTTTGTTCAACCATCTTTCTAAAATCCTTGCCCACAGGAATGATGATGCTATCCTAGAAAGGCATGTTAGATCACTTGTGATTCTTATTGGAACATCTCCAATCCAAAATAGATCATCATGGATTCTTCTTAATAAGATCTTTATCCATTCTATCTCATAGAATTCATATGTCATAGCATACTCAACAATAGGGTGATCATTCCATTTGGCATATTCATCCATAAATGTTTTATCCTGTTTCAACATGGTATCCATGTGCGCCCTTAACCTATCTAGTCCAATAGGTTCTTTCTTATAGTAGATGTAATCCCTTATGTCTTCCACATGCATGATGCCCATAGGCGTGTGGGAGAAAGCTCCTTCTAAATCATCTAGGGTGGATTTAAATGGGTGCCTTTTGAAAAAATATCTTTTCTTCTTAGTGACATCATAAACAATGGGAGTGTCCATGACTTACTTGTTAATTTCTATCCAACTGATCTCTGAGATAATCTAATGTCTTCCGAATCGGCATAACAAATTAGGGTTACTACAACTGATCAAATGTATTGATAACTACAACAAATCTCTGATAGATTTAATCTCCAAGACTTCACAACAACTTCAAAGGCTCTATCTACTCTCTATCACTCTAAATTTGAATGCAATGAGAAATCAAATGACTTCTGTATAGTTTAAAGTGAAAAATCTGCCATTAATGCACGTCGTGTTAACCAGGCTGTCATTTCAAAATTTCAAACTTGAGCTCTGCTAACAATCAGCATGTGCACTCTTGCACAAAGGTTCCTATACAATCTAAAAGCTTAATTCCAAAGGTGCATACTCAGAGGATGAGTATACTAGCCATGCAGGGGTCTAGAGCTAAATTAGCTCCCCTTATGACCCTAAGGGCCATTCAAGCAGATGTAGAGGGTGCATGCACTAGGGATGCATCCAATACATTCTCATCAACTATGTCCTTTTTCTTTGACAAAATCATGCTCACATAATTTGAGGCTTTCAAAAACTTGACTTTTTCTTCAGGATCCAAAACTGGTTCTTCGACCTTTTTAGGGCTTTCCTAACCATGCATTCTTGATCTATAGAATTTTGAGATATGTCTAGCCTTGTTATAGGAGTGACAAATGATAGGAGGTCTATTATTCCTTGATGCATTAACACGAGTCACCATTCTACACTATTTTTCTGTGTGTCCATTATAGTTACATATCTGACATGTAACATTCTGAGAACTTCTTACATTTGTCTGATTCTGATTTCTTTGGTCTTGCTAAATCCTATTCTTCTTACTTGTCTTGCAATGCATAGCTTTATGACCAAATCTATTGCATGAAAAATAGTACCCATTAAAAGGTCTTACCTCTGTACAGTTCCTGGCAATGTGCCCATGCTTGTTACATGCAAAATAGGTGCATTCTATAGGCTTGCGCTCATTCTTAGGAGGGCCATCATTGTCTTTGGTTTGATCTTCAGTCTTCTCATCATCAGTAGAGTTATTTTGTGAGTCCTTTCTTGCTCGCATATTGTCAATCTAATTTTGTGCTTCATTGTATCAAATACAGCTAGTGTCTCCTTTGATTCTTCTTGCATAAAACTGAGATTCTACCAAGTTAGCACTGGTGTGTAATTTGTCAATATGATCCTTTGTCTTTTTCAATTCAGATTCCAAGATTTCCATGTTTACTTGCCTTAGTTCTTCATTTAGCTGAAGGTTCTCTTTGATTTGTTCATCATAGACTGCCTGATTATTAGTCAGCTTATCATCAACCTCTTCAAGTTTTTCTTTTAAGGATTTGTTTTCTTCATTGAGCTTCTTGACCATTATCCCTAGATCACTGGTAGAGAATTCTTTGAAATCTTTCCTTAACTTTTTGATGACTAACTGAGCATCACTGAGTTTATCCTTTAGCTCTTCAGATTCTCTTTCTGACTTGTCTAGATCTTCAAGAGAAGCTTCAAGATTTTTCTTCAGATGTTTCATGTTTGTTTTGTCCATGATCTCCTCAAGTGCTTAAACTTCTATGCTAAGGACCAGAGCTTTGATACCAATTGTTAGGAATGGGAACACTGAGAGGGGGGGTGAATCAGTGTTCACTGTAATTTAACTTTTTACTTTAATCTTTATGTTGAACTTAAATGCTTAAGTACCGAATTAAACATTCACATAAACATGAAACATGAAATCAACACATGACACCAATATGGTTACGGGGAAACCCAAATAGGTAAAAACCCCAGTGGGACTTGATACCCACTAATATTCTGCACTTGTATTTTGTGATCATTGTTAGAAGATCCTTTACCTTGTTAGGAGTAGCTTTGCAATGCTTTAAGTATAGTAGACCTTGTTAAGGGCCAGACCCTATTAGGAGTCTTTTACAATGATCCTTGTTAGGGGAGAGGATGCACTATCTAAGAGCTCACTGCTCAAATGGGTGAAGGCTACAACCTTTTGAATAATAGATACAGACTATATCTGTTGGTGAACTATCACTTTGACACTACTTGTCTGATTAGTTCCTTTGGTGCGTTGATGCTTTGACCTCTAACAAAGCTCTAATACATCTTATGCTGTCTTTGCATACCTTTTCTCTGCTTATAACAACTCTATTACAACTTCCATACCAAATACAATGGGCACACCTTATATTTATGTGCTCATACAAATTATACAATTAGGTTAGCCCTATAACTAATTACAAATAATGCTTCCAAATGAATTGGCTTAAGTGTGCTTACAATTATACATATAAACATGTTGGAAACCTAAATACAATAGGCACATGGCCTTTACAACATTAAATTATAATCTCAAACCAAAATGCTAACTATCGGCTCCATGATCTGTTCTCTACTAGCACACACTGGCTATGCAACTTCAACTGACTGTAACTTTCACATCTTTGCATATCTACTTATGCGCTCATAGACTAAGCATAAGTATAGTCCAAAAAACCTAACTTCTAGGGCACATACCATAATTCATCCATACACATGTGCATTGATGCTCTGAGCTGCAAGAACTCTGTACACTGTCCAGTCTTCAACACTTAACTGAATTTTGATCTTTACACTAAGTGCGCTGACTCCAAACTACTATATGACTTCTTTGCCATAATGACAACACTATATCAAGTCATATACTTCAGTATTGACAACTTGCCAATATTTTTAACAAATGGTATGCACATATCACTATTTTAAGTCTCCCTTTAAATGTTAATTTTCATTCTGTGACTAACAAATAATTTCTTTCTTTCCTTTTCTACGAATCCAGGATTTATACAAATATAACATTTGAGTATAAGTCTGATACATTTAATTTCTTATACTTTAAATGTTATACTTTCTTATACTTTAAATGTTATATTTGTATAAATACCTTTTGGATGTTTGAGATAGGTTTAAGCTTCATAGGAGTTAAGATGCAGATTTTAGATTTTGGGAATTAAAAAAAAAATCAGACTTAGCCAAATTTCAGGCACACGAGGGTTCCCTTGATTTATGAACAAGTTATGGAACATTGTGTTAATGCATGTGGAAAGTTATATGTTGTACCTGTGTGTGTGAAAATTGTACCTGATCTGTAGACACAACACTCAGTAAAACATTAGAGGTTAGTGATAATAAAAATCGTGCAAAATTGAAATCTAATCTAACCAAGCGATTTACTACCTTCTAATAGGTGTGAGATTGATGTTCTCAGATTGTAATCGAGATCAGTGACCTAGACGACACCTAAATGAAGGATTTGAATGTAAAAGATGGATATGAAATTGAATGCAATTAATCTATATTTTTGATATTTTCTATGCAATAAGAATGATAAAAACCGATATGAATCTATGCTAGATGAAATTGATATGCTATGAATGCTAAATGATCTAACAATGAAGATTCTAACAATGATATGAAAACTATGAAATTCTATGCTAAGATATAAAAGCTATGCAATTGAAATTGATCTCACAAAGCTTTGAATTCGCAAGTTGATTCCTCAGTTCCAATTCTCCAGCATGATTGTGCAAAATATGAGATGAATTATGAAGAGATGAGCCTTATTTTTATAGAAATCCAGGGCATTGGAGGTGCATGTATAAAAGCCATAAATCACTCAAATAACTCAGGTTGATTTTTGAGTTATTTTTAAATAAAATATAATTAACTCACAAAAACATGCAAAAGCTAAGCTTTAACTCAAAATAGAGTTTAGCTTTAATTGATAATTGATAGTTGTCTGCTTTTATGATTGTGCATGTTTTATTTATGAATTAATTTAATAATAAAGTGATTTATTTCCAACTTAACTGCTTTTAAAAATAAAACAATTGATTTATGGGTTAATCAATTATTTAATCAAACTTTTATTAAAAACTATATTATTAAATAATGACAACTTGCTTTAATTAATTAAATAAGAATTTAATCAATTATTCATATGATATTAGATTTATTGTCAAAATTAAATAATATAATTAATAATAGATAATTAAATTTAATTAAACAATTAAGTGGCAAATATTAAATCTAATTAATTAAATATGCAAAATATTTAATTAATCAAATTTCAGGATAAATGTGATTTATCGCCAAATAATCATTAAATTAAAGATAATTAAGATAATTAGGAATATTACTAGGAATATTCCCCGATGTAGAATTTAAGATAATCAATTATGATTCGATGATGTTTAGATGTGCCTTAGATTAGGACTTTGATATTGATTTCGTTCGATATGTAGATGTAAGAGGTTAATGAACTTATAGCCCATTTTTGGGGTATTACATTTTGCCCCTCTTTGAATTACTGTGCGAAGCGTAGTGGTTCAAAGATAGTTTGTGTTTGATAAAAATATGAAACTGATGTTTGAAATTGATAATTGATATGAGACAGAAGCTGATTGATATTGATTTGATATGGAGATAATAGGTCCTGAGTGACCAAAGATAATGTTCACTATAACAGCAAATGAACCTATGATTGTGAAAAAGTGTCAAAATGCCTGATTCCAAACCTTAGGATTGCAAAGAAGTGAGTGACCCATTCTAGACTCGATTGTCTTAGCAGAACTAGCAGGTATCACATCCGAATCCTTCAGTTGCCAAAGAACCAAGGGAAGAACACCGATGAACCGATGGGTGCAAAAACTGATATAGTTTACAAGATTAGGAGAATACCAGATTGATATGGATCTTGATGAATCTGATATGCCCCAAGTGATGGTAGATTTGCCCCGAGCGATGAGGTCTTTTTGATGAATCAGTAACTAGACGTGATTATTGTCTTGATTACTGATGAAAGATATTGATTTCCAATTTGATTACAGATTTTGAATGATGTGCAATACCATGCCCCCTTCGGGATTAAAATTGAAATCTGACAAGAAAAGTCAGCGTTATAGTTTAGAAGCATGTTAATTGATTTGAGAAGTGGTTATATACGTCCGAGAATGCATTCTGCATCGTTTGGAGGTCCTGGAGACCAAGTTTGACTAGGTTTGACCATGAGTTGACCAAGTTGAAATTTTGATAGTTTGATGTAAGATAATTAGTTAAGTTGAAAAATGGATTTCTACTATGATTGAAGGTTGATTATGCAAGTAGTTGACAATATGAATGATCTCAGATTTTGATTTTGATCCCGAAAAAGGATTCTACTTGCTATTTTGTTGGAGGAACCTTCGTGTGGGATTCAGCTCTTGTTAGATTGGAAGATGCGAGTGGAGAATCATTAAAGCTTCGAAGTTTATTTAGCCATTGTGAGATCATGCAAACATGCAAAATGCAAAGAGACATGCAAGATGAAATACAACCTAAGACCTAGGACCTAGTCACTGATCATGTGTCGATTTGTTATCATCATTGAACTTTTAGGTAACTGGATAAATCAATACAATGCCCACTAGCCATGAAACCATAGACATATGAATATCAATTTGTATGTGCAAGAATCAATACAACACCCACTGGTTATACAACCATGGACATATGAATATTGATTTGTATTCGGAATGTTGGAATAGATATAAGCACCAAGGCACAAACGCTAGGATGACTTGAATATCATGTCCATTTTGATATAGCAATTTGTACAAGCATCAAAACATAAACGTTGTGATGACCTGAGTATGCCTTGCATTGCAAACACATCAAACAGTCAAGAGATCATTCTAAATCCAATGTGAATTACCCATAGTGACCCTTTATCGTTCACATCCTTAGGCAAGATTGCGTTCCACAGTAGGAGAAAGAACTTACTCAAAAAGACAATAGTTAGATCAAACTTCCTTGAATTGTCTGGGTATCAATGGTCGAGGTACGCATGGCCATCCAATTTGAGATAGAGGCTCTTATAGTCAGACACCATTTCAATCTGGAATTTCCAAAGTTGTTAGATTTTCACATACAAGTAGAAGACAAAGAAAAGATTATGCCCCCAGTCATCACTCTCTAAATCCTATAAAGGACATCATCGAAGAGCTCGAAGGGACACAATATGCAAAAATCTCAATGCGAATCAGTAAGCATACAAGGAGATAAAAGCATGTAAAAAGCATAGATTGTTTTCAGTTGAGTTTTGATGTTTGATTGCATTGTTGTAGATGCAAAATCCTTTCTGGAGACAAGACTGACTGACTAACTCACATGAAGCTTCAAAGGACTCTGACTAGATATGATCCATCTAAGATACATGGGAGACCATAGGATATGACATTGATTGCCCCCAAGTGTTAAACATTGATAGGATACAGACGCTTGAGCTGATTGGTGTACAAACTGACTTTATTGAAAACTGGAAATGTTGAAACAAACCGGGAGATATGTAAAAACTAAAGCAAGACTGAAAGCTGGGAAAGACCAAGATTGTGCTGATAGATGGAGCATTTTGAACAAGTGGCACCCGTTTGCCGAGTTTTCACCATCTTGGCAGAGATTCTATTTTTGCTACCAAGGCGCCTATTTCCAGGTTTTCACCAAGGCACTTTTTCTTTTTTTTATTTTTTTGTATTTTTCATTTTTTTCAATTTTCTTGAATTTTTGATATTTTTTGATTTTTTTGTGAATCATCAAGGTGCCTATTGCTAGGTTTTCACCAAGATGTTCATTTTTTCAGGACTTTTTCTAATTTTTAACATTTTTTCAGGACATTTACTAAGCACTGAATGCCTTAGGCGTAGAATTTCTTCAGATGCAGAACGTTGATTGGTTCTCGAAGCTGTTCTCCTTCAGTTGTTGAGAGTTGATAGGCACCAGAGCCAAAAGTAGCAGTGATGACAAAGGGACCCAGCCAATTGGGTTCAAACTTCCCCTTGCATTCTCGATGTGATTGATTTTTAGGATTTTTTCTCAACACTAGATCACCAACCTGAAATTCTCTGTGTCGGACTTTCTTGTTGTAGCCTCTAGACAATTCTTTTCTGATACACTCTGAGATGATCATACACTACTTGTCTGTGCTCATCTAGTAGTTCCAGTTCTTGTAACCTAGACACTCTGTAGTCTTCATCAATGACAAGCCCATGCATTCTGATTCTGAGTGATGGAATTTCAACCTCAATAGGCAGTACCGCTTCAGACCCATAAACTAAAGTGAATGGTGTAGCCCCAGTAGGCATTCTGATACTAGTTCTGTAGGCCCAGAGAGCTAGATTGATCATGAGATGCCAGTCTCTTCCTATTTTATTCACTGTTCTATGCAAGATCTTCAGGAGATTTTTGTTTGAAGCCTCAGCTTGTCTATTCCCTTGAGGATAGTAAATAGAAGACCAATGTTGTGTAATCTTGAATTTAGCACATAAGTCATCTAGATCCTTGTTTTTGAATTGTCCCCTGTTATCTGTGATTATAGAGTGAGGGATCCCATATCTGCAAATGATGTAGTTCAGGATGAACATATAGATCTATTTCCCCGTTGCTTGTGTTAGAGGAACTGCTTCTACCCATTTTGTAAAATAATCTGTGGCTATGATTATATGGGTATGTCCATTAGAAGAGTGCGGATGGATATCACCTATGAGATCAAATGCCCATTGTTGAAAAGGCCATTGTGTAGTAAAGGGAATCAGATCTCTCCCTGGAGCATGAATCAAGTTTCCATGTACTTGACACTGTTGACAGTTTTTAGCAAATTTAATAGCCTCTTTCTCCATTTCAGGCCAATAGTACCCAGCCCTAATAAGTTTTCAAGCTAATGTTAAACCATTTGAGTGCGACCCACATATACCCTCATGGACTTCCTCTAATGCACATTGAGACTCTTCCCGTTCTAAACATCTAAGCAGTGTACCATCTAGACCTCATTTGTACAGATCATTACCAATGATGACATATCGGGATGCGGATCGGATAAGGTTTCATTTCTCAAAATGGTTAAAGGACTCAGGGATGATTTGGTCATGGAGATAGGAGAACAAATTTTTGTAGCGGGATGAATCATAACCTACAACGGTGTAGATCATGCGGGTTTCAGGGGAGTCATATGCAGGATAGGATAGGGCTTCCACCAGGAACTCATAGCGTAGTTCATGTTCGAGCTGCTGTAAGAGAGTAGATAATGTCGCCATTGCATCAGAAACTTTATTCTCCATTTTGGGTATTTGCTCAAATGTGATAGAGATGAAGTATTTCTTTAAATCATCTACCATTCTCTTGTAAGGAATGGGCTTTTCATCTTTGGTTTGGTATACATCATTGACTTGGTGGATAACTAGTTGTGAGTCTCCATGGATGTGCATCTCTGTAACTCTCCACTGTATTGCCATTTTCATACCATTGAGAAGTGCTTCATATTCAGCAATATTGTTTGTGCAAGGAAACTTTAGTCTAAATGCTTTGGGTATCGAGTATCCTTGAGGAGTGATGAACAATATGCCTGCTCCAGATCCATTTTGTGTGTAGGAGCCATCAAAGAATAATTGCCATTCTCTAGAAGAGAAGTGCATGATAGAGGAATCGGGAAATTCCATTTGCATGGGTGTATCATCAAATAGTGGTGCTTCAGCTAATTGATCAGCAATGACCTATCCTTTGATAGCTTTTCTTTCAACATATTCAATGTCAAATTTTCTCAAGAGCATGACCCATTTAGCTAGTCTACCTGTGAGGGTAGCTTTGCTTAGTAGGTACTTCAGTGGATCAATCTTAGCTACCAAATGAGTGGTATGAGCTAACATGTAATGTCTCAATTTCTATGATGCAAAGATCACAGCGAGACAAGCTTTCTCAATCATAGAATAGTTCTTTTCATATGCCACCAATGTTCTGCTTATATAGTAGATGGCTCTTTCCTTTTTGTTCTCATCATGCTGTGCTAGCAATGCCCCCAGTGATGTATCTGTTGCAGAGACATATAATATTAATGGCTTCCCATGAATAGGAGGCATTAAGATAGGAGGATTCGAGAGATAATTCTTGATATGATCAAAATTCTTTGCAGTCTTCATTCCATGCAAAGGTCACACCTTTATGTAATGTCTTTGTGAAAGGTTGTGATATGTCAGCTAACTGTGATATGAATCTTCTGATGGACTGTACTCTACCTTGCAACATCCTCATTTGACTGATATTTGTGGGAGGTTGCATCTCTATTATAGCCTTGACTTTAGTTGGATCAACTTCAATGCTTTTCTTTGAAACTATGTATCCTAAGAGCTTTCCAGAAGTGACACCAAAAGCACACTTCTTAGGATTTAGTCAGAGACTAAACTATTCCATTCTGTCTAGGATCATGCTTAGGTCTGTTAGATGTTCAGTTCTAATCATGGATTTTGCCAAGGTATCATCCACGTAATCCTCCATTGTTTTATGCATCATATCATGAAAAATAGATGTCATTGCTCTTTGATATGTAGCTCCAGCATTTTTGAGTCTGAATGGCATAACATTCCAACAAAAGGTTCACCACGCACCTGTGAAAGCTATTTTCTCTTGATCTTCTGGAGCAATTTTGATTTGGTTGTACCTAGAAAAGCCATCCATTAAGGAATACATTTCATAGCCCACAGTCATGTCCACTATCATATCAATGTTAGGCAGTGGAAAATCATCCTTAGGGCATGCTCTGTTCACATCTCTAAAGTCCGTGCACACTCTGATTGAACCATCTGGTTTTGAAATAGGTACAATGTTAGAGATCCACTCAGCATAGTCTATGACATGGATGAATCCAGCTTTTAGGAGTTTTTCTAGTTCTGCTTTGACTAAGAGTGCAACATGAGGATGCATCTTTCTCAGTTTTTGTTTGATTGGTTTTACTCCAAGAGCAATGGATAGATGGTGCATAATGAGATTGGGATCCAATCCTGGCATATCTAAATATTTCCATGCAAAGTTGATCTTTTTTTCTGATAAGAATGTAGTGAATTTCTATTTCTCTTCTTCCGATAGAGATTGTGCTACATGTACCAATTGTGGTTCCTCTATTGTACCCAAATTGATGGATTGAGTTGGCTCAATCAGAACTGGAGATCTATCTTGTAAATGACTTGGAAGGACATCAAATATCTCATCCTTAGGTTCCTTAGAGAGGTTTTCACCTTCAGATACATCTTTTCTTTTTACTTTTGTAGGTTCTGAGATTGCCACAAAGTGGTTTTCACCCTCAGAACTATTTTTATTTTTATTTTTATTTTTTTTACTAAGATATTTGATGTCTGACTCGGTCATGCTGACGCTCAGTTCACTGATGGAAGTCCTCATAGGCTCAACTGCATTGAGGTAACAAGCAAGGGCATAGTCACTGGAAAAGGTGTAAACACCATGGCTTGGGTTTGTGGAAGTTTGGTCGATAAGATCAGGGTGTTGGATAGTTAAAGTAGGAAAGGCTTGGAATATGGTGTTCACAGATGTGGATATGTCATCATTGGTCATAACCTGATGCTCAAGTTCAAAGGTGATATTACAGCTCAAAATGTTCAATTCGTGAATAGGCTCAACATCATCATGGGAGTCCTCTTCAGCCATAGGTGGATTCGACACGTTAAGTTCATTGTTTCACTCTAGACCTACGTTGGGTTGAGATACATATTGGTGAATAACATCAATATATTTCTAAGCTCATCTTCTTCTGGAATGGCACCCCATTCATAGTCATTTGACTCAGCTTCTGATTTAGGATCTCTAGGAAATCTTAGAAAATGTGTGAAATCAGGATGAATACCCCAAGAAGGATTACCCTTAGTTTCTGACTTGAATTCATATTCATGGGAATCAGTGTCAGAACAAATACCCCCTTCTTCTTGATCAATTTGATCACCTTCAAGATTGGCTGGTTCTTGTGGTGCAACCATCTCTTGCACTACAGTAGGTTCTTGTGTTTCTACTACATTAATTCTTTTGATAGGATCATCTGTATCATCAAGAAGATCTTTGATCTCTTTAGGCAATTTTTCATAGGGGATGAGCTCAGAGCTATCTGAATCATCATCAAAGGGTTTTTTTTCTTCTTTCTTAAGAAGGGGTTCT
Organism: Chamaecyparis obtusa; assembly: GCA_027943335.1. NCBI lineage: Eukaryota > Viridiplantae > Streptophyta > Pinopsida > Cupressales > Cupressaceae > Chamaecyparis > Chamaecyparis obtusa. The sequence goes on from BSBK01001943.1 coordinate 569,985, forward strand.
CCTAGTGCAATTTGTTCTATGACATGAGAATAACCACCTTTGAGATGATAGGGTTTCTTCTTAAACCCTAAGCCACCAGTATCTTTGTTGGCTCTACCAATATGTGAAATGGGTGTCACAAGACCCTTTCCACTGATTCCTAGAGGTCCTTGACTGGAATATCCCATCTTGGATATCAATTTGTTTCCTGGACCATATGAATTAGAAGGGATTTTAGGTGCTACAGATTCACTAGTTTGAACAATTTTGGATTCAGAATCATCTTTGTATAGCCATGCAAGCACAACTTCATCCTCTTCAAATTCTTGTTTGGATACTTGCTCCGCCACAAAATTTCTTTTGTATGCTTCCATAGGTTCCTTAGGTTCTGATTTAGACTGCTTCAAGGATTGTCCATATGACTTAGGTGAGATTGGGAGAGATCTCAGAGACAAGACTGGCTCTATAGTGTATTCTCCCATCCCATTTTCTTTGATATTGATCTCTTTAGTAATGTCATCCATCTTAGATGTGGAAGCAACATTTAGCTGCTTGATGGAAGATTCTCTGTTATTGGGAACAAGCTTATCGGCACTTTCCTTCAATGTATTGCAAGTTGTACTCAGATCTACTGGGATAGTAACCTCCACTCCTTCATAGGGAAATTTCAAGCATTGATGGTATGTAGAAGGAATAGCTTGCATTTCATGTATCCGGGGTCTCCCTAGAAGGATATTGTAAGCCAATGGTAGATCAAGCACCTGACATGTGGTATCTTTGATGACCGAACCCACTCAGATAGGTAAGACAATGGTGCCTTTAGAAGCTCTTTCTTGTTCATCATAGGCTTTTATGGTGATCTTCTTTTGAGGATCAATAGCCATCTCTGAGAATCCCAATTATGTGATTAAGTTGTAAGAACAAATGTTGAGGCTTGCGCCCCCATCTATCAACACACGTTTGACTCAACGGTTCTAGATCAAGACTTCTATGTGCAAGGGCTGATTATGTGGGTGACTTAGGGAGTTTTCATCTTCCTCTGAAAAGGAGATATATTGCGGAGATGTTAGATGACCAACCATAGTCTGGAACCTGTCTAGATCTAGATCATCAGGAACATTAGAGCCGAGCAAAGCTTTGTCTAGGATATCTCTGTGAGCTGGAGATATTTGAAGTAACTCAAACATAGAGATTTTGGCATTGGTATGCTGGAGTTGTTGGACGATGCTGTAAGATGTAGGTCTTGTATCCTTTGGATTGGAAGATTTTGAGGCAACCTTCTATTTAGAAGCAGATGTGAGATTGAAAGGTATCTTAGGGACATTAGATGAACTTGGTGGTTGTCCTTTCAGATGAGCCTGAGCTTGTGATCTAGTAACTGCATTAGCTGAGGAATGATTTCTATCTCTTCGTACAATCATGATGACATTGCAGCTCTCAGAGAGATATGGTTCAACCATATTGATGACAACATTGTTTCCAGGGTAGGCATAGTTGACTTTTGCCCCCATGTTAGGCTGAGAAGTGGAAACTCCCTTGCCATGTTGTGGAAACGGTTCTGTAAATGCTGTGTGATCATTATTGCTGGTAGGATTATTGATCATGATGTCCCCTTGATCTATCAAGTCTTGAATGGTATGCTTCAAGTGGAAGCATCCATTAGTTTTGTGGCCTTTAGTCCGATGGAAAGCACATAATGCATTATCTTTCCACCAATATGGTTTTGGATCCGGATCAGGCTTTCGGATTGGTGGTAAAGAGATCATGTTATCAGCTATTAGGGTTCTCAGGGCAGATTCCAAAGATTCTCCCAGGGGAGTAAACTTTCATTTATTATCCCATCATTTGAATGGCTTCTTTGCAGATGGTTTAGTAGATTTTTGCTCTGAAGCTTCAATGGCTTTGGTGGCAAGGGTGAGATTGTAGGCCGGTGCCTTTGATGGGGTGCAGATAGTGTCAACAACACCATCAGAGATGATACCTTTGTCTCTATTCCAGCTCTTGTTTTTATCTTTTGAGCTAGATCCAGATTCAGACTTTTCCTTTTGAAGTGTGATTTCTCCTTTCTTGACAAGTACTTTCTCAATCTTAATTGCATTATCCACCATTTTATCAAAAGCCACATGATTTTGCATTTGTAATGGATAATTGAGCTTTGGAACAAGGTTATTGATAAAGATTTCAAGTTTCTCCATTTCGGGAATTTGTCTAGCATATAGAGAGAACTTCTTTCTCCACCTCTTGAGGAAAGTTAGGAATGATTCCCCTGGATATTGCTTGAGGTTACAGATATCGATCATGGTGACCAGATGTTGAATATTGTAGGAATATTGTTGATAAATTTTTTTAATCAATTCCTCAAAAGTTTTGATCGTAGAAGGTAATCTTGAAAACCACTGAATGGATGCTCCTCCCAAGGATCTAGGAAAAAGATGCATTAGATAAGTCAGTTCATGCATGAATTCCATGGATTGCATACAGAACTCTCTGACATGATCTTGAGGATCAGAGTGTCTGTCATATTTGTCATACTTTGGTATCTCCACTCTTTTTGGGAATGGTGGCATATACAAGTTTTTGTCAAATGGGAAAGGACATAGGGCCTCCATGGAGAACTCCTTGGGTTCCTTCTCCTTCTTAAGATTGTTAAATTCGACTTGTATAGCATGCATCTATCTTGTCATAGCTGTGAGTGGAGTTTCTTCCTCATGTGTGATGATCTCTTCGACATTGAAGTGAGGAGGAAGTTTAGCTCCTTCCTGGGCTAATTGTAAAAAGTATGCCTCTCTATCCACTTTCAAGAAATGCCTCATCATTCTTTTGAATTCATCGTCATTCTGACATCGATGGATTTCAGAGGGTTTAGGTTCTTGGTTGGGATTATGTTGAGATTGGGGTCCTTGGGATCCTCCTCCTAGAGAACCATGGTTTGTCCCTGCTTGAGACATGATAGGAGTTTTTGGACTCTCTGGAATAGATTGAGGAGGAGTTTGCTGATTACCTCTGTGAGTTGATAGAGGAGGTAGGTAACTAGTTTTTAATCAAAAGTTACTGAGACTGTCATCTTCGTAGATACCTGACTTGATGAGTTGTTCAAGAGTTGGACCTAGGGTATTGGTCAAAAGTAAGTTCTGAGATGTTTCTTCTAATTTCTTGTGTGAAGAAGCTCTGGTCTCCACCATTAACTTTGAATGAAACAGAAGAAAAGGACGAAGACAACTGAAGAACAATTTGATTCGAGAAAATCAGATGGCGCAACCTTGTCAAGATTATGATAGTTTTGAAGATCTGATGAGATGTGGGTGAAGGAAAATGTGCCCTGGATGTATGGGATAGATCGCCCAAAAGATAGCGGACACGAGTTCTCAACACTTAGTCTATTTTTGAAGATTGATTGAAGATTGATAGTTATGAAAAGGTTTTGACACGAGATAAAAAGGACTCAAATTGATCAAATAGAAGATTAGATCGGATTCAAAAGATCAAACTTGGAAAATGGTAGAATGCTCAATAGCTACTGCTTTGTTCCTGACACAATGATATTTTTGACAGATTTTGGAACTAGGTTGGAAACATTGGATATCTTGCAATTTGACAATTTCTGACAACTCTCTCAAATTTTTCCAAATGACACTCTGCAGACTCATACGACACTGGGTAGTCTATGAAACGACAGTTGCTAAACTCGTACGACAGTTGGGTAGAAATGAAATGACAGTTGTAAAACTTGTATGACAGTTGGATAGCAATGAAACAACAGTTGTAAATATCATACGACAGTTGCTAACAAGATTTTGACTTTCTTGAATTTGCTAGTTTGAAAACTCGTACGACACTGGGTTCTCAATCGTACGACAGATGGGCAATACTGAAATGACACTTGACAAAACTCGTACGACTTTTGACTTTCTGAAATGACTTTTGACTCCAGAAAGAATTTACGTCAATTTTTGCAAAATTTAAGGTCTTCAGTTCTGGATTGTTTGCAAATTGTACTGTCCAGATTTTGAAGGTTATACCAGATTTGATCATTTTTAATAGCCAAGTAGATAAACAAGCACGCAGAATAGCAAGCAAGTGATTCCAAGCACATCTAAAAATAACAAACAAGGGAAAAAGCAACCTTGCGCATGAACAATCAAGTGACCAAATTGTGCTAATCCCTGAGAGTACTAATTGTGTATGTTCTGAAAAGTTTTGCAATAACACACATATACCTGAAAGTGAAAAATTGGCCTCTCTAGGGTTTTTAGTAATGGTTTGACTCTGTAACTTTTATGATTCAAAGGGGTGAACTCCAATCCTGGCGCACTAGGGTTTTGACATAGTCCGAGAACTTAATCTTCAAGAGATGCTAGGGAGATCTGACAACCCAACAATGAACCATACCTATGGAGATTTCTTCCACATGGACATTTATATAGTGGCTGTCACTACCACGGTGAAAATGGCTATGACCGCTTGAGGTTCCATCAACGCATTTTTCCCTATGAAGGGATTGTCTGCTATGGTTAACCCTCTCTAAAGGTGACTCACAGATTTATACCACAAGGGGACTTGGCTCCAGATTCAAGGTTTTGACACCTCTTCACTTTTAACCCAAACAAAGCAAGCAGATTAATCCGACACGCTAAGAAAAAGTTTTGTTCCACCAAGGTTTGTGATATCAACTCCACGTGATCTATCAACCTCTCTGAGGAGAGAATGTATCAATCAATAAGAGAAGAGGTACTAACCAATTTTGATTCACCAAAGTTCATGATATCAACCCCACGTGATCTATCAACCTCTCCGGAGAGAGAATGTGTCGATCAATAAGAGAAGACTCACTAACCAAGTTGAATGTGAAACACACTAAGTATCCTCCCTACCTACAAGGATTCTATCGTCAAGAAGGATTTCACTGGGAATCCAATCTCTCAAGAATCACGAATAGTGTTCATAGGGCCTAATTACTATGTGAGCACAGATATATTCCCGAAAGCAAATCTACCAAAAGCATCCAAAAAGTAGAAAGAGGAACACTTAACGCTTAAAGAAAATATGAGATGAGTCCACAAGGTGGAACACTTAACACCTCACACAAGCTGAAAATGAGTCCACAACTTAGAAAACAAGTGAGTTCCTAAAAGCACAAAAGGGTTGCCAAGTGGAACACTTAATGCTTCTGTCCTGTTGACCCCTCCCCTTTATGGCACTGAGATTGCAACCACGGGGCAGAAATGAGGGGCCGGTGGATTAGTGAGTCCAATAACCCAAGATAGAAATCAAGATCAATCACAAGTATTCTAAGACTACTTAATGAATCCTTAAGGGATCACAACCTAATATCAAATTATGCAAGTGTGTAGAAATAGATCAAAAGCATGAAAAGATGCACACAAGCTTGACACATAAGAGATTTATTTTAAGTCCCAAATCAAAATATTATTAGATGAAGGAGAATACCTAGGATCCTCACAACGCGCTTAGTAGATTTTACTTGATTTTTAGCAATTCTTGTTGAGCTTTTCCATGCAAGCAAGTGACGAACTCTCCAACAAGCAAACAAGCAAACAAGATATGCAAAATATATTCAACTTATGAAAACCATAGGGTTAGCTCTAAAAATCAATTGTTAAGAGCAATAATAACCATAAATTAATCCAAATGACAACTCATATCATGCATTGAATCGTATGAAAAAAAGTGCATACCCATCATAAAATTTTAATTTTTTTGCACTACATTTGACCTAGTCAACAAGATCTAATTTTTTTGATATGATTTTGGCCACAAAAATAGAAATTTAGAATAGAGACCCTTTCTAAAAAATAGAGAGATTTCCAAAAATGCAAAAATTTTAGAAAAATCTCTTCATTTGTACCCTAGAGACCCGTTTTATCAAAACAGACCAGTTTTTGTAAATTGACTATTTGAGCTACTAAATTGCATCCAAATTTAAAATACAAAGAATAGACCCCCTATAGAATTTGAAGAGCTTTTCAAAAATGTAAAAATTTCAAAAAAATATTCTGATTTGCGCTGAAAATTAATTTTTTATGAAAAAAAAAATAAAAATTATTAAAAATTCAAAATTTTTTAGAAAATTCTGAATTTTTTATCGAAGCTTCCCCGATATGTCACCAACTTGCGAAAAAAATTTCAGACCAAAAATCCAAGCCGTTGGCACCAGAAATGTGTGTGTGAAAATTGTACCTGATCTGTAGACACAACACTCAGTAAAACATTAGAGGTTAGTGATAATAAAAATCGTGCAAAATTGAAATCTAATCTAACCAAGCGATTTACTGCCTTCTAATAGGTGTGAGATTGATGTTCTCAGATTGTAATCGAGATCAGTGACCTAGACGACACCTAAATGAAGGATTTGAATGTAAAAGATGGATATGAAATTGAATGCAATTAATCTATATTTTTGATATTTTCTATGCAATAAGAATGATAAAAACCGATATGAATCTATGCTAGATGAAATTGATATGCTATGAATGCTAAATGATCTAACAATGAAGATTCTAACAATGATATGAAAACTATGAAATTCTATGCTAAGATATAAAAGCTATGCAATTGAAATTGATCTCACAAAGCTTTGAATTCGCAAGTTGATTCCTCAGTTCCAATTCTCCAGCGTGATTGTGCAAAATATGAGATGAATTATGAAGAGATGAGCCTTATTTTTATAGAAATCCAGGGCATTGGAGGTGCATGTATAAAAGCCATAAATCACTCAAATAACTCAGGTTGATTTTTGAGTTATTTTTAAATAAAATATAATTAACTCACAAAAACATGCAAAAGCTAAGCTTTAACTCAAAATAGAGTTTAGCTTTAATTGATAATTGATAGTTGTCTACTTTTATGATTGTGCATGTTTTATTTATGAATTAATTTAATAATAAAGTGATTTATTTCCAACTTAACTGCTTTTAAAAATAAAACAATTGATTTATGGGTTAATCAATTATTTAATCAAACTTTTATTAAAAACTATATTATTAAATAATGACAACTTGCTTTAATTAATTAAATAAGAATTTAATCAATTATTCATATGATATTAGATTTATTGTCAAAATTAAATAATACAATTAATAATAGATAATTAAATTTAATTAAATAATTAAGTGGCAAATATTAAATCTAATTAATTAAATATGCAAAATATTTAATTAATCAAATTTCAGGATAAATGTGATTTATCGCCAAATAATCATTAAATTAAAGATAATTAAGATAATTAGGAATATTACTAGGAATATTCCTCGATGTAAAATTTAAGATAATCAATTATGATTCGATGATGTTTAGATGTGCCTTAGATTAGGACTTTGATGTTGATTTCGTTCGATATGTAGATGTAAGAGGTTAATGAACTTATAGCCCATTTTTGGGGTATTACAATACCTTATGAATGTTTATACATGGTTTTTTTGGCATTATAAGATGTTACTCATGTGATTTTAGTACTTGTCTTATGATAGAATCCATAATATGAGGCTAGTACTCATTCGGGTGGCCTGAGTGCACCAGAGGGTTCCCGAGACCTATGAGATGGACCTTTTGAAAGTACTTGATGTTTTCATGGCTTGTGTGTTTTGTTAGGGAACTAGGTACCCTAGGTGAGTGTCTCACCATAGGTTTTGGAACCCTAAAGTGGTTTACAGATGATCCTATGGGTGGGTTAGTAAAAAGTGATAACCTAATAATGAATCTAGGTAAGGGGGGAAACAAAAGATAATGAAAGAAAATATATTAATGGCCACATAGTCCTATTGGAGTATGAGGACCATGGGTAAATTCTAGGGAGGATCCCTATTCAGGAAGGGGCTACCAGGTTTACATGGTTTTCAGGGAAGATCCCAAAATACCAGATATGTGATGACACTCACCTAGAGGGTATGCTAGAAACTTGACCCTTGTGATTAGTAATGTAATATATTGTAATGTTTTGTATTTTTTTTCAAGTGAGTTTGTGAGACCTTAGAATTCTTAGGGCCTTGTGAGTATCTTGGATCCATCTCCTAGCACAGGGGGTGGAACTTCACCAGTTTCACATGGTTGGGTGGAAAAAATCTTTTGAGGTCCTGTGCGTGGTTTGTGACTTGGATGTGTTCAATTGTATGCATTAATGGAGACCTTTATATTATCATTGTTGCTGAAAAGAAAAATGTAAAGATATGTTGTAATGCATTCAGGCCATTTTTGTACTTACTAAATTGTAATGATATTCATTATCAAAAAAATGTAATTGAAAAGCAAAGCAATGTAATTGGGAGGGATAGTTATAGGGTTTATTTTAAGGGATATTATTTGAAAGATCAAAGTTGAAATGTAAAGTGTAAATGTTGAATTATTCTCTCTATCTCTCCTATATTGAAATAAAAGGAAATGTTTATTATGGTAAGGTTAAAATGCAATTTGTAAGAATAGCTATTTCAATGTGTAGGAAAGAGAAATGAAATTGATAAATAATTTTAAATGAAATGTTATTTTCTTACCCTATCTCATAAGTTATGAAATGTGAAAGTAAATAAAAGAAATGAAATTTAATTTGGATAAGTAATGTAAATATGTTAGTAAATGAATTCATTAAGGGAAACTTAAGGAATATAAATGTGAATGTATTAATGATGTAATGTTAGAAAAAAAATTGTTAGTTGTAATTTTTGGTCATAAGACTTGATTCCTTATGGGTTCCCTGGTAGGGACATTACATTTGGTATCAGAGCCTTGGTTGCTATACTGGGTGCTCAGGGTCTAGTTACATTTGAAACTCAAAACTTTTCAACACATTGAATGCTCCTTTTAAAATTGCACTTCAAACTGATATTACACAACTCTTCTAGGATGCCTCCCATTACCCACGGAAGAGCTAAGGAGAGGGCTCAAGAATCTTCCTCAAGATCTCACCCAAAGAGTTCCTATGGGGAATATGAGGGAGAACACAATCAAGATAATTATAGAAATGAGAGTTAGATTAATGATTTAGAAGGAGCCCAACTTAGACAACTTATGCAACAACTTCTGCATAAACTCGACAACCTTGAAAATAGAGTCAATGTTGAAGAAGGAAACCAAGATCAACACCAAGATAGGGAAAGAGATAGGAGCCCTAGGAGAAGGAAAGTTATGCAAGAATCTGAGGACAAGGATACCACTCACATGAGGGACTTTCTCAAAGTAAAGGTACCCATTTTTTATGGTAACGAATGGGGATCCACTATGGAAACCTAGTTGTTTAACCTTGAGAGGTGTTTCTATATGCACCCTTTTAGTAGAAATGTCAAGGCCAGATGCGCTCTTATGAATTTGAGGAAGTTTGCATCTACATGGTGGCATATGGAAGAATGCAAAATTCAAGTCACCATCAACACTGTTTCATGGGAATTGTTCATAGAAAGCTTTAAGGATAGGTTCATGTTCGATCAATGGAGGTAGGGAAGGGAAGAATAATTTCACCACCTTAATCAATCCAACATGTCAATGGAAGAGTATGAAAGAAAGTTCTATGAGCTTAAGCCTTTCTCAGGTTTTAGAGATGATAGACCCATTCTTGTCCAACACTTCTTTAGAGGTCTGAATGATCGAATATCAGGAGATGTAGCAGTCTTAGAACCCAAGAATCTCTAGGATGCCATTGCCAAGGCATACCTAGTCAAAAGAAAGTTCAAAGGAAAAGGTGGCTACTCTAGTGGCCAAAATTTCAACGCCGGATCAAGTTATAAGGGAAATTTTGATCAAGGAAATTCTAACTCCAAGAACCAACAATTCTCTTTCAAAGGTGGACAAAAATTTTCTAAGAATAAATTTTAGAATAATAACCAAGGTAATGGAAGGTTTCAACAACCTCAGAACCGAAGCAATTTTCAAACACAATAAAGGATTCCTCCTCCACAATCCCAAAACTCTCATAATTTCAATAGAGGAGGTTATCAACAATCCAGTACACCTTCTGCAAGGAATTTTGGTTGAAGCATAGGGTGTTATGTTACAAGTAGTAGTTGCCATTGCACCAAAAGATCAACCTGTTAATGCCTGATACAACCACTAGACTTATAAAAGACAAACGAGGTGGTTAAGCCATGTCATGAATCCCGAGGGGAGCACTGACCATTTTTCCAACAATCTCCCCCTTAGTCTTACCCGAGGGGATTTGAACCTATGACCAAGCTTTGATACCACTTGTTACAAGTAGTAGTTGTCGTTGCACCAAAAGATCAACCTATTAATGCCTGATACAACCACTAAACTTATAAAAGACATAGGAGGGGGTTAAGCCATGTCATGAATCTTAAGGGGAGCACTGACAATATTTCCAACATGTTATTCTTGTGGACAATAAGGGAACATTATAGTTCATTGCCCTCAGCGCATGAACCTCACTGATTAGAATCAATTAATTTCAGAACCAACAGCAGGAGATTTTGATCGATCTCACAGGGTGTTCGCCATAGTGGAACACAGACAAGATGACCACCAGAACACTGTCATAGAAACTTTAGGTTTGTTAAAGGGTAAAACTATTTCTAATCTATTTGACTCAGGAGCAACCAACTCCTTCATATCTTCCTCTTTGATAGAAAAGTGCGGGCTGATGGTAGTAGGGAAAGGAGTTAAGTGGCAGGTAGAACTAGCCTCAGGGGCTAAAATGACCATATATTTGTGTGTTCAAGGTTGCAACTTGGGGTTAGGACCTTTCTCTACCAATGTTGATCTTCGTGATTCCTCTTGGATCGTTTGGAGCTGTTCTAGGGATGGATTGGTTGACAACTCATGAAGCTAGGATATATTGTAGAAAGAAGCTCATTCATTTCTTGGATGATTTGGGTAAGCCCAACATAATTTTGGGAATTCAATGACCTATTTCACTCTAGATGATATCAACTATGCAACTTAAGAAATGCATGAGAAAGGGATGCTAACTTCTTGTAGTCTTAGTTAATGATTTGACTGACAAGGAAGATAGAGAAATTGTACTTGAGAACCCTTTAATTCAAGAATTTGTAGATGTCTATCCAACTGAGATTTTGGGAATGCCTCCCAAAAGGGATATTGATTTCTGCATAGAACTGGTGCCAGGAGCTGAACCTATCTCCAAATCTCCTTATCGCATGACCACTCAAGAGTTGAGTGAGTTAAAAGTTTAGCTAGAAGAACTCTTGGAAAAAGGATTTATTAGACCAAGTATGTCACCTTGGGGAGCTTTGGTTATCTATGTTAAAAAGAAGGATGGTTCACTACATGGTTGTACATTGACTATCATCAACTCAAAAAAGTGACCATTAAGAATCGGTACCCTTTTCCAAAGATTGATGATCTATTCGATGAAATGAAAGGAGCCAAGGTATTTTCCAAGATTAATCTGAAGTTGGGTTATCATCAGTTAAGGATTCATGAAGCTGACATTCATGGAACAACTTTTCATACTCGGTATGGACACTATGAATTTACCATAGTACCTTTTGGTCTTAAAAATGCACCATCAGTATTCATGAGTCTTATGAATGGGGTATTCAGCACCTTCTTGGATAATTTTTTTATAATTTTCCTAGATGATATTTTGGTGTATTCTAAGAGAACATGAGCAACATCTTTGAAAAGTGTTACAATGCCTTCGTGTGAATCAACTATTTACAAACTTGGAGAAGTGTGAAATCTTTCAAATTGAAGTTAAGTATCTTGATCATGTTATCTCAAGAGAAGGTATAGCAATTGATCCCACCAAGATACAAGCTATAGTTGAATGGACAACCCCCACCAATGTCTCAGAGGTTCATAGTTTCATGGGTTTAGCCAGATACTACAGATGCTTTGTCTAAGGATTCTCCAAAATAGCTCATCCTATCACTTCCTTGCAAAGGAAAGGGAAGAAGTTTATTTGGACTGAGAAATGTTTAGAATCTTTTCAAATCCTAAAGGATAAATTGACCAATGCCCCAATTTTGGTAGTACCTGACCCCGTTGAAATTTTTTTAGTTTGTATGGATGCCTCCTTGGAAGGCATAGGGGTAGTATTTATGAAAGAAGGAAGATTTATTGCTTATGAGTCTAGAAAGCTCAAGGACCATAAGCTTAACTATCCCACACATGATTTGGAGTTAGTAGCTATATTTCATGCCTTGAATAATTGGAGACACTTCTTATTGGGGCATCGGTTTGACTTACACATTGATCACCAAAGTCTTTAATACATATTTAATCAATCTAATCTCAATGCCAAGAAGCGTCGATGGATGAAGTTCCTATGTGAGTATGATTTTGAGGTCAGATATATCCAAGGTAAGGAAAATGTGGTGGAAAATGATTTGAGTAGAAGGAGACATGAGATATCCATGATCTCCCTTTGAATTGATTTGAGAGGTCATATCCAATAGTCACTTTCTTTAGATACATTGTATCAAGAAGTTAAGGCTGAAAGTGAGACTAGAAGGGCCTTCAAAGGAAGGTTCTCAGGGTATTCCCTATAGTTGGATGGACTACTGAGACAAAAAGGTAGAATTTATGTACCACTTGTAGGTGATCTTTAGAGAGTCATTATGGTGGAAAAACATTGTGCTCCCTATTCATCTCATCCAGGTGTTAAGATGTATTCAAATCTGCGATAATTATACTTTTGGTCAGGTATGAAGAGGGATATAACAGATTTTGTGGCTAGGTGTTTGGAATGTCAGAGGGTCAAGGCCAAGCATCATCCCCTAGTAGGCCTCCTTCAACTTCATTTCATTACTAAATGGAAATTGGATATGATATCTATAGATTTCATTGTGGGACTACCAATCACATATCGGAGACATGACGCTATCATGGTCATAGTGGCTAAGTTAACCAAGGTAGCAAATTTCTCTCCTATGTAGTCATCATATACTGCTACCTTAGTTTCCAGAGTCTTCATGAAGGATATAGTCAGATTGCATGGCATTCCTAGAAAGGTTATCTCTGATAGAGATCTAGAATTCACTTCAGAGTTCTAGACCTCTTTGCAGCATGCTTTAGAAACTTAGTTGAATTTCAATTCAGCATATCACCCAGAGACTGATGGTCAGATAGAGTGAGTTAGTCAAGTTCTTGAGGACATGCTTAGGATGTATGTGATGGACAAACAAACCCATTAGGAATATTATTTGTTCCTAGTGGAGTTTGCATACAATAATGGTTATCATGGTTCTTTGGGGATGTCACCATTTCAGGATCTTTATGGCCATCCTTGTCGTACCCCTCTGAGTTGGGATCACTTGGAGGATAGAGTACTACTTGGCCCTGAGATGTTATAGGATATGGAGAAGTAGGTATAGAGGATCAAAGAGCATCTTTTGACAACTTAGGATAGGCAAAAGAAGTATGTTGATGCTCATAGGATCGATAGGTAGTTTTATGTTGGAGATAAGGTATTTTTGAGAGTCCTCCCACATAAGAGCCCTATTCATTATGGAAAAGGTTCTAAGTTGGCACTGAGATTTGTGGGTCCATTTGAGATCCTTGAGAGGATAGGACCCGTTGCTTACCGACTCTCCCTACCACCCAACCTTGCACGTATGCATAATGTGTTTCACATATCCTTACTTAGAGAGTATATTCTTGATTTGACTCATGTTTTGGATTGGAACACTTTACAGGTAGAGGATGGGAAGCTAGCTTTAGAGCTAGTACGTATACTTCAAAAGTGGACTTTGACCATCAGGGGTCACAACATAGAGTAGGTAAGGGTCCAATGGGACCCCAGTGATGAGACCTCTGCTACCTGGGAGGATGCTAGAAGACTCAGATCTGCATATCCATACTTAATTGTAGGCTTCTAGGAGTAAGCCTAATCCTAGGGGGAGAGGATGTAATGCCCACCCTAGCATCTTACTATGTTAGACTGACAAAATTATTGCTTTGACACTTTGGATTATATGTTTGGACTATGATCACTATTTAGTTAACATTTTATGAGACATTTGAGCATATTTATATATTTGGTTACTACAGTTTATTTGGAAATATTAAATGAGTTAGCATTTAATGATGAATGGTTAGAAATGAACTATGAGTGAAATGTTTTACATTGATTTATTTTATGATGTTTATATTATGATCTAACCCTACTGACCCCATTATGATTTGATGTTTACTAGTTGATGTGAGTGTAGGATGAGGAGGGGCAGTCATAGTTACTCCTACGAGAGGTCCACACAATGTCCCACTCCCCCTCCTTGTTTTCCACTATCTATTTATATATATGTATATGCATATCGGTTGGTGATGTAGGTTGTAGGTACCAGGCATTGTCACCACATGGCTACACAGGTCTGAGCGTGCCTTAAAAATCCTATAACTATTGTTGTGTGGAGATTTAACCAAGCTACTCCCAAGGTTACCCGTGCACTTAGTTTATGTTAGGAGGTTACCCTAGTTGGGGAATGTGAATGTAGTCTTATGATGTTATCTTGTGGTTTATGTTATGATGTTGGTTGGATTTCTAGTATAAAGCGTATATATATAGTTTATATATGTGTTATTATTAAATGTACATTATATATGTATATGTATATGTGGTGCACACACATATACCTCTGCATATATAAATATTTTTACTTATGTGTGTTTTATTTGTTTATACAAGGGTATTTTAATGTTTAATAAAATATATTAAATAAAATTAAAAATAATAATAATAGATAATGAAAGGAAGCTCCTATTGGTAAAACTAGCTATCTAGGAGGGAGTTGAACTCAAGACCACCTAGAAGTTAGGCTTGTTTGATTCCAAGTGGGCTATGTATGTTTCTTGAAATCTTTCTGTTTAATTTTCTTGTTATAGGTTTCTTGGGAGGTTATTTTAATTAAATTTATTAAGAAACTTTATTATGTGTTTACGAGAATGTTAGTATGATTTTTCCAATCAACTATGGAAGTTGGAGAAGTTACTTCCCGTAAAGAAACTCCTCCAACCATATAGTTGGAGGATAAATCAAATGAGTTTGGGAAAATTTGGGGATGAGATATTTTTAAGGAAACAATTTGGTAATTCTTGCAAAGTGTTTTTGGAAGTCATTTTTGAGAAATTTTGTCTCTGTGTGTTTTATTGATCATATTTCTGTGAGTACATTTGGGGAATTTTTCTAAGGAAGAGAGGTTTGGTTTCTGGATGAGACTCTATCAGGAGGCTACCATCTCACTCAAATCTTGGAGGTACTACAGGGGTTTTCTCCAGCCATTGTGAGGTTTCTCCACAGGACTCCAGGTAGAATCTGGATCCAGAAAAGTTTACTTCTTCATGTATGTGTGTAAATATTTTTATGGAATTATTCATAAGTGTTTTCATATTAGTGTGATGACATGATGATATATATTTTTATTTAGTTGTTTAAAAATATTACTATGAGGAAAATGTGATCATTCCTTTTATCATTTATTTTATGCAAATGATGTCTCTATTATGATAGTTCAAATTGTTACAAAACCAAAAAAGCTAACTTAAACTTGATTATTTTCCACCTTATTCTAGATCCAATAAAAATGTGCATAAGTTCCACTATCAAATCATCACTACATGGCTGATTACTAATCAAATGGTCATTTAAACAAAATGTGTAACCAGTTTGAACATATCTCTTCAACATATACACACTAAGCTTTGATTGGCTTTTATACCTGCCTCTCCAAAGCTCCCATTTTGGCAATGTATTGATACACATGTTAAGGCATTTTGTCAAGAAAATTGAATGCACTGTTTATGATTAGCTGCTAATAGTATTAGCTCAAAGTTTCTAAAGCATTTTCACAAAATTCATTCCTTGCAGAACTTGCAATCATTGAATTCCATGAGACAACCTCTCTTTAAGGTGCTTGGTCAAACTATCCACATGCATTGTCTATAGCTCTCACCTTTCACATACATGTGTACTTGTATTTCCAACTATAAAATATGATAGAAGTCTCATATTTATGCTTCGAAGGATGTCCATAGCCAGTTTGAAAGGTCCCATTTTGCACAGGCACGAAGGATACTAGATTCTATTCTTGCGAACCACATTCTCTTGAAAGTTCTTAATCCTTTTTAGCAAATGGTTGGCACATATCACTATTTTAAGCCTCCCTGTAAATGTTAATTTTCATTATGTGACTGACAAATAATTTCTTTCTCGCCATTTCTATGAATCCAGGATTTATACAAATATAACATTTAAGTATAAGAAATTTAATTTCTTATACTTTAAATGTTATATTTGTATAAATACCTTTTAGGATGTTTGAGATAGGTTTAAGCTTCATAGGAGTTAAGATGCAGATTTTAGATTTTGGGAATTAAAAAAAAAATCAGACTTAGCCAAATTTCAGGCACATGAGGGTTCCCTAGATTTATGAGCAAGTTATGGAACATTGTGTTAATGCATGTGGAAAGTTATATGTTGTACCTTATGAATGTTTATACATTGTTTTTTTGGCATTATAATATGTTACTCATGTGATTTTAGTACTTGTCTTATGATAGAATCCATAATATGAGGCTAGGACTCATTCAGGTGGCCTGAGTCCACCAGAGGGTTCCCTAGACTTGTGAGATGGATCTTTTGAAAGTACTTGATGTTTTCATGGCTTGTGTGTTTGGGTAGGGGAATAGGTACCCTAGGTGAGTGGCTCACCATAGGTTTTGGAACCTTAAAGTGGTTTCCAGATGATCCTAAGGGTGGGTTAGTAAAAAGTGATAACCTAATAATGAATCTGGGTAAGGGGGGGAAACAAAAGATAATAAAAGAAATTATATTAATGGCCACATAGTCCTATTGGAGTATTGGGAGCATGGGTAGCTTCCAGGGAGGATCCAAATTTAGAAAGGGGGTGCTAGGGTTACATGGTTTCTATGGAGGATCCCAAAATACCAGATATGTGATGACACTCACCTAGAGGGTATGCTAGAAACCCGACCCTTGTGATTAGTAATGTGATATATTGTAATGTTTTCTATTTTTTTTCAAGTGAGGGTTTGTGAGACCTCAGAATGCTTAGATCCTTGTGAGTATCTTGGTTCTATCTCCTAGCATGGGGGGGTGGAACTTCACCAGTTTCACATGGTTGGGTGGAAAAAATCTTTTGAGGTCATGTTCATGGTTTGTGACTTGGATGTGTTCAATTGTATGCATTAATGAAGACCTTTCTATTATCATTGTTACTGAAAAGAAAGATGTAAAGATATTTTGGAATGCCTTCAAGCCATTATTGTACTTACTAAATTGTAATGAGAATCATTATCATAAAAATGTAATTATAAAGAAAAGAAATGTAATTGGGAGGGATAGTTATAGGGTTTATTTTAAGGGATATTATTTGAAAGATCAAAGTTGAAATGTAAAGTGTAAATGTTGAATTATTCTCTCTATCTCACCTATGTTTTTGATTAAGGTAAAAGTAGGTTTTACATGGACCTAAAACTAGTTCCAAAAAAGAAAAAAGATAGAGCATTAAAGTTTTGAAGTGAAACATGTGCTGGAAAACAAAAGCAGGAACAAAAAACAACACAGTTCAAACATAGAAACTAAAAGAAAAACTAGCAAGAAAAAAACAACCAGCAAGACCAAGCTATTTATCTATTATCATTTCTTCAGCCTTCTTTTGGAGGTCTTCGATCTTCTGGATAGTCTCTTGTAGCTCCTTCAGTTCTTTCAGTTTTTTAGGGACCTTCCTCTAGATGTGCCCTCTAGTTCTCATCCCTAGACCTGTATTGCCAACATCCTCATCAATGGTGATTGTAGTTCTTTCTAGCATGTTCCTTTCCAGATAGTTATGCAACATATTCAAGTTCATAATTGTCACCTTTAGACCCTTGTTGCTATGACTCAAAACACCTTTTATCATGTTGTCATAGTTGCTAATTTTGGCTTCTAAGTCTTTCACCTTTTCATTAACTATCTTGCTCATCTCGGTGGTACAATCCTCATTTTTATTTTTCTTTTTCACCTTATCAAAAACCTTATTTTGCATCTTTCCCAGCTTAGTAGTATTTTTTATGGTTTTTTCCATCTCTTGGATCTGGAGTTTCATTTCCTGCATTTCCTTTTTCTGATCCATTTTCTTATCTTGAATCTCAACATTATTCTCCTCCTCTCGCATAGTATCTTCCCTCAAGAGAACTAAGGTTTCCTCTTTATTTTTTTTGTTCTCCACCATGGTCATCATGTCCATACCTTCCTTGTTCACTTTCCAGTTGTCTTCATCTTTTTCATTTGTAGAGGGGGTCTTACCAGTCTCCTTACCTTCATTCTCTTGGCCAACTGTGATTCCCACTATAAGCCTCTCATCATCATTACCATCCTCATCTCTATTCTTACCATCCCCAATTTCTAGGTTAACATCAATCAGATCTTCTTCCATAGGGGCATCCTAGATAGTACTCTTAGAATCTATAGTTAACACCTGAGTGCCTTCTTCCTCTTTATCAGCACCTCCATTATGATCAAGGGCTTCTTCCATGTCATCTTTTATAGAATTTTCCTGGGCCTCTTCCTCTTCCTCAATCTACTTCCTCCTCTTCATCTTCTTCTTCTTAATTTCTCTCCTCCTTTTCTTCATTCTCCTCTGCCATCCAATCATTCATTTCCTCTTCCTACTCTTTTTCTTGACTATTGCCTTCCTCTTTCTCATTGTTTTTCTCTTCTTCTCTAGAATCCTCCTCATTACCTTCCTTAATGTTACCCTTCCCCTGGGAATGAGGCCTTTTTACAATTTCCTCAATGTTGGCCGTGTCTTTTCCATCAGTACTGTCAGAGGCCTTTTTATTATTTTTCTTTCCCTTCTTACTTGTCTCAGCCTTTGTCTCCCCCTCATTCTTCTCCTTTCTTTTACCAGTGATCCTTTTAGGGATAGGGTCCAAAATATTGTCCCTGGTGTAGTCATATATAAGAAGGATCAAGCCCTCATATAGCACGGGGTTACTAGCCTTCTTCCTATGCCCCGTAATGCTACTATTTAGGGAACTCATAAGATAATAAGGGAAAGAAATCCTCCTATTATGCCTAAAATGGTTTGCAAAAACAAAATGGAAGTTGTAAATTTTGGACTAACGCCCATCAAGCGTAAAATATTCAATCATAACCTTCAAAATTTTGGCCCAAAATTCATCAATATTGGTTATGTCCACATAGTCGCCATTACCCTTGGTCATGAGGGATTTCTCATCATCAATTTTAGGGAAAATAGAGAAAGCTTCAGTTCCAAGCCTATGATTTCCTCTATGGAAATGGGTTCCTTCCAAAGGTAAACTAGTAATTTCAGCTAAAATAGAAATAGTAAGAGTGAAGGACTTGACCCATAGGTGAAATTTACCATTAGCCCAACCATCCATGAACAAAGAAGTGATCTATTTGTCATGTCTGTGAAGCTTCTGCATGAACTATGTAACCCCTCCTTTCTTCATCTTCTTCCAGACTTCTCTGTCTTGTCTCCATTTGTCACAATCAAAAGGTTCCTCCCTCTTCAAACCACCTCCCATTTTATGCTTATTTCTAATATATTGGTTCGGATCCTTACCAGTAATTTTTTCCTTTCTTCTCTATTTATCTCTGCTTTTGTGGTTATCAATATTAACCCAATGTTCATGCTTCATTAACTATGAAATAATGATCCCACACTTCACCTTACATGCAAACCTCCTTGGTAAATGATTTGTCCTTGTCATCATCATTTTAGGTAATTTTTCCTTCATAGGTTTTAATCCTGTCATTGCTGATTAGACTCGTAATCTTAGCTTTTAGATTTGCTTCCCCTCTCCACTTTTGGGTGACCTAAAGTTGAACAAGTTAAGGAAAGACTTTTGAGAGTTTTGTCTAAGGCTAACTCCTAACCTATAGTTGAAGTTGCTTGCTATGATGGAAGACTTGAGACTGATGCACTTTTGGATTGGATCTCTGAGATGGATAAATACTTTGAGTATGAAGGTACTCTTGATAATAAGAAGGTTAAGATAACAGTCACAAAGTTGAAAGGTCATGCATCTCTTTGGTGGGATCATTTGCAAACTGAGAGACAAAAGAGAGGAAAAAAAAAGATCAAGACATAAATGAAGATGCTTGGAAAGATGAAGAAGAAGTTTCTTCCAACTGACTACCAAGTTAGTTTGATGAGAAAAATGCAATTTGAGACAAAAGGACATGAGTGTGAAAGAATATACTGAGGAATTTTACAAGTTGGATATCAGATCTGGACATGTGGATGATGAAGTTTAGAAGGTGGCTAGATATTTGAATGGCCGGAGGAAATCTATTCAAGATGAGATCAGTTATGTGAAGGTAGATTGTGTGGAAGAAGCATATAATTTTTCTTTGAAGGTAGAAGAAAGATTGACAAAGAGACATGAACAAAGACAAAGAGGAAGGGGTGGAAAATTTCAGAGAAGTAGAGGCAAATCTTATGGAGAAAGTAGTAGATCTAAAAATTTAGCAAAAGATAAAGGATGGGAAGATGACCCTACTAGTAAAAGAGGTAACTACTCTAAAGGTAGCTATACTGGTTACTCTAGGAATAATAATAATGGGAAAAGAGAAGAGAAATCTTGGTTTAAAGGTACTTGTTACAAATGTAGTGAAGAAGGACATAGAGCTTTTGAATGTACTAACTCTGGAAAGAAGATTGGAGGTAATAGTAGAAATAATTTGGCTTGTGAAGAAGTTGAGGAAATGTCTAATGAACCTTAACATGGTGAGAACTTGATGCTAAGAAGGATCTCATGGAATGAAGAAGCTGATGAGGAACCTATTTTGAGGAAAAGTTTGTTCAGAACCAGATGTAAGATCGCTAACAAATGTTGCAAGGTAATCATTGATAGTGGAAGTTTTGATAATTTGGCATCCAAAGAGCTGCTTAACAAATTGCCATTGCAAAGATTGAAACATCCTAAGCCATACCATATTGCTTGGATCCAGAAGGAGCATAAACTACTTGTAAGTGAACAATGCCTTGTTAAGTTCAAAATTGGGAATTATCATGATGAAGTCTTCTGTGATATTATGCCTATGGATTGTTGTCATATTCTTTTGGGTAGACCTTTGCAATATGATAGGAAAGCTTTGCATGATGGTAGATTGAATCAATATAGTATTTGGATGGATGGAAAGAAAAAAGTGTTATTGCCTTTGGTAGAGAAGTCTGGTGAAGGTCACTGTACTACAGTCAGAGTATGCTTGTTTGATGGTAAAACATTTACAAGAGAAATGAAAGAACAAAATATTTGCTTTTCATTGAAGCATAAGAGTGGATAGTCAAATAAGGTTGCTGATGCCTTGAGCTGAAGAAGAAGTTTTCTAATAGAGATGAGAGTTGAGGTACTTGGTTTTGATGATTTGAAGTGTTTGTATGAGACTGACATTGATTTTGCAGAACCTTGGAAAGCTTGTAAGGAACACACAGTGAGTGATAAGTGGATTGATTATTTCATTCAAGAAGATATGTTGTTTAAGGGAGTTCAATTGTGCATACCTAGAGGATCTATGCGAGATAACATAATGAAGGAGAAACATAGTGGTGGACTTGCTGGACATTTTGGGATTGATAAGACTATGAATTTTATTTCAGAAAGATACTTTTGGCCATAGATTTATAGAGATGTACAGAGAATGGTTAGAGGTGGAAAAATTTGTCAAGTAGCAAAAGGAACTAGTCAAAATTTGGGATTGTATACACCTTTTCCTATACCTGATAGACCTTGGGAAGATGTGAGTATGTACTTTGTTCTTGGATTGCCTAGAACCTAGAGAGATAATGATTCTATTTTGGTAGTGGTTGAAAATTTTTATAAGATGGCTCATTTCATATCTTGTAAGAAGACATTTGATGCATTACATGTAGCTGAATTATTCTTCAAGGAAGTGGTAAGATTACATGGTTTGCCTAAATCTATTATTTCAGATAGAGATAGTAAGTTTACTGGTTACTTTTGGAGAACACTTTGGAAAAAGATGAATATAGAATTGAAGTTTAGTTCTACATTTCACCCTTAGACAGATGGACAGATTGAAGTTGTCAACAGAAGTTTGGGAAACTTGGTGAGATGTTTAGTTGGAGAAAAGCTTGCTAATTGGGATTTGATTTTTGCACAAGCAGAGTTTGCATATAATAATTCAGTGAATAGAAGCACTAAGAGGACACCATTTGAGATTGTTACTGGATTTCATCCTAAGGGAACCATAGAGTTGAGAGATTTACCTATTGAGACAAGAAGTGCTGAAGCTGAGGGTTTTGCAGTGTACATGAGAACTTTACATGATGAAATTAAAAAGAATTTGGAGGAAAGTAATCTAAAATATAAATAGAGAGCAGACAAAAGAAGGAGACATAAATATTTTGAAGTTGGAGATGAGGTTATGATTCATTTGAAAAAGAATATATTTGTAGTTGGTACCTACAACAAGCTGAAAATGAAGAAGTTTGGACCTTCTAAGATTCTGAAGAAGTTTGACAGTGGAAATGCTAATGAAGTGGAATTACCAAAGGACATGGATATATCACCTATATTCAATATCTCTGATATACTTGAGTACTTTGAATTGAATGATGAGATTGAAGATGATCTAGACAATCCTAAGAAGAACAAAGACAACATTGAGAAGATCTTGAATAAAAGAGTGAGCAAAAGTACAAGAGGAAAAGACTACATGGAATATCTTGTTCAGTGGAAAGACAAGCCAGTTGAAGATAGTTCATGGATTACACAAGATGAGTTGGATCTTTATGATTTAGGTTATAATATGAGTAGTTCCTGATGTGGAAAATAGTCCTTTATTTACCCCAGGTGTCTGATAGAGGAGCATCTTGGGTCTTTGAGCAATCCTGCATCAACCAAAAACATTTCCTGACTTCTGTACCTATTTTGCTATTGTTTTCCTTATACTTGTTGCATTTTATGGTTTCATGTTATACAAAGCTTAGATGATGTTGAGGAACTATTTTGGAACCTTCTCCTATGGTCACATAAGGATTAGATAGATTGTTTCAAAGTTACAGTTGTTTTCATTGCTGTCGGAGCTGTATTTTCCTGTAGTTTTGGTGCTGATTGCATGTAGTGGTGCCCATGATAATTAATGATTCAGCCTATGAAACCTTAGTTAATTTAAGAGGACCTAAATTAATATCTTTTCCCAAAGGCACATGTCCTAATTCATTATGAGTCAAAAGTTATGACCATTTTTCTTGGGGACCTATTTTCTGCTAGTTTTCACGTGAAACATGGAGTGTTTCTTCTTGCACGGTTCCATTTGATCAAATGGGGCCTTGCATCCTTAAAGGAATTTTCTTGGGTCATGTGAGGACCTAAATCCTAGGGTTCCTCAAGTGGTGATCAATATTTCATTAGTTTTAATTTAAATCTTCCAGACTGGACCTATAATGTAATTAAATGCCCGACTGGCTGACTTGTGGCTTAGCTGGCTATATAAGGAGTCTAGATTGATGTAGTAGGGCATCAGGAGGTAGATATAGGAAGGATTATCAAGATAAAACATTGGAGAAAAAGATAGGATGCAAGCTATAATTCTAATTTCATAATTCTCATTGTATAAGGCCGAAACCTGGAAGGCCTCACAACCGGGCATGTTAAAAGAAATAATATAAATTCTCTGTTGTTGCTGCCAGTTGATTGTCTCATATCCATTGTGATTCTATTTTTTTCATGTGATATTATATTTCTCCCATTGTGTAATTTTGAGTAGGGTCTATTTTTGATTCAAGTGGAGTCAATTCTACTTGATTCTGCTTGTATCTACCCTGCCCCTGCATCAGTTGAGGATCCCAATGGTTACTATCTTTTATTCCCATACTTCTATAGTTCTCCATTATACTTCTAGTTATAGAATTAGAAACCAAATAAGGATGAGCCTTTTTCTCTCTAAAAATTCTATTATTCCTCTCCTTCCAAATTTTCCAAGAGAAGTGGGGAAAGACAATTTTCCAAATATCCCTAGCATTTTTGTCATGGAAAGGACTTTGCCACTGCTAGAAAAACTCCTGGATAGAGTTAGGTTTCACCCAATTGAGCTCGAGTGAAGATATTATAGTGTCCCAAACCTCTCTAGTGAAAGAGTAGTGTATCATTAGATGATTGTAATTCTTAGCTTCTTGATAGCACATGGCACATTTATTAGGCAATTGAAACTCTCTTCTCATGAGGTTGTCCTGCATGAGGATTTTGTTCTGGACAAGTAGCCAAGAAAACATGTTAATTTTAGGGGTAAGGTCTTTATTCCATACTTGTGCCCATAAAGGCTGAACCTCATTAGGGAGGAGAAGATTCAAAGAAGAAGAAACCAAGAACTTTCCAGAGGTAGTCGGGCCCCAGATAAGTTTATCAGACTCATTTTCTCTAATAAAATAGTTGTTTAATTGTTTATTCACTTCTTTAAATCTGATATCCTTCAGCCCCAGGTCTATCCACTCTTCATTTTTCCAATAGTCACTCACAAATTCACCACTAGAATCTTTACAATCTTGGATAGCATTCCCCCATTCTTCATTCTCTATAAGAGGCTTATCTGACATCCATTTATCATTCTAGAACTAAATTTTTCTACCATTTCCTAGCTTCCAAATAGCACCTTTGCTTATAAGATTCTTTCCTTTACTTATACTATTCTAGAAAAAAGATCCCTGTATATCATTTTGAGATTGGAGCATTCCTTCAAGATTATTGAGATGGTATTTCCTCTTCATTATCATATTCCATTCTTTCTCATCTTCAAAGATTCTCCAACATTGCTTTGCTAAGAGAGCTTTATTAGTATTAATTATGCTCCTAATTCCCAGGCCCCCCATCTTTTTCAGTTTACAAATCTTCTCCCATGCCACCAGGCTGAGTCTCTTTTTCTCTTCCACTCCTATCCAAAGGAACCTTTTTTGGATTTTTTCAAATCAAAAAACTTTTGAGTTATTTTGAACAGACTAAGGGCGTAGACAGGAAGATTTTGAAGAGTGGCCTTCAACAGTTGGACTTTTCCAGCTTGACTGAGGATCGCTCCTTTCCATCCCGCCAACTTTGTATGAAATCTATCAAGGATTTATTTCCAAAAATTGGCCTCCAGTTTCAAGCACAGCGGCAGCCCAAGATAAGAGGTTGGGATTCTTCCCATTTTGCAACCAAGAATAGCAGAGATTTTATTCATTCTAGCTTCAGGAGTATTGAAGAAAAATAGGGCACTCTTCTCCCAATTTATGAGTTGACCTGAAGCACTTGAATATAAATTTAATGCATTTTTCATATTCCTAGCCTCTTTAACAGTAGATTCTCCCATAAGAATCATATCATCAAAAAATTGTTCATGAGAACAGACAATACCTACTGAAGATGGTTGTAAACCCAAAATCAAACCTTGAGAGACCTGAAGGGTAATGAATCTCCCAAGACTTTTAGCCATGATGGTAAAAAGTATAGGAGAGATAGGATCACCTTGTCATAACCCTCTAGAAGGTCTAAAGAAAGGAGAGGATCCCTCATTCACAATCACCAAAGAGGAAACCATAGTAACAAGTTGCATAATAAGTTTGATCACTCCAACATCAAAACCAAAAGCCTGAAGAATTTTAGAAAGAAGCTCCCAATCAACTCTATCATAAGCTTTTGATAGATCAAGTTTCATGAGGAAACCCTGTTTCCTTGATTTTTCCAGTGAATGAATATTCTCATGAACAACCATAATCGAGTCCAGGATTTGCCTCCTCAAACCAAACCCATTATATTGAGGAGAAATAAGGTGAGGGAGATTTTTGAGAATCCTTGTTTTGAGAACCTTAGACATGATCTTATACAAGGAGTTACAAAGACTTATAGGCCTAAAGCTATCAGAAGAGTTAGCTCCTAGTCTTTTGGGTATCAGAGCTATGAAGGTGGAATTGAACTCTTTAAGAATAGCTTTAGAACCATAGAATTCTTTCACAACACCACATATATCTTTTCCAATAATTTCCTAGTAGTTTTGAAAGAAAAACTTTTGGAAGCCATCTGGCCCAGGGGATTTTTCACCTTCAAAAGATTGGCTAGCATTTTTAATTTCATCCTCCATCAGAATAGCTTTAAGAAAGAGATTATCCTCAGCCTCCAACACTTTAGGAATGGATCTCAGCAAAGATTTCTAATCATCTTGGTTGAGATCTTGTTCTCTAGAAAGAATCGAGGCAAAGTGACCCATCATATCTTTCCTTATCTCTTCCTCTTTATTGAGAGTGCCCCTTGAAGTAACCAGTGAGTTGATTCTATTCATAGCTTTATGTTTCATCGCTATTAAGTGGAAGAATCTGGTATTTCTGTCTCCTGATTTTAGCCATAGGGATCTTGATCTCTATCTCCAGTAGGTCTCCTCTATAGATATGATATTATGGTAATCAGCCAGGATAATATTTTCTTCTTTTCTCATATCTTTTGTCAACCCTATACTCTAAATCTTGTCTTGAATTTCTTTGAGATCCATTTGAATTTTGCTTTTAGTTTGGAAAATATCACCAAAGACCTCCTTGTTCCAGTGTCTAACTTTAGATTTGATATTTGCCATCTTTTTTGCCACTTGGTACATAGATTTTCCTTCCACTTTGATATTCCACCATTCCTTTATTTTATTTTTGAAATCTGGGTGAGTCATCCACATTTTTTTCTAGTTTGAAAGGAGTGTTACCTTTCCCTCTGAAGGAGTTAGCAATAAAGGAGATAGGATAGTGATTTGAACCAATGCAGTTAAGAGATGAGAGAGAGCAAGAAAAGTTAGAAATCCATCCATGAGAGATGAAGACCTTGTCAAGCTTAACCTGTATGAGATTGGCTCCCACTCTTCTATTTGTCCAAGTATAATCAATTCCTTTGAGGTCAACATCCAACAGACCTTCATTACTTATGAAATCCATAAGATCAACCCTACTTTCCACTTGGGTATTGTTCCCTCCTTTTTTTTCAACTTCTTTTAGGGGCATGTTGAAGTCTCCCATCATCATCCAGTTATCATCTAGGTGATCCTCTCTGAAGTCATGAATCCTTTTCCAAAGATTGAGTCTACCAATTTTAGTATTAGGGGCATACATGTTAATCAGAGTCTAGGAGAAATTATCCTTAATACTATTGACTTTAACTACTAGGAAATTCTTGTCCTCTTTCAACAGGTTTTAAGTAAAACCTTTAGTATTCCAATAGATAGCCAATCCTCCAGAAGCCCCTTCAGAGTCACTACTAAACTTATCCCCATTCTTCAAAAAATTGATTTTAACTATCTTATCTCTAACCATTTTAGTTTCTTGAATAAGTAAAATATCAGGATTAGAATCTCTAACTAAGTTCCTAATTACATCTTGTTTATGAGGACTATTGAGACCTCTAATATTCCAAGATAAAATCTTCATTAAAAATTTGGAGGGAAGACCTGATCAATGGTGAGCCTTCTTCCATCTACTATGTTCTATTTTGCTTCCAACTCTCTCTGTTCTTTCTTAGATACTCTTCCCCTTTCTCTTTTAGGTGTTCCAGTATCCGCCTTTTGTTTTTGTCCTCTTGTTTAAACTCCTCCAGATTTGATTTGGCCCCCTTTTTTGTTTGATTTAGATGCCGAGCCTCCTTGTGTCACCTTAGAGCTATTTTTCCCTATTGCAGGGGTCTGATCCTTTATGATTTCTTTTCTTGGCTGGGAGCCAGAGCCTTTGCCTACAGGAGATCTATTATTATTTTTTTAACACTGATCCATGGACTTTTGTTCTCTGCTTCCACTATTTCTGAGTCATCATACTGTTCTTTTGATCTATCATTCTTTGATTCAGACTAACATATTAGCATTTGAAGCTTCACTACTGAGTTGATCTAGATTTTTTTGGGTTTCATTTGTCTTCTATGGGCTTGGGTAGATCTCCCTCCCCTTTGATGAGTTCAGGCTATCTTTGACCCTTGAAGCTAGAAAAGGATTTGACTCTAATGAGATATCACAGGTTTCCTCCGAAGAGGTGACCAAGCTAGAATGATCTTGCATCTTTTTTTCCTCGTTAGGAAGAGAAGCTTCCTTAGGAACTTCTATTTCTTCTGATTCCCTTTGTGGGTGAGACTGCTTCTCACCCATGTTTGAGTTTGAGTTCTTATTAATAGGGGAATTTTGCATCTCCCATTTTTTTTTTCCCTCCATTCCCACTTATTTGATATTTTTGACTCTTGGTATTTCTTTTCTATAGCTGTCTTCAAGGGAAAAAGCTTTTCCCAATGACCAACCTTTCTACAGGTTAGGCATACAAAAGGGGTAGATTCATATTCTATTTCTTGAGCCCATTTACCCACTTTCAAGTTAATATTTATGACTTGTGGAAGGTCAGTATCATGCTAGATATCGACACATATCCTCACATACACTTATCTAGTTCAAGCTATAGTCATCAGATCTATAGTTAGCAGTTCACCAAAAGACCCTGCTATAGCCACCAAGATATCCTCATGCCAGTACTCAAGAGGGAGACCCAGAAGTCTAACCCAGACAGGAGCTGATACAAAGAAATTATCATTATAGTCCAGATTTGTTGTCCATATTTGCAAAGACAATGAGGATTTTCCCCACATCCATGGGCCTTCACACATAACTTTTGAAAGATCTTCTCCATTAGAGAATAAAAAGGAGAAAAAACTTTTCGGCATTGCCGCTACATCCACCTGTCCTTTGAGCTTCCACTTCTGGAGGGTAAAGTCCCTCACCAGATCAATATTCAGCCTAGGACCCATAAACTTGCCTATCAGAGTTGAGGCCATTCTAGAAATAGTATGATCTATGATTTTATCAGGAATATTTAAACCTATTACCCCTTTATTTAGTTTTGAAGCTATATCAATCTTTGGAAAAGAAGATTTTCCAGAAGGTTTTATCCCAAAAAGACCACTCCATTTACCCTTACCTTGGAATGAGTTCCCACCATGTGAGAGATCCTCTTGATGTTTCATTGACCCTTTGCTTTTCTCAAAAGGACTGACTTTATCCCCTTTTTCCTCCTCTGGTCCCAAGATAGGACCATTGTCCTTTCTAGGATGGGCCATGCTAGACCCACCAACACTTTCCCCATTTTCAGACATAGGGTTTTTAGTCTTTTCTTTTGCTGCATTCTCTGTGACCTCTGCATTTCCTGGTATAGGATCAGAGCCTACAGCCCAGCTAGGAGCATCCAACTTCCCCTCTTGCCACAGATTCAAATTTTTTCTTCCCGCTCCTCCTCCTCCCACTCGCTCCCACTCCATAGTATTAGAAAAAATATCTATCTCTCCTATGTTGAAATAAAAGGAAATGTTTATTATGCTAAGGTTAAAATGTAATCTGTAAGAATAGCTATTTAATTGTGTAGGAAAGAGAAATGAAATTGATATATAATTATAAATGAAATGTTATTTTCTTACCCTATCTCTTAAGTTATGAAATGTGAAAGTAAAGAAAAGAAATGAAATTCAATTTGGATAAGTAATGTAAATATGTTAGTAAATGAATTCATTAAGGGAAGCTTAAGGAATATAAATGTGAATGTATTAATGATGTAATGTTAGAAAAAAAATTGTTAGTTGTAATTTTTGGTCATACGACTTGATTCCTTATGGGTTCCCTATTGGGGACATTACATTAGTGCTCTGATACCAAAGATGTCATCCCCACAAGGGAACCGGGGAAGAGAAAAAATATTCTCTTAGAAATGAAAACCTAATTAATGAATTATGAAAAATTTTGAACTTTAAAAAGTTTTATATGAACAATACATAAACATAGTTAACTTAGATTCCTCCCAAGGTTCCCTACTAGTATATGAACATTCCCTTTAAGTTTATCAAATGTACTAACAATAAGATTAACTCTTAAAGCAACTACATCATATCATTTGAAGATCCTTTAGAAAGAAATATAAATGCTTCCTTTTCAATTTGACATTTAAAACCATCTATATTACTAAGTATCCTTTATGAACAATATAACATTTAAAGCATTAATACCATATAATAGATTCATCTAAGAATTTGAGCCATTACACATGGTAAATCATCACATTTGATTCACTATCTTTTCTTGATAAAAAATAATGAGAAACATGCCACTATACTTGAAATCTTACTAAAATCCTTTTCTTTTCCAACAAGCATAATTTACATAAAATTCATATTTTCCCTTTCCTCTTTCCTAAATTTACCCATTCCAAGATACATTAATTTGAAATACCGTGATTATTACATTACATTAATCTCCTCTTAGGAGGTTACAATAAATTTACATTTAATTGAATATAATAAAAGATAAGTACAAAGTCTTCTTTCTTCAAAACTGGAACAATGAGCAAGTAAGAATTCTTAAGCACTGCAACTACAAAAAGGTACATCAATAAAAAGATCTACCATCCAACCATGTGGATACCGAAAGGCCCACTCCCCCATGCTAGGAGATAAACACCAAGGTCCACACAAGAAGAGATAACTAGGCCACACCTAGGGTTGGGGTAACCTTTCCCAAAAGGTTCCAGACTAGGTAGGAACTATAAGCAACAAGCTAGGTGAGTTTCATCACATAGCCCTCACCCCTTGGGTTGTCCTAGTACTAGCCACTCTTGGCCCCGGCCCCCAAGTAGGCACATGCAGAACTGAATGCCTTTCATATAGACAAGTGCCATTTAGTTGTACCTACACATAGGTACCTTCTTCCACTCCCATCCATAGCCTTTACTAGAACTAATGGCATGGGTGAGGCACACATTAATCTTTTTAGTGTTTTTTCCCATCCCCATAAGTTTTAATTAAGTTATCACTTGTTAAAACAACTCCTCAGTGGGTTATCCTGGTTCTAGCCACTTAGGGCCCCGACCCCACACTAAGAGCTACTCACCTAGTGTTCTTAGGTTTCCTATCCTTACCAAAACATCATAAAAACATAATAAATGAAGTAAACAAGACATATCAACATTTAAGAACTTATACTCATGAATAGGAATGATTAGGAAGCCATAGGATAGCCCTATTCCACCAGACAACCCTAAACTCTAATCTTGATTTGTAAACACATCATGTAACTTAAATAGGCATCTAAATGAACCATAAAAAATACACTTGAAAGGAAAAATGCCACAAAATTCCCCAAACACACTTAGGGTTAGCCCCATACCACCCGGGAACCCCTACAGATCAAAATTGACCTAATCCCTAGCTTGGCATTAAACTATGTAGTTGGGCCATAGAACTCCATAGTTGGGTCCTCAAGCTACGTAATTGCTCATGTGAACTACATAGCTGGTTCCCAGAGCTGCGCAGTTGGTCATAGGCTGTGGTTTCTTCAAAAGTGCACTAGCAGACTTGATTTCTGGTTAAAACTGGGCAAAATGGGGGCAATGGATGCAGATTCTGGGCAAGACCCATTTGAGAACTCCCAGTTTTCCTACAAAAAAACCCCTCAAACCCATTCCATCTACATCATAAACCTACTCTAGATCTGAGAATAGAAAATAGGATCCTCAGACATAATGTGACCAATGAAGGAAACTAGAAGTTCCTAAGGTCTGGGAGTTCCTACAGACCCTTGAGACATATAAGAATATGTAACAAGGATCTTAGGAAGTCTCTAGACTCTATCCAATGCCAAAATGAAGACAATTAGACTCTTAACATATCATACAATCATTTGATCAATTAATGCATAAATAAACATTCATTTCTTAATACTATCTCTTTCCATAGAGTAGACAAGATGCAGAAACATAATAACATTCTAAATGGAATTCCTATATTATCCGACAAGAAGATAGAATTTACAAAGAAAGACAATAGATACTATCCAATCAAACAAGCAACACATATGGAGCATCTTCTAGGATAGCTCCTACTTGGATTTTGGTGAAGAAAACCATTGAAGGAGATGATCTTGAATAGCTTAGCCTACTCCAAGAACTCTTCAAAATCCTTCTGGATACAGCACCAACCTTTCTCAAGAATACCAAACCAAACTATCCTATCAAAGCAATGATGCAACTTCTCTCAGAAGTTAGTTTCCAGCCTATTCCTTCCAAATGCAGGCATAATCCTTTCCAAAAATAGTAAGATCTCAATATGATCTCATATCCCAAATGATAATGCTTCTAAGGATAAATTTTCAGCCAACCTCCCCATCCTATAGGGATTCTTCTTGTAAATAGGTTGAAGAATTAGTTGCATGGGAAATTCAACCAATGCAACTATCCCAACCAAAAGTTGGTTTATAGTTTAGGCTTAATTTTATTTATTAAAGCCATTCTTGGGAAGGGAGTTGATAGCTAATATAATAATCTTATTATTAATATTAATCTAGTGTAGGACTCCTTTATTAAAGGAAAGGAAATAATAATTATTACTTATAATCACTATTACCTTAGTTCTTAGGCTATGGTAAAAGATTTACCATATAATAATTTAGTCCTTCAAGTAAATAATTTATTTATTAATACTATTTAAAACACAACTAATTTCACACACTTATATTTATAGAAATACATATGTAACCATAGCTATATGTGTGCACCCATATGCTTATGTGTACATATATCATATAATTAAGACACATTATTTTTAATATCATAAACATATAATTATTATGAATATTATTATTTAATCAAATACTAAATCATATTCCATGCATAATACAATCATGATATATATATATATATATATATATATATATATATATATATATATATATATATATATATATATATATATATATATATATATATGTAACTACTAACACAAAATAGAAGATACCATAAACACAAATTAGAGTTACCAATCACAACCTCATACTCTCATCAATGCAAGAGACAAGCAACAAGATCCACATAAACCAACAAACTGAGATACACAATAATACATCAACACTAGGGATTGACTTAGGAACTCCCCACCTATGGATAAAAAGGTCATAGGTAGAGTTATTTCTCATGGAACCTTGGTGATATCTCTATAACAAGAACAATGATCAAGGATTTGAGGGATCATTCAGACCTATGAGACCGGGTGGAGATGATGCCTGATACCTGCATCCTACATCACCGATAAGAGATACATGTGAATATATATATATATATATATATATATATATATATATATATATATATATATATATATATATATATATATATATATATATATATATATATATATATATATATATATATATACACACACACACACACACACACACACACACATCCAATCATACATATGCAAATAGATGAACAAGATCAATACATCATGTGGACCTCAACTAAGTGAGTAACTACGACTTCATCCTATGTCATGAAAACACATCAGACATGAAACCATGAGACATCATGGATAATAAAGGTTAGATACAAATCCTTTGGTTAGTTCTATAAAATACATAAAGATAGATGATTTCCAATTTCATAAACATATAAATGATAATCATAAATGAGTATCTAAACATCTGATAAGCATATCATCATCTAAATGAGCATAAGTCTAAACATATAGTTTTAGCCATCATAATGCAAAATGTCCAAAATAAAAGTCCAAGTATAATCATTTGAGAGGGTATTACAATACATTCTTTGGAAATGGAAAAAAAGTAGGGTTTCCTTATGAAATCAGACTTGTTAAAAGCTTATGACAGAGTGGATTGAACATTCTTGATGAAGGTTCTGGCTGCCTTTGGTTTTGATAACAAGGTGACAAAGTTAGTGAAGCAATTGATCTCTTTGATTTCTTCCTTTGTCATTGTTAATGGTGGTTCTTCTAACTTATGTATACCTTCAAGGGACCTCAGATAGGGTTAGGCTATCTCTCTTATCCTCTTTTCTATATTGGTAGAGAGTTTGGGTAGATATATCATAAAAAAGATGGGGGAAGGTTTGATCATTGGTCTTCAACCTTCATTTGATAGATTGACATGTTCTCATGAACATTTTGTGGATGATATGATAACTATGGGAACAACCATGATCAAAGAAGCTATAAATTTGAAAAATACTTTAAAAACTTAGACCAATGCTTCTAGTCAACTCATAAATTGGGATAAAATTTCCATTTTTTTCATAAATACTCTAGAGGAAAGGCAAAGAAAGATATCTTCCATCTTGGGATGTGGTATTGGTTTTCTACCTTCTACTTAGCTTTGGTTTCCTTTGAGGACAAAGCCTCCTGATTCTTTTTGGATATATTTAGTTGAAACATTCAACATGAAACTTGCGGGATGGAAAGGTGCTTTATTACGTCAAGCTAGAAAAGTTTAACTTCTAAAATCTACCTTACAAAATCTTCCTGTGTATGTTCTAAGCCTTTTTAAAATTTCTCATAATTATGGAGAGATGATAGATGTGTGCTAAAATGTTGACACACTTCTATGAGTCATTAAATCCAAGATTGCTCAAGAATGTGGTCTCAAATGGTGACTCATAGCTCTCTATTCATGGAGTGCAAGAGTTTATGATGGAGGCCCTCATATTAGACCTAGTTTGTGCCCATGTAGGTACACCATAAAATGAGAGATTCAAAGAGGAAAAGAAAGAATGCTAGTCTCCATGATCATCAAGTATGCATGCAAATGAAAATGAAAGCTATTCTATATGATAACAATGCATGAAAGAAAACTAATCTATGAAAGGAAATGCTTATGCAAGATTATTCTATGAAAGGAAATATGAATCTAATATAATATGAAAGTGAAAGATTAATCTAAATGGATTGCCATGGGGCATGAGAGAAGAAGACAAGAAAAGAGAAACTACAATGTTCAAGCTCAAGTGCTCAAAATCTTCTCCAAAATCGCTCTCCAAACCTGCAGCATAACAATACTTAAAATCTAGATCCCTAAATGAGAAGGAGAGGGCTCCTTATAAAGAAAGATGGATGGTCAAGATTAAGAGGCAAAAAAGAAATGAGCAATGGTGGAGATTAAATCTTGGTTGATCCATGTACTCAAGATTCTCAAGAGGCAAAATCAATGGACATGGTTAAGAGGCAAAAATATGCGTGGAAGAGATTAAGAGGTAAAAGGAGATTCCACTCATCTTGGAAAGTGTGTATTCAATGTGTAGACAAAAAGAATTTTTCTTTTTCTTTTTATTTTATTATTTATTTATTATTTTTAGCAAAGTGGTTTCCATTATTTAATTAAAAGAGATTTGTTCTTTTAATTAAATGTGGCTTAAAATAAAGTGATTTTATTATTTAATTAAAAGGGAGCATATTCTCTTAATTAAATAAAACTTAGGATAAAATGATCAAACCTTAGGAAATATTGAAATAATTAAATTAATTACGATTTGATCAAGGAAATTGATTTAAATTGAAAATATTGTAAGGCATTGATTCAGGAAATTGATAAATTGTTGAATGGGGGCCCATAGTCTAGGTGACCATTTTAGGGTTCATACATTTGCCCCTCTTTGGGTAATGAGTGATCTTCATGGGAACACATGTAGTCAAAGAATGAAGTTGAAATGTGAGATCGATTTGGGATCACAAAACAACCCAGACATGTGATCGACGGATGGGAACACATCAGGACAAAGATAATCTAATTGAAAAAGACAAGGCCAACACCCCTATAAATAGGTAATTGTTAAGTCTCAAGCAAGGTTGCCCCAAGTGAAGCAATTGATAGGATTGATAAAGCTGAATCAAGGATTGAAGTTTGATAGGTACTGCCCCCTTGTGATCGAAATTGAAATGAGATAGAGGAGAAATAATGAATTGAAAGATTTGATCAAATCAAACTAAAAATAAGGTTCTTGATGTAAGATGAAAGATATAAGGATCAAAGAACCAAGGTAGATCATCAAGCATGAAAGATTATTCCCCAAGGTTGCATTAGAAGAAAAGAAGTGGGGTGAAAGCGAATGGAAGATAGAAGTTTGGAAGAGGTGAAAAGAAATGGGGAGAAGAAAGAGAATTTTCCTCAAGAAAGAGAATGCCTCAAAATCAATCAACTATTTAAGATAGAGAATTTTGATTGAGATCATGAAAGAAGATAAGGAAATGAAGATCAAAATGTAACCATAGTTGATTAAAATTCCAAAAGAAAGATGGAGGAAGACCCTCTCAAACTCCTAATGCAGCCTACAAATGCAAATTAACATGAAATCTAACAATGCAAGCTACATGAAAATGTAAAGGTGTACTTGCAATAGAGCAACTATAACATAGGATTTTGTGTTCATCATTCATTAAAGAATGTAAAGGAACTTATTTTCATCATTGGGCCATTATTAATGGACATTGGAAAATCACACAATCATCACTAGTCACAAGTGCAACTATGAAGATATGAATGTGATTTTATCGGATTGGAATGTGGAAAGATTCTAACATAAGCATCAAATACATAAAGGTCAAGATGAATTTGATGTTAGCTTACCCAATTTAATGTAGCAAAACCATGCTTTCATCAAGACAAAGATGCCAGGATGACCACAAGAACAGTTGTGCAAAAGCAGTCAAGGATGATGCCTCAAATCTCCTAAGTGTTTCAAGGGAACAAAAAGAGACACTCAAGAGGTTCAAGACCACACCCACAAGTAGAAAGCGCATAAAAATATGCCCCATGCCCCAAGTTCTCTAGCTATGCATCCCAGAGAGACTTATTAGACAAGGACACTCAACAAAAATCAATAAAAGTCAGCACACAAAGAAAATATCATGACATATCTCAAGCATTAAGTGTTGTGTTTAAAAATTTAAGTGTGTTAACTGATACTGAGTTCTGAGGATAAGGATTGAATGCTTGCAAGCAGGTAAGAACACATGACAAAACTGGGTAAGACCAAACTGAGAAGTGTTGAGAAACACTTGATGACAGGGGTTATGTTGAAAAACATAATTTGCGAGGTGTCCCAAAGACTAATGCATCCAAGAGACCAAAGATAACACAATTATGCCCCCTAGACAAAGACAAAGACCAATTCCAAACCAAGGCAACAAGGACAAGGCATGATGGAGAAAGGCTAAGTGTCGAGGACGAGTGCTAAGAAATAGGGGTGAAAAGTCCTCAAGTAGCGCCGTTTCTAGGTTTTCAACACTTGGATTTTATTGCAATTTTTTTTTTCAGGACTTTTTATAATTTTTTTTTGTATTTTTGCTACCAAGGCGCCTGTTTCCAGGTTTTCACCAAGGCACTTTTTCTATTTTTTTTTTGAATTTTTGAATTTTTTGAATTTTTTGGTATTTTTGGAATGTGTAATTTTTTTGAGATACATCAAAGTGCCTATTGCTATGTTTTCACTAAGATGATCATTTTTTCAGGACATTTTCTGGTTTTTAGAATTTTTGTCAATATATCATTTTTTCAAATTTTTTCAGGATCAATAAGTATGTACAAAGGATGCCCCTAGATAGAATGGGCATCATGGATAGAACTTCTTTAGGTGCAAGAAATTGATAGGATCAGGGAGCTTCTCTCCCTCTGTAGTAGATAACAAGTAAGCACTCATCCCAAAAGCTGCTGTAATGATGTAAGGTCCAAGCCAATTAGGTTCATATTTTCCCTTTTGATCTCTATGCTGTTGATTCTTAGGATTTTCACGTAGGAAAAGATCTCCCACTTGGAATTATCTAGGGTGAATCTTTTTGTTGAAGGCTTTGGACATACACTTTTGGTAAACCCTCATATGGTCAAATGATGCTTGACATTTCTCATCTAGAAGTTCTAGCTCTTGAAGTCTCAAGGCGCGGTAATCTTAATCTGTAACTAGACCTTTAAGGGAAACTCAAAGTGAAGGAATCTCAACCTCTAAAGGTAACATTTCTTCAACACCATATGTAAGGGAAAAAGGATTAGCCCCATTAGGAGTACAAATACTCATTCTATAAGCCCACAAAGATGGATTTATCTGTAAATGCCAATCTCTATCATTCTTACAAACTGTTCTATGTAGGATTTTAAGAGTGGTTTTTTTTTATGCCTCTGCTTGACCATTTCTGTGTGGGAAGTAAATGTAGGACCAATGTTGTTTAATCTTGAATTTCTTGTAGAGTTTCTTAAGGTCCTTATTTTTGAACTAGCCTCCATTGTTAGTGATAATCTCAGAAGGCACTCCATATCAACAGATGATATGGTTTAGAATGAATAGAGAGACTATGTTTCTTGAGGCAACATAAAGTGGGACAAATTCTAACCATTTAGTGAAGTAATTAGTAGCAGTGATAATAAAATTGTGTCCACCTGATGAGTTGGGATGAATCTACCCAACAAGATCAAAGGCCCAGTGCTGAAATGACCAATGAGATATAGAAGGAATGAGCTCCCTGCCTGGAGCATGTATCAGGTTACCATATTTTTGACACTTTTCACATGACTTTGCAAATGCTACTTCATCAATCTGCATCGTAGGCTAATAGTACCCTACCCTAAGTAACCTTCGGGCCATGACAAGACCATTGGAATGTCCCCCATAGATGCCCTCATGAATGTCAACTAACACTTGGTCAGATTCTTCCTTTTCTAAGCATCTAAGAAGCATTCCATCTAGACCCCTCGTATATAAATCACCAGAGATAATGGTATGATGAGAGGCATTTTAGGTAAGGTTTCTGCATTTAGATCAGTTAAAGGTTTCAGGAATAATGCCATCATGAAGGCATGAGTAAATGACACCATAACAGGATGACTCATGATCAACAAGGGTATAGATAACATGACTTTCTTGGGAGTCATAGATAGGGTGATGTATCTCTTCCACCAGGAATTCAAATCTAGATTCATGTTGCTCTAACTAAAGGAGTGAAGAAAGTGTAGCCATAGCATCACCTGCTTTGTTTTCTACTCTAGGAATTTGTTGAAATGTGACAAATGTGAAGTATCATTTCAAGGAATCAACCATTTTCTTGCAAGGTACCAGTTTCTCATCTTTTCTTTGATATTCATCATTGACCTGGTTGATTATCAGCTGTGAATCCCCATAGATGTGCAACTCTATTATTCTCCATTCTATGGCCATCTTAAGTCCATTTGTTAAAGCTTTATACTCAATAATTTTATTTGTACATGGGAACAATAACTTGTAAGACTTAGGAATTGTGTACCCATGAAGAGAAACAAACAACACACTAGAGTTATAAGTTGAACGTGGACCTCTAATCTAGCTACAAACACAACATAGTCATTGCTTGATCATCGAATCATGAAATTGAGTATGAATTACCCATTCGCATGATTCTATCAATTCAACCTGTTGCCTTCTAATTAACTGGGGTGTTTGATTTACTCTCATAATGAGAGCCAACAACCTTAAGACCAAGCTAATATGAAGGATTTTTGAAGGCTTGAAAGATGAACAATAATGAAATTAATCTAGAAATGAGTGCAATTAATCTAATAGCTTGAAGGAAATATGAAGATGCAAATTTAATCTAAAATGCTTTGAAAGAGATATGAGACTAATCTAATAGCAATAAGAAAATTAATCTATTATGACAATGCAGTTGATACTAAATGAGAAATTAAGCTAATTGCCATTGAAAACTTGAAAATATGAAATTGAGACTAAAATTCGCTATAGTTTAATTACTCTCACAAATTGCCTTTTTTTGAATGAAGGAGAAGGTTCATTAAATAGACAAGCCTAGGGAGAGAATGAAGATGTTCTTGAAAATGAATGGTTGCCTCTTCATTCCCAATTGAGACACATATTGAAAGATTTATTTAATTAAGAGAATGAAATATTGCCACATATGGGTGACCGTTCGAGTAATTTGAATTATTAAATTCAAATAAAGAGATGTCCATTCAAATAACTAAATAAGATTAATTCCTTTTTTTTTTATGTATATTAGCTAAAGGGGGTGGATTTTTAATTTAATTTAAAGCACTTAGGACTTTAGAATTAAATTAATTTATCATAGGGATTATTTAGCTAATAAAGTCTAATACTTAGGAATTAATTATGTTGTGAGATTAATGCAAATTAGGGTTTTTGCAATTGACATCAAGTCAAAATAAAGTCAGGTAGGAGAGAGAAAATGCCTAGTAAATAGGACTTTAATGATGTTAAATTGAAGAAAATGCACCAAAATTGATTGAAATTATTAGGTGCCAATTTTGGGGTATTACATTTGCCCCTCTTTGAATTGATGTGCGAATAACGTGTTGATTCAAAGAATAGTTTGATGTGATAGATGAGGTTTCAAGATTATCCCCAGAATGGAGCTTGACCCTCAAAAGTCAAGGTTAGGATGCCAAGACACCGAAATAGATCAAATTGCAGAACCACCTCCAAAATGAAGCATGATTCCCTAAAGTTTAAGTTAGATTGTGAAGACAACGGTCTAAAAGAGAACTTGAGAAGAAGCTGGAATCAGGGTTAGATTGCCCCAATGCCTATTAGTCAAATGATGATAGATGTAGATTTAGGACTAATCTCTAGAATCAGGGTTAGATTGACCCAATACGAAGCTTAGCCCTTTGAGACCTGAGTTAGATTTCCCAGATAACGGTCTAAAAGAGATTTCAAGAGCCATCTCCTGAATGAAGCTTGACTTTTAGAAATTAGGGTTAGATTGCCCCAATACCTAATGAGATTTTGAGAACCATCTCCAGAACGAAGCTTGATTCCTGAGGATCTGAGTTAGATTTCTCAAATACCTAAAGATAGATGACCAGATGACCAGATGCGAGGCATGAAGATGCCCCTAGTGAAGAGATGCCCTAAGTGGTGAGGACTTTGATTTAGATTGAAATGAGACTGGTTCGACAAGATTCAAATGATGCAATTATGCTGCCCCCTCAGGGGAGAAATTGAAAGATGACAAATCAGAAGGATGATTGACAACTAGATTTGAGAAGCTACATAAGCAATTAGGAGTGATCGGGAGGTCTTGTTGACCAAGTTTGACCATGGTTGATCAAATTTGACTAGAATTGACTTTGATGAAAACATTGAAGATCTCAAGAAAATGACAAAGAGATGAAAGTCTGGCAGGAAAATGATGCTAGAAGACTGATTGCACAAGTGTCTAATCCCAAAGGGTCCCAAATTTTAAAATGTGATTTTGAGCTATCTAGAGATGTCAAATTTTGATTTCAATCCTGAAAATGGATTAAGAGCAGTTGATTTAGCCAAGGGTACAATTTTTGCGCAAAACAGAGCACTTTGAAAATTAGGTCAAAAAAGCTATATAAGGCTCGGAGGGGTCATTTTCAATTCATTATTCACCTTTGTCTTCTTGTGATTTTGAGCTCTGAGAGAGAGAATGGAGGGCCTTCTAGTGCATATGCATCAATTTTAGTGCTCATGATGACACGCCTGACCACCGGAGTATGACCCACCTGTGAGTAGTTGATAAACCTCCTTGGATTTCAATTTATACTGCTTTCTAGGTTGATTTAGGGTAGATCTAGAAAATTTTAGGGCATGTTCCTCAAGTCTCACGCAAGGAAATAGTTTCCTCATGTCGGCCTAGGTTGCCCCTCATGTGAGGAAATAGTTTCCTTGCATGGGTTAGGGTTCCTTCACCCGGGCTCTACCTAAAATCTCGCGCAAGGTGCTAGGTCATGCCGCACAAACTTTCTCACTATCGTGCAAGAGAAGGTTTTGTCTCACACGAGGAAATAGTTTCCTCACATGGGATGCTACTGAAATGTTGTAATATCTTTTCCAAAGTTCACCAAATTTGCATGAAATCAACCAAGCAGAGTGTCACAAAGTCATGTCTAGGATAGATGCCTTGCTGTATTTATTGTTTTTGTTTTAAAACCATCATATTGAGATACTGATCCGATGTCATCGCTTGCTTTACAGGTTGACTTTCCCAACGTCACCTTCTGGTCATATCATCTAGTGATCACTACATTGATACAAAGATTAACATATGTTGAGAGTGCACATATTGAGGGACTTGGTCTAGGATATTTGTGTGATATACTCGACATTCAGGTAAATCACAGTCTTCTTGGTGCACTTGTAGAGCATTTCCATTTAGAGACAAACACCTTCCATTTGCCCCTAGGGGAGATGACAGTCACTCCTGAGGATATATATAGGATCTTGCAGATACCCATCCATGGTGCTCGAGTAGAGTATGATGTACAATTGAGGGTAGGCATAGTGGCATTGAGGACTATCTTCTGAGATGATCTAGTCATGGGTCGGGCCATCTCTTGGGAGAATTTGATCAGTAGGTATGGTGGTGCTCACCCATTAGCCATTTTTCTCACTATGTTTTTGAGTTTCTACCTTTTTCCAGATAGAGGACAACATGGACTGGAGTGTGGTTGGGGTTCTATGCTGTAGCGAATGTTGGCCAGACTAGTAGTTAGATTCAGATGGGGTGAGTACATGCTATCCCATATGTACCATGAGATGCATGAGATCATATATCATAGTGCGAGGACCATGGTGACAGGTGTCTTCATTCTTCAGATCTGGGCCTGGGAGCATCTCCCTATTT
This sequence comes from Chamaecyparis obtusa, assembly GCA_027943335.1. Lineage (NCBI taxonomy): Eukaryota > Viridiplantae > Streptophyta > Pinopsida > Cupressales > Cupressaceae > Chamaecyparis > Chamaecyparis obtusa. The sequence goes on from BSBK01001943.1 coordinate 612,330, forward strand.
GCAGGCCTATATATCATGATACATGGCAAGCACTCGAGCCTTATATATATAGGTACGTAGGTTTGCTGACTCAGCCTTTGTTGGGTAAGACAGAGTAGTGGCACAAATAGCTTGATGATATGGTGGCTATTGTTTGGAGACCATGGGTTGCTACTGAGCCATGGGATGATGCTCGATGAGAGCTTTCTTACATGTTTGCCTCACGTCCACTGATTGGGCACAATGTTACCATCATTGAGCATTTTCTAGTTAAATGTGTCTTGCATCAGTTTGGGACACAGTAGGACATATCCCATGAGTAGTGCCCCTATTCCTGCTTCACTGATGAGAAGGGGTGGCATCTGAGATTAGATCCCAGTAGATGTGCAATCGAGGCATGCATACCTTAGGCCTAATGGGATTACATGGTGGACATCACCAATGCAGGGATGATGCTTGCATATAGGGACCATTGCTTAGCCCATCCATTTCCTAGATTTATAGATCCCTCTAGCATGGGTTAGGTACCAGCACAACAGTAGGTACCAACACAGTAGTAGGTACTAGCATAATAGCCTATACAATAGTAGGCTACACAGCAGGGGCCACAAGGATAGCAATAGCAGGATGTACCTATATAGCATCAAGTACCATTATAGTGGCCTGGGTAGAGAACATTAAGGCCTAGGTTAGTGTAGATAGACATCCCCCCAAGGACTATGGGGTTAGATGCAGGTGCTGGGAGTAGTGGGTCTTAGTAGAGATCCACCAGGAAGAGGAAAGGGGATACCTCACAACAGATGCCTCCAGGTGATGATACATATATGCCAGATGTTCCTATAGGAGCACAAACACCATAGTTGTAGGAGGTTCTTAGGAAGAGCTGGGAGAGGGTCAGGTAGGTTTAGCATGAGAGAGATGAATACCATACCTGAGTCATCATACAAGAGACCCACGTAGCTAATAGGAATTAGGAGATCAAAGAGTTACACAAGGAGCTGGTGAGAGCACAAATGGAGATTAGATATGAGTCTTCTTAGGTAACTTATTATTATGCAGCATATTACTAAGCTATTCTAGATGTATCAGAGCAGGTGCCTCCATTTTTTGAGTATGCAGGAGCACCATAGAGACCATCATAGGAACCTCCATAAAGACTGATGCCTCCTCCTTAGAGACCAATTCCACCAGCATAGGGACCACCACCACCACCTCCTCCAGGTGGTGATGGGTAGAGTTAGCATATTTTGATCCACATATTGTTGCTCCATTTTGATACTGTGCTTGAGTAGCACCCTTGTTTTGTACATGACATTGATTTGACTGATATATATGAGATCATGATTTTGATATCATTGTACTTGTTGATATATTTCTTTGATATTGATGTTTTATGACATGTGCTCTATATGATTAGATGTATGTATTAGATATAAATGAGATGCACATGTTTTCTTTTGTGATAATGTATGAATATGCAGTGTGAAATACAATGATAGATGATAGATAGAAGAATGCATTGTATGATTTTATTTATGATTATAATGGATGCACATGCAAATGTATATGGATTTATGAATGCAAATGAAAATGCAATGGAAATGCAATGTATGTGGTACTAATGATCTCATGTAGAGTTTTAACAATATATGATAGGTAATAATCAAAAGGATGTTTCGAAGATTGAGAGCAAGGATCAGACACTTGTGCAGCCATAACGAACCTGAGACAAAAGATGAGAACCTTTGATGAATAGATCCAAAAGAAGACAATCAAGAAAGCACCAAAACATAGTCTCGATGCAAGCCTAGAATGAAAATGCAAGCCTAAGCTAAATGCAAACCCTAGGACTTGGTTGTTGGACTCATCATATTTATCATCATCAAGTTCTTTTAAGCATGGGATGATCACAAGATGCCATACAATGCTCACTGACATTACAATCATGAGAATATGAATATGAAAAATATCTTAGATTTGTCAGAATGAGGTGTAAGCATTAAGGTACAAGAAGCCAGAATGACCTAAACACCTATTCCTTTTGATTTAGCAAGTTAACATAAGCATCAAAGCATAATTGTTAGAATGACCTGAATGTTGCTTGCAAACAAACACACTAGACACACAAGAGTTCCTTCTTTTGCCAAAGATTTCTCGCAATGACCCTTATGTTCACTTAGTAGGATGAGCATTTTCAATTTTACTTGTAGCAGAAAGAAGTCACTCAAAATCGACAAGGAGAAGAACCAACCTCACCAAAGCATCCATATAAAAGGAGTCAAGGTACACATGGCCATCCAATATGAGATGAAGGATCTTACAAATGGACACCCCTCTTATATAGATTCATTGGATCATTGGAACTGAACCAACAAATAGAAAGCAAAGGAAAAGATCATGCCCCCAGTCTTTGCTTCTCTAGGTCAAGGAGATGTCTTAGAGTTGCTCAAGGAGGAATGATAAGCAAAAGGACAACACACAAAAGAAAAGCTCAACACACTTCAAAGAAACACAAATTCAGTTTTAGTTTTAGTTTATGTTTGTGTTCAAGAGGATTGAAGTTGAATCGACAGAATACAATGCAAAAAATCATCTCAAAGAGAAAACCGGAGAGCTAAACAAAGTATCGGTAGACAGACACAGCAAGGAATGCTAGTGACCAATACAAGAGAGATCCTCAAGGAGAGAGATCTTAGAGATACTAGCAAAACATCAGCAAATAGACACAGTGAGAACCACTGGTGACTGATGTACAAGGGATCTTCAAGGCAAGAGATTCAAGTGATAACTATGCATCAATAGGCAGACACAGTAAGAACCACTGGTGACTGATACAAGAAAGCATCTCCAAAAGTGATAGGACAATGACCCCTAGACCAGGAAGGTGCCCCCAAGTGTGACTAGTTCCAATCCATGAAGAGTTGAGGAAAATCTTGAAGACAACTGGAAGCAAGTGCATGAGCTAGAAAACTAAAGCAGGAAACAAACTAATAATAGTGAACAAACCAAAGAAGGAAAGTGAGAAAGAAAACTAAACCAGGAAAGCAAGAGCCAAATGGTGCTAAGATGAGATATAGCTTCAGGAAACAAGAGGCGCCTGTTTACCAGGTTTTCACCATCTTGGCAGAGATTCTATTTTTGCTACCATGACACCTGTTTACTAGGTTTTCATCAATGGCACATTTTTCTTCTTTTTCAATTTGTTTTTACTTTACTTTTTTTTTTTTTGATTTTTTTGTATTTTTGAATATTTCATTTTTTTTGTATTTTTGATCTTTTCACTTTTTTTGTATTTTTTCAAATTTTCTATTTTTTTGATTATTATCAAGGTGCCTCTTTACCTTGTTTTCACCAAGATAATAGATACATCAAAGTGCTTTTTTACCAAGTTTTCACTAAGATGATCATTTTTTCAGGACATTTTGTGATTTTTTAGGATTTTTGCCAATATATCATTTTTTGGATTTTTTGAGGACCAATAAGTAGGTACATGAGCACAAAAAGAATGCCTCAGCTGTAGAATTTCTTCAAGTGAAGAGCATTGATAGGCTCTTTGAGTTGTTCTCCTTCAGTGGTGGAGAGTCGGTAAGCACCAGAGCCAAATATGACAGTAATGACATACAGACCAAGCTAGTTTGGTTCAAATTTCCCTTTCTGGATTCACTGCTGCTGATTCTTGGGGTTCTCTCTTAGGATGAGATCACCCACTTGGAATTCTCTTTGTCTGACTTTCTTATTTTATGCTTTGGATGTCCTCTTTTGGTATGCTTGAAGATGATTGAATGCCACCTTCCGATGTTCATCCAGTAACTCAAGCTCTTAAAGCTAGGATATTATATTTTCTTCATCAGTGATGAGGCCTCTCAGAGAGATTCACAATGTTGGAATCTCAACCTCAATAGGAAATACTACATCTACTCCATAAACCAAGGTAAAGGGAATGGCCCCTATTGGTGTTCGAATACTTGTTCTATAGGCCCACAAATCTGGATTAATCTAGAGATGCCAATCTCTACCAGATTTATGAACTGTTCGGTGCAAGATTTTGAGAATTGTCTTATTAGAAGCTTCTGCTTGTCCATTACCTTGAGGATAATAGATAGATGACCAATGATGAATAATCTTGAATTTGGTGCATAATCCTCTTAGGTCCTTGTTTTTGAATTGTCCCCCATTGTCAATGATAATGGATGAGGGTACACCATATCTACAAATGATATAGTTCAGTATAAACATAGCCACAGATTTGCCGTCAGCTATAGCTAGAGGCACTACCTCAACCCACTTAGTAAAATAGTTAGTAGTTGTGATGATAAAATTATTTCCTCTTGAAGAAGAAGGATGTATATGACCCACCAAGTCAAAGGCCCATTGTTGAAGTGGCCAAAAATTGATGAAAGGAATAAGCTCTTTAGCAGGAGCATGGATACAATTCCCATGAAATTGGTATTGTTTACAAGTCTTGGCATATTGAACAGCTTCTTTCTCCATATCTGGCCAGTAATAACCAGCTCTAATAAGTTTCTGGGCTAACGTCAGACCACTTGAATGAGACCCAAAAATACCTTCATGTACCTTAGCTAGCGCATGTTTGGACTCATCGGGTTCTAGACACCTAAAGAGGGTACAGTCTAGACCCTGTCTATACAAGTCATTTTCTATGATGACATACCATGAAGCATTATGAATTAGGTGATGCTTTTCATTATGGGTATAGGTGTTTGGAATGATCTGGTCATAGAGGTAGGAATAGATATGGTGGTAGTAGGATGAATCATGTCCAATGACTAAATAGATCATCCTGGATTTAGGAATATCATAGGTAGGGTAGTGTAATGCATCTCATAATGTACCTCTATATGCAAGGGAGCATTATGCAGATGGATCAAAGAGTGATCATCTTCTTTACAGAAAGATAGATAGTGAGGTGAGGTTAAATGACCCACCATAGATTGGAACCGGTTGAGATTGAGATCCTTGGGAACGTTTGCCTCGGTGAGGGATTTATCCAAAATCTTCCTGTGAGAAGGTGAGATCTTCAACAACTCAAAAATGGTAATCTAAGCATTGGTTCACTGGAGGTGATCTAAGATGCTATAACTAGTCAAGCTAGATATAGGGATAGATTTTGTGTTCTTGTTGGCAGGGCCAACAACAGTCTTATCCACAATTTTCTTTGGAGCAGATGTAGAAGTATTGGGACCTTTCAAAACAACTCTTCCTCATGATCAAGTAACAACATTAGCACAGTCTTGAGGTTGTTCAAATTTAGACGAATGAGATGCAAAACTATGCAAGATGAAAGGAGTCTTAGGTTTGGGAGTGTCACTACTCCCCTTAATAGTAATCATGTCACAATACCCTACTCCAATAGGTTCGATCATACCAATAACATTGTCATCATTAGTGTATGTGTAATTGACTTTAGCATTGGTATTCTTAGCATTTGAAGACTCACCCTTCTTATGAGGAGGGATGGGATCCTTAAATACTTGATGGTCCAAATTCTTATTATGGTCATCCACAACAATGTCACCACTATCAATCAAATCTTGGACCTTATGTTTCAACTAAAGACAAGTAGAAGTCTTATGACCCTTATTCTGGTGATAGTCACAATAGGCGTTGTCATTCCACCAATGAGGTCATGGTTGTGGGTCATAGAGACGCTTTTCCAAAAGAGTAAGAATTTGATTCTGTATGAGAGTTTTATAGACCACATCAAGCGGTTCTCCCAAGGAAGTGAATTCACGCTTGGGTCGAGATGCCCAAGGTTTGTTCTTAGAAAATCTTAAAGGTTGCTGATTTTCTATTGCAGGCTTTTCAACAGCTTTGACCACTTGTATGCTAGAAGAGAGATTAAAAATAGACCTAGTAGGCTTCGCGGTCACATTGTCAACCACTCCATTGTTCACAACATCTCTATTCTTGTTGACCAACTTCCCTTTATCCTTATTCAGGTTTGAAGATCCTTGTTTGTTGTCTTTACCTAAAGTCAATTCTCCTTTTTTGATCATAAAGGCCTCTATTCGCACTACTTGTTTAATCATGCTATCAAATGTTAGAGGACCTTATAATTGCACTTTGTATCCGAAGTCTGGGACAAGATTGTCCAAGAAAATGTTGAGTCTCTTAGATTCTGGTAGCTTGTGAGGACACCTTGTACATAATTATCTCCATCTTTGGAGAAATGTTAGGAAAGATTCTCCTTGTCACTGCTTCAAATTGCAAAGATCCTAGATGTTGACTAGATACTAAATATTATGCAAGTAATGTTGGAGAAATAGATTAGCCATTTTGTCAAAATTCTTAATGCCAGTAGGCAATCGAGAAAACCATTCCATAGCTGGTCCACCCAAGCTATGAGAAAATAGGCACATAAGATATATTTGATCATGCATGAATTCCATGGATAAAGCACCAAACTCCCTTAGGTGATCTTGGGGATCGGTAGCACCCAAGAATTTTTCATATTTAGGGAGCTCTACACCTCTAGGAAAAGGTGGCATGTGAAGACACCTATCAAAGGGGAAAGGACAAATACTTTCCATTGTGAATTGTTGAGCGGGTTTGTCCTTATTCTTCACAAGTTGGCTAATCTGATCTTGCATGTCTTGGACCATCTTTTGCAATTTAATGGTCTAATTTCTTCTTCCTTGGCCACAAGTGTTTCAACTTGATAGTCTGAGGGTAACTTAGCTCCTTGTTTGGCCAACTCAAGGAAGTACTTTTCCTTCTCCTCTAGAAGGATGATATCCATCATCTTAATAAGACTCTTGTTTTCTTTCACAATGTCTATGTCATCTCAAGTTATTGTGTCATCACCCTCATTGCCAAGGTTCTCAGAAGTGCTATGAATTTGATCTTGAGTCTGATCATAAGGGACAAGATGATAGTGATATGTTGGTTGACCACCTTGAGTTTTGTATTGAGTTTGGTGATTTTGGGTTTGATCATAGTGTTTCTCATTTCAGGGTTGATCATGATGTTGGTCATTGGAAGATTGACCAAAATTTTGGTTATTTTGAGATTGATCAAAAGTTTGGCTATATTTTCCTAGTTGGAAGTCAAATGGCTCTCCCATCTTGTTGGTGTGGGAAAGTGCACAAATTGAAGCCTTAGTAAAATGGTATGAATGATATCGAAAGGGTGTAGCTAAGGTAATATTTGGCACTTTAACAAGATCAAGAAGATCAATGGGTTTAGATGAGTCAATATCATCAACATGATCAATAGGTTCAATGATAGGACTAGTCCGAGGAAGCGGTCTTCCAAAGTTGTGAAACAATGATTGTTTTGGAAGAATGAGTTGTCTTAACCTTGAAATAAGAAACTAGGTTGCACTTTAAACAATAGATTAAAACACTCTTGGAACACCAGAGTTGATTGAGATGGGCTATCTTTCAAAGTACTCAATGAAGAATTTGAGGATTCTTCACAATGTTCAGTTTGCACAATAGGTTTGGGACAACTTGTTTCCTGATCACAAGGTTTTCCTCTACCTTAACTAGTATTACAAATGGGATAAGTGTTGCCACTTTGAGTCATGATAGTCATAGACAAAGATGAAATGAGAGAAGACTCGGGATAATGCTAAAAATCTATCTCTAGGAACAACGAAAAGGAGATAAAGGCCAGAATAGCCAAGATGTGAAATGCACCTAGTATAAATCATCAAAAGTATGTCTAGAATAGCTAAGATAAGACTATCATAATGTGAGGTACAAAAGCACAAAAGATGAGACAAATAAGGAGACAAAAGAGAGTTTAAGAAAAATTGATCGGTTCGTAGCTCGAGACACTCAGTTTTTGACAATGAACGACATGAAAATAGACAAACAAACCTCAGACAAAAACCAGATCACATAAAAAGTCAGCCAGTCAATGGGAAATAAGCCTCTATTTTGAAAACTGGGGTACAGGTTCATGCAATAAAGTACCAGGCCACGTGAGAGAATGCAAAGTTTCACACGAGAGAATGAAATCTCACATGAGAAAGTGCTCAATTTCTAAAACTTTACGCAGGAAAAAGACAGTGTTCGATAGTTCAACACAAAAATTTGAGATAAAAGACAATTTTTGGGACATAGCATAAATGGTTCTCAGATAGGAAATCCAGTTTCCAGATAGTGTAAAGGATAGTTTGATCAACAATCTCAGTTTGAAGGTTTCAAGCATTTACAAGCATAAAGGTTTGATCAAGCAATGGTGATACAAGAAGTAGTCGTAAACAAACCTACCAAGGACAAAGCAACTTGGTAGTATCGGGGGAGTCTTTGTTTAATCATGATGGACAAGTTTAAGACTTGATAACAAACACATAGTTATCCCTACAAAAAAAATGGTGAGAAGCCAAAACCTTTGCCCCACTGCTTATGCGCATGTGTGCACCTCACACAGCCATGTCACCCCCTAGAGGGTGCCTGTGTTTTTGGTGTTTCCAAGGACTTAATAGTATATGTTCAAAGGTTACCCTTGTGGCAGGGGCCAGTATCATATACCACCTTCAAGCATCCAGGTGCATGCCTATGGTGGGAATCTATGAGAGAGATTCTTCCCCCTCCCTGCGCAAAGATTATGACTCCTTTCGGAGGTGAACTTGGTAGGCAACTAACTAGGGAAAGTTCTTAGTGGGATTCCATTCATGCTAACCTTTGGTGACCCTGATATAGGGCTAGGGCCTCACAGCCACACCAACACCTGAAAGTCATACACCCCCGCAAGCAGGGCTAGGAGCGGCGCTACTCAGTACAATAGACAGAGCCTTCTCAAGATGATGTCAAAATCAAGAGAAGGAAGTTAACATGGTTTTGGAGTCTTTAGACTCAACAAAACATTCTTTATTATAGTGAGGCGGAATCACCGATGATAGGTGCATACTCACTTGGGTTGTTCCCAGAGGTTCAACTTCTGGCAGACCCTCTAAAGGTGACACAACTTGGCTTAGATTTGAGGGTTTGATTTTCTATTTCTCTCAAAGAGAGAAGAGCATACTTCTCTACCTCTTCACTTCACCAAAACACATCAAGAAAATTCATCACCGAGTTAGCTTCACTTCACCAAATCCACAAGCTTTTGGGTTTCTGGTTCTCTCAAAGAGAGAAGAGCATAATCCCCTAGCAAGTAGAAGTGTTAAAGATTCACTACCTTTCTCCACTTCCCCAATTATCCATCATTCTAGCAACATCTGGGTCTTGATTTCATCCGTGGGTGTCAATTCCATGTAATGAAGAGCCTATTCCCCTACTTTGCTATTAGGACCTTTAAGAAATTTTAACGGAGCCCTAATTAGACTATGTGAACGAAAGAAAAAAAAAAAACACAATGTTTTAATTGATCTTCGACAATCGTCCTGCAAGCAAACCATTAGTAAGTTTTATGATATTTGACAAAGCGACCTGCAGACCACTGTTATGCTATGATAAAAAATAGAGATATAAAATCAACATCAAAAGATGTCAGGAAAAACAACAGTAAAATGTAGAATCTGGAAAAATTAATTGTTTGATAGTGAAACTTTGAGTGAGGAAGTACTGCACTGTGCGTGAGGAAATACCAAGGACTGTATGAGAAAGTACAATTTCACATGAGAGAGTGCTACAAGGAGAAAAAATTCACATGGTGTACTCAGGAATCTCACATGAACTTCTGTACACAGAGAAGTATGGACATATGACATATTGCAGAATTCAAAAAATGTTTAAAATCAATGAGGCCAGAAATCAAGTTTTCTTCCCCATGGTGGGTGCTAGAATGTTATAAGCTGAACGTGGACCTCTAATCCAGCTACAAACACAACATACTCATTTCTTGATCATCGAATCATGAAATTGGGTATGAATTACCCATTCATATGATTCTATCGATTTGACCTGCTGCCTTCTAATTAATTGGGGTGTTTGATTTACTCTCAGAACAAGAGCCAACAACCTTAAGACCAAGCTAATATGAAGGATTTTCAAAGGCTTGAAAGATGAACAATAATGAAATTAATCTAGAAATGAGTGCAATTAATCTAATAGCTTGAAGGAAATATGAAGATACAGATTTAATCTAAAATGCTTTGAAAGACATGAGACTAATCTAATAGCAATAAGAAAATTAATCTATTATGAAAATGCAATTGATACTAAATGAGAAATTAAGCTAATTTCCATTGAAAACTTGAAAATATGAAATTGAGACTAAAATTTGCTATAGTTTAATTACTCTCACAAATTGCCTTTTTTCGAATGAAGGAGAAGGTTCATTAAATGACAAGCCCGGGGAGAGAATCAAGATGTTCTTGAAAATGAACGGTTGCCTCTTCATTCCCAATTGAGACACATATTGAAAGATTTATTTAATTAAGAGAATGAAATATTTCCACATATGGGTGACCATTCGAGTAATTTGAATTATTAAATTCAAATAAAGAGGTGTCCATTCAAATAATTAAATAAGATTAATTCCTTTTTTTAATGTATATTAGCTAAAGGGGGTGGATTTTTAATTTAATTTAAAGCACTTAGGACTCTAGAATTAAATTAATTTATCATAGGGATTATTTAGCTAATAAAGTTTAATACTTAGGAATTAATTATGTTGTGAGATTAATGAAAATTAGTGTTTTTGCAATTGACATCAAGTCAAAATAAAGTTAGGTATGAGAGAGAAAATTGCCTAGTAAATAAGACTTTAATGATGTGAAATTGAAGAAAATGCACCCAAATTGATTGAAATTATTAGGTGCCAATTTTGGGGTATTACAACCAGCTCCTGAACCATTTTGCATAAAAGATCCATCAAAGAACATCTTCCATGTTCTTTTAGTCATATACATGAGGTGCTCATTTGGGAAGTCAGCTTGAATAGGTGCACTATCTTGAATGGGGAAATCAACCAATTGATCTGCTATAGCTTGTCCTTTGATTGCTTTATGCTCAATGTAATCTATGTCAAACTCTGAAAGGATCATCATCCATTTAGCAAGTCTACCTGTGAGGGCAACCTTACCTAGTAAATAATTGAGTGGATCAATTTTTCTATGAGGTGTATATTGTGTGCAAGCATGTAATGTCGAAACTTTTGGGAAGCAAACAAAACTGCAAGGCAAGCTTTCTCAATGCTGGTGTAGTTAACCTCATATGAAACAAGAGTAAGACTAATGTAGTATATTTCTCTTTCTTTCCCATGTTCATCAAGTTGAGCTAGTAATGCCCCCAAGGAAGATTTTGTCATTGAAATGTATAGAATAAGTGGTTTCCTTGGGATAGGAGGCATTAAAATGGGAGGATTTGCCAAGTATTTCTTGATTTGATCTATGCTCTTTTGACAATCCTCATTCCAAACACACTTGAATCCCTTGTGTAAGTTCTTGTTGAAAGGTTGAGCTCTATTTGCCAACTGTGAAATGAACCTCCTTATGGATTGAAGACGTCCTTGAAGACTCCTCATTTGACTAATGTTTTTAGGAGGTGGCATATCCATGATTTCTTGGACTTTTTCAGGGTCTACCTCTATTCCTTTTTCTAAAATGATGAATCCTAGAAGTTTTCTAGAGGTGATACCAAATGCACACTTCTTAGGATTTAACCTTAATTGAAATTGTTCCATGTGATCTAGAATGACTTCTAAATCATCTAAGTGTGTGTCTCTTTTCTTAGACTTGGCCAAAGTGTCATCCACATAATCTTCCATGTTTTTATGCATCATGCCATGAAAAATGTTTGTCATAGCTCGTTGATAGGTGGCTCTTGCATTTTTTAATCCAAAAGGTATAACGTTCCAACAATAGGTACCCCATGCACAAGTGAATGCAATATTTTCTTGATCTTTAGGAGCTATCTTAATCTGATTGTATCTAGAAAAACCATCCATCAAAGAATAAATCTCATAACCCACAGTCATGTACACTATCATGTCTATATTGGGGAGTGGAAAATCATCCTTTGGGCATGTTCTATTGACATCTCTAAAATTTGTGCAAATTCGAATGGATTTTTCATGTTTGGAAACTGGTACAATGTTTGATATCCATTTAGCATAGTCAATAGCTCTTATGAATCCTGCACCAAGGAGTTTCTCTAATTCTACTTTGACTAGAAGAGATATGTGAGGATGCATCTTTCTCAATTATGTTTGACTAGTTTTACACCCGGAGCTATGGACAAGTGATGCATGATAAGATTAGTGTCCAACCCTGGCATATCTAAATAAGTCCATGCAAAATTGATCTTCTTTTTCTATAAGAACTTAGTGTAAGCTTCTTTTTCGTGTGGTGACAAGGACTGAGCCAAGTGTACTATTTGTGGAGCCTCATCTGTACCCAAATTAATTGTTTGTGTTGGCTCGATAAGCACTAAAAATCTATCTTGAAAGTAGCTAGGGAGACGATCAAGTAACTCATCCTTAGGCTCCTCAGAGAGGTTTTCACCCTTGGATACATCATTTATTTTTACTTTTTTTGGTTCTGACATTGCCACATAGTAGTTTTCGCCATCATAAATCTTATTCTTTTGATTTTATTTTCTTTTTATTTTATGACTAAGGTACTTGATGTCTAGCTCTGTCATGTTGGTAGCCAGTTCACTGGTGGAAGAGATTACAGGTTCAATGGAATTCAAGTAACATGTTATCTCATAGTCATTTTGGAATGTTAAGAGCTTAGGTTCTTGATAACATTGGGACCAATCAATGAGGTTAGGAAGAGAAAGAGGTAAGTCAATGATTGGTTCAAGGTTTGGAATGTGAATGTGAATGATATCATCTCTGGTGACCAAAGAGTTGGAGTCCATCAAGTATCCTTCTAAGCTACCCAAATCAGGATTCATCCTAACAAGTGAAGAATTGTCCATGAAGGAAACATGCGGGTTCAAATCCCCTAATCCTACATGTGACTCGTCAGCTACCTCAGGTTGAGAAATATACATGTGGATGACATCAACATCCATGTCAACTGTAGAAGGTTCTGAGAAAGAGTCCCATTCATACTCATAGGAATCTATTTCTAAATATCGACTAGGATGTTTACACCATGAATGTTTGGGATGTCTTGATGTGGAAGCTCTAATGTCCTCAAGGGTAACACCTCTCTCCATTAAATGAATAATATTCTTTTGTTGACATTCTCTGATGGGATCTTCTACATCTAATTCATCTTGTTCTAAGGCTACAACTATCGCATGAGTAACTGGATTATCTGAATCTCCCCAAAGGATATTAGTGGAAGGGACCCAATGTTCACACATATCTTGTTGATTTGTCAAATTATGCATTTATTCCAGTTCATCTTCACTCTCTGACTCATCAAGGATAGGAGAAATGCTCTTATTATGATTCACAAATCCTTGGCCAACCATCTTCTTAGACCTATGTCCAAAAAGAGCATGATCAAGAGGTTAAGCTCTAGCATCCAATTTGTGACTAAGAGGGCCATGTCCAGGATAGCCCATCTATTTGACAAAAGTATACCCTCTTCCATAAGCCTTAGGAGAGGGAGAGAAATTCTTATTGTGTGTGTATTTATCTTCTCTATAAATCTAGTCTTTAACAACCACCTCTTCTTTCTCATCTTGAATAGGCACTAAGGACTCTACAAATGTGCCAAATAAAGTCATAGCTAAAGAGGAGGGTCTCATTTCTTGTGAAGGCTTTCCATAAGACCTAGGTGAAATTGGTAGCTTTGAAAGGGAGTTGAGTCAATTACCCCCCATGCCAAGGTCTACTGTCTTGAACTTTTCTTTACATTCTACTAAGGTCACATTGAAATATTTTGCTTCTCTATTGAGGGGAACATGAGTACTTGCTGAAATTGAGTTAACAGATAATGTGTTATCCCTAGGTATACAAATATCTACTCCATTGTAGGGGAACTTAAAAAATTGATGATAGGTAGATGGTATTGCTTTCATATCATGAATCCATGGTCTACCAAGTAGGATATTGTATGCAAGGGGACCAACATCAATAATTTGAAACAAAACATCCTTCTCAATAGGGCCAATTCTAACAAGAAGGATGACTAACCCTTTCGAGCTTCTTTTCGCCTCATCATAGGCTTTGATAGTGGTCTTCTTTCTGGTATCTATGACTTGTTTAGAATAACCCAATGTCTTTAAAAAACTCAAGGAACAAATATTAAGCCCAACATCCCCATCTATCAACATGCACCTAACATGAGTTTTGTGGATCATGACTTCAATATGAAGGGTAAGATTGTGTGGGTGGATCAAAGCTTTATCATCATCCTCTGAAAAGGTAAGGTAATGAGGGCTTGCAATTTGGTTAACCATGTTCTGGAATTGGTCAATTTCTAAGTTGTTAGGGACATTCACTACGCACAAAGCATCCTCAAGGACTTGCTTGTGTCTCGGGGAGAACTCTAAGAGCTCAAAGATCGAAATCTAAGATGGGGTTCTCTACAACTAATTGACAAGATTATAGCTCAACTTAGGATTAAATGCTGGTTTTTAGGTGACATTCTTGGATGCCACTTGCTTTGGTTTACTTGGTTGACTTGAACTGGGTCATCTAATGACAATGAGACCTTGACTTTGTGTGATAGCATTGAGAGCTTGGGATGAAATTCTAGAGTTAGGACCCCTTAGCACAATGATAAGTTGTTCATCAAAGATAGGAGGAGAGTCCATGTCTAGATCATAACCATAGGGATCTATATTTCTCATCATGTTGACATTTTCCTCTACAACTTCAAGCATGTTGACAACATTCTCCACAGATGTGTAAGTGTAATGGACCTCAGCCTTGCCATTCTTAGGTTTAGAGGTTTCCCCCTTCTCATACTTGGGAAAAGGCTATTTGAATGCCTTATGATCATTGTTGGTGTTCAATCCATCTATCTTAAGTTTTCCACTCTCAATGAGATCTTGGATGATATGTTTAAGTTTCCAATAGTTTTCAATATCATGTCCAATGCCATTATGAAATTTGCAGAAGGCTTTCTCATCCCAAAAATGTGGCTTAACATTAGGTATATAATGCTTTGCTAGATCTTGAGGATGCACAAGGTTGTTGGCAATGAGTGTTTTCAAGACATCCTCATATGAATCACCAAGTTTTGAAAATTGACATCTGTCTTTCTTGGGCTTATCTTGGTATTTTGGCTTATGCTCTTGTTGGTTAGATGCGTTGAGCTTCATGGATTGAACACCACTAGAGAAGTGAAGAATAGCCCAATCTTTGGGTTGAGAAGAGTCCACAACTCCATCATTGACCACTTGTTTGTTCCTATTCCAATGTGATTTCTTTCCTTTATCCTTGTTAGAGTTTTTATTATTTTGACCATTGTTGTTGTTATTGTTTCCATGTTTGGTCAAAATTCCTTGTTCTCTCAAAATATCCTCAATCATACATGCGGTTTCAACCATGGTGTCAAAGGAATCAAAGACCATTTTCCTAACTTCATACCACATTTTAGGAACCAAGTTGCTAACAAGGATGTCAATCTTCTCATATTTAGGAATGGTCCTAGAGTAGCAAGAGCATTGTCATCTCCACCTTTGCAAGAAAGTGACAAAGGATTCCCCTTGATTTTTATTTAAGTTGCATAAGTCCAACATGGTGACATATCTTGAAAGGTTGTATGCAAAGTGTTGGAAAAATCTATGGACAAGCTCTTTGAAAGTCTTGATGGGGGGAGTTATGTTGGTAAACCATTCCATCACCTAACCCTTAAGACTCCTTGGGAATAATCTCATGAGGTATGAGTCATCTTGATGGAAATCAAAACTCATGATATAGAATTGACACACATGATCACATGGATCTCCATTACCATCATACTTGTCATATTGAGGGATCTCAACCTTTCTAGGAAAGTCTTTCATGCTCACACTTTTGTCAAAAGGATTAGGACAAATTGAATCAAGCAAGAATGAACTCTTGGGTGCCAACATCTTTTCCATCATACTCTTCATTTTATTGATCTCTTCTTCTTGAGATGGGCCTTATTTCTTAATCTTTTTGTCCACATAAAAAATGTAGGAGACCCTAGCACCCTTGTTGATCAAACTCTCTAGGAACTTATCTTTGTTTTGCTCCAAGTATCTCTCCACATAGTGATGGAAGAATGGTTCTTGTTGTATTTTCATGAAATCTTGGGAGTTGAGGTCAAAACTCGAGCTACTACCCCCATATTGTGAACCATGGTGAGCATGTTGAGAAGGTTGTCTTGAGTTCCTAGGAGGTGTTTGTATCCTATAATGCTCTTGTTGTGAAGCCCTTCTTCCTCTAGGGCTAGGAGATCATGAAGGTGTTCTTGAATATCCTCCACTTCATGGAGTCTTAGGAGGGGTGAGTGGAGGAGAGTTGTTTCCACCAATGACACACATGTTGTTGTATTGATCATTAAGTTGTTGAGCCAAGAGTCTATCTTTCTCTTCTTGTGCATCTCTCCTTTCTATTTCCAATAAGGCTTGTCTTTCCGACTCTAGGAGTCTAAATTACTCTTCCTTTGTAGCTTGTTTATCTAGGAAGGCTTTCTTTTCATGCTCAATTCTCTTGAGTCTTTCACTTGTGTATCTTGAAGTTGTTTGGAGTGGTGAACTTGGTCTTGAATGATTAAACAAGTCATTGGTATATGCTGCATTCACATGAGTATCATAAGGCTCATCATATTGAATGTCATGTTGTGATTGTCCTTCTTGATAGGATTTATTCATTTCCCTTTCAACCCTTTGGTGTGCATCCAAATATCTAGTTGTGATAAGGGGTGAAACTGGTCAATTTTCATTAGAGGAACTGCCAAACAGAATGGTGTCTCTATGTCTTTCAAATATGTTGTCAAGACTTTTATCCATTTCTTCCCTCTCTCTTTGAGTCATTGTGTAACTCATATCCATATCTGAATGAGAAGGTGATAAGGGTGTACTAAACTCACTAAGGTTACTCTTGGGATCAAACCAAACTTTTGAGTTGTTCCTAAGGGATTGATCAAAGACAGGCTCTTTTCCCTTACACTTTTGGCAAGTTTGAACTAAGGGTAATTGGTCAAAGACTACTTGAGGTCATTTTCCTTGATTTACTTGATACCTTGTCATAATCAACATGAAAGAAAAGGTACTAGGTGATAATATGACCATAAGAAATGTTGGTATCAAACTAGGTTAGTAAAAGCACTCAATTGTCCAAAAGAGATGATAAGATATAATTTTTGTAAAAGGCATAAACCAACACTGCCATAGGGGTGCCCAATGAATGGGTGAGTACCCTAACACATATGGATCCCTAACACATATGGATTAGGAGGATGATTTACCCAATTTATATTGATTGATTTTTAATTTGTATGGAAGTGAATGGACAAGAGATTACTAAAAATCTCCAAGCGTGTTATCAAAGAATCTAAAGGTTGATCCTCTCAACAAGGACAATTTGTAACTTACTGACTCCAAGAAAGGTTACTCATGAAATCAAAGAACACTAGTCCAAGAGGTCAAGACATAGGAACCAAAGGTGCAAAAAAGCTTCCAACAGTGAGGTAAGTGACCTACTATAATCCGGATCGACCAAGGAAAATTGGAAATGGTAGGAATCAGCTCATAGTTTGACAGATTGTAGGATAGTTCCGCATGAGGAAATGCAGTCCTGTGAAAAGAAATGCTAGGGATCACGTGAAAGTATGCCAGACTCATGTGAAGAAACACTGGGATCAGACTAAAGAAACTAGCAGGGATCTCTGATAGGACTATAGCGAAACATCGTGCAAAGAAATGAAATCTTGGATGAGAAAATACTAGGTTCACGTGAGAAAATGAAAGCTCACATGAGAAAATACACAACACCAGGTGACAAAATAGGATCAGACCACTCGGTAGCAAGTTGTAAACTTAGGAACTCAATTTTTGTTCATTTTAAAAGATCATGCAAATACATCAACATATTCTTATCATTGATCAAGCACGTAAAACAACAATCAAGGAGTTCAAGAAACAATTGTCTTCAAACAATGAGCAAGGGACAAAGAAACCTTGCACATGAACAAGAATAGTGACTTAGTATGCTACTCCTTAAAGATTCTACTTGTGTATGTTCTCAAAATGTTTTTCAACCACACACATAGTCCTAGAAATAAAAATTTGGTTGCACTATGGTTTGTAGTAATGGTCAACTATGCAACTTTTGCAATCTCAAGAGGGAAAACTCCAATCTAGGCATACCGGGGTTTTGACACATTTCAAGAATTTAATCAATTGGAGATGCTGAGGAGATTTGACAGCCCAATAAGAAACTACACCCATGGAGATTTCTTCCACAAGGACATTTATATAGCGGTTGTTGCTACCACGATGAAAATGGCTATTACCTCTTGAGGTTTCATCCACGTGGTTGACCCAATAAAGGGAATGTCCACTATAGTTAACCCTCTCTAAAAAGGTGACTCACAAAAAGGACCACATGGGGACTTGGTTTAGATCCAAGGATCTGAGTTTCTGATACTACCCAAAAAGGGAGTAGAGCATAATCCTCTAGCCTCTTCACTTCACCCAAACATAGCAAG
Source organism: Chamaecyparis obtusa (assembly GCA_027943335.1). NCBI lineage: Eukaryota > Viridiplantae > Streptophyta > Pinopsida > Cupressales > Cupressaceae > Chamaecyparis > Chamaecyparis obtusa. The sequence continues at coordinate 630,808 of BSBK01001943.1, forward strand.
TAGATTCATTGACACGCTAAGATTGAAACCACCTCACCAAGGTTCATAATGTCAACAAAAATGTCTATCAAGCTCTCTAACTAGGACCAAGAGAGAATGTACTGATCAATGTTGAGGACTAAATCAAGTAAGACCGCAAGATAGTAACAATATCCTCCCTACCTACAAGGGGATCTATCTTCAAGAAGAGCTTCACATGTAAAATAAAAGAATGAAGCTCACTCTCTCAAGAACTCCACAAATAGTATTCATAGGGCCTATTTACTATGTGAAACATATATGCAAGAAAGTGAATCTATGTTCTTTTTAGAGCCCAAAATTGAAGTGTGATCTATGAAAACAATAGACACTCAAGCTAGACACATGAGAGATTCATTTTATTCCCAAAATCTAAATGTTATAGAGATTCAACAAAATACCTCAAGTCCAAAGAAATGTGCCTTATTGCTATGCTACCTTAGAAAATAGAATCAAGGAAAAAAACACAACAACCATTAAGTGTCAGAAAATAGCAAGCGAAAAAGAAAATCTGGAAATTTAGGTCTCTACTGTCAGAATGTCGCATGAGACTGTACCCTCCTCTGTGTGAGAAAGTGCATAGAGCCACGCAAAGAAACACCTTTTTTGCACGTAGAAGTACAAAAACAACACAACTTCATGCGATACGATAAGAAACTTCACACAAGAATTTGTACGAAGAGACGCACGAAAGTACAGACAGTGCATGAAAATCATCAAAAAAATAGAATAAAATAAAATGAGGCTAGAAATGGAATATTCTACCCCACGGTGGTGCCAAAAATGTGTGCTAAAATGTTGACACACTTCTATGAGTCATTAATTCCAAGATTTCTCAAGAATGAGGTCTCAAATGGTGACTCATAGCTCTCTATTCATGGAGTGCAAGGGTTTATGATGGAGGCCCTCAGATTAGATCTAGTTTATGCCCATGCAAGTACACCATAAAATAAGAGATTCAAAGAGGAAAAGAAAGAATGCTAGTCTCCATGATCATCAAGTATGCATGCAAATGAAAATGAAAGATATTCTATATGATAACAATGCATGAAAGAAAACTAATCTATGAAAGGAAATGCTTATGCAAGATTATTCTATGAAAGGAAATATGAATCTAATATAATATGCAAGTGCAAGATAAATCTAAATGGATTGCCATGGGGCATGAGAGAAGAAGAAAAGAAAAGAGAAGTTGCAATGTTCAAGCTCAAGTGCTCAAAATCTTCTCCAAAATCACTCTCCAAACATGTAGCATAACAATACTTAAAATCTAGATCCTCAAATGAGAAGGAGAGGGCTCCTTATAAAGAAAGATGGATAGTCAAGATTAAGAGGCAAAAAAGAAATGAGCAATGGTGGAGATTAAATCTTGGTTGATCCATGTACTCAAGATTCTCAAGAGGCAAAATCAATGGACATGGTTAAGAGACAAAAATATGTGTGGAAGAGATTAAGAGGCAAAAGGAGATTCCACTCATCTTGTAAAGCGTGTATTCAATGTGTAGACAAAAAGTCTTTTTCTTTTATTATTTATTTATTATTTTTAGCAAAGTGGTTTCCATTATTTAATTAAAAGATTTTTTATTTATTTAAAAGAGATTTGTTCTTTTAATTAAATGTGGCTTAGGATAAAGTGATTTTATTGTTTAATTAAAAGGGAGCATGTTCTCTTAATTAAATAAAACTTAGGATAAAATGATCAAACCTTAGGAAATATTGAAATAATTGAATTAATTATGATTTGATCAAGGAAATTGATTTAAATTGAAAATATTGCAAGGCATTGATTTAGGAAATTGATAAAATGGTGAATAGGGGCCCATAGTCTAGGTGACCATTTTATGGTGCATACAATAGAAAGAATTCAAAAAAGGTTTCTATGGCCTAGGTGGAAGTAAAGAAAATAACAAGTCTGGTGGCATGGGAGAGTATTTGTAAACCAAAAATATTTGGAGGGCTCCGAGTAAGACATATTAAACAAATCAACAAATCTTTGTTGGCTAAACAAATCTAGAGAATTTTTGGAGAAAACAAAGAATGGAATTATATTCTAAAGAAAAGATACATGTTTAATCTTTTGACTCTAGAATATGTTATTCTGGCTCAAGAGGACATTCATGAATTATATTCTAAAGAAAAGATACATGTTAATCTTCTGACTCTAGAATATTTTATTCTGGCTCAAGAGGACATTCAAGGATCATATATATGGAATAACATCTAGTATGCCAAGGATATGGTCATTAAAGGTGTAAGGTGGAAAATTGGAGATGGCAGGAAAATCAACTTTTGGGAGGATTGCTGGTTGGAAGGGAATCCTCTCTCAAGTAACCAAGATTAGAAACAAGGGATGGAACTATGCAAAGCTACTATTGGTAAAAAATTCTCTGACTACTGGAGGGGAAATATATGGATTAATCTGGGGAAGATTGATAGGTAGCTTGTGCCTAAAATAATTTGTTGTAGATCTGGTATGTGAAAGATGGAACTCAAGATGTTCTCATTTGGGCTTCTAATCCCGATGGTAACTTTTTTGTTTCTTTTGCTTGTTCTCTATTTCATCTTGGAGAACAAAGACTTCTTTGTTCTAAGGTTTGGAATAAATTTCTCATCCCTAAGATTAATATCTTCTTCTAGTTGTTATCGCAAAATAAAAATCTTACGCTTGACAATATTTGTAAAAGGGGTTTTATTTTCCTAATAGATGCTTTATTTGTATGGAAGATACTAAATCATGTAATCATATAATGGTGCATTTCTCCTATGCCTGCAAGGTGTGGGAAATTATTGTCAATAATTGGAACTTGTGTTGGTTTTTTCCCCTAACTTGGCATGATTTTATCATCCAATGGAGTTTTCCATTTCCTAACAAGATGTCTAAAGTTTTTTGGAACTTTCTTCTCCCTCACTTTAGCTGGAATATTTGGAAGGAAAGAAACAACATGATTTTTCAAGATAAGTATGATAAACATAAGGTGGTAGCTAATCAAATTAGAAAATGTCTTGAGGAGAACTTAAATCTTATTTTGTAGAGTAATCCTTCCATTATCTCTTCTAAGGAGGATCTTGATCATATTAGTAAATGGAAGTTAGGAGACACTTCAAAAAATGTTCAAAATCATAGAGAGGGTATTCTCTTGTTACGGTCATGTTGGCTAAAGAGTTGGGTTGTAAGAAAATTTGGCTGGAAGGGGACTCCATGAATATTTTTAATTTCATCAAAGGAGTCAATAAACCTTCATGGACTATTGATCATATCATTGAAAAAAATAAATTAATATCCCAAAGTTTTGAGGCTTTTCACATAACCCGTGATTATCATGAAACTAAAAAAATGGTATGGTGAGACTAATCTCAATGATGATATAAGAAGTCTCATTAATTAGGAGAAGATTATTCATAAAGAATGAGTCCTTAGTTGTAATAATGATAATTATGAAAGTGAGATCACCTAAAGATTCAAGAGATGTGAAGTGTTAGACAAAATGCATTGTCATAATTACGAGTCTTTTCACACATGCTTTGTGGGTGTTTAAGACTTATTTGGCTCTGGCTTTTGTTTACATTATCCTCTATGTGTAAGTGTTTGGCTTGAATTATTTCTACAACTAGGTGAAGTGTCTTGAGATAGAAGAGATGAGAGGTGAGTTCAAGAGGGAAGAGCCTTGAAAATGTAAATGGAAGGGGGAGAAAAAGGTCTAGAAAAAGCTTAGAAAAGGGGGGGTTGTGCCCTTTCTTGAGAAACTACATGGCTTCAATAAGGATATTACCAATAATTTTATTGTAGGATGGAATAATGGTGTTGTGAACATTGTAGGTAAGTCCTACACTTTATCCCTTAGTTTGATTGCAGAGATTACGGGTCTTCCTCTAGATGGTATTAACTATTGTGGGGATAGGAGAATTGGTAATAAATCCCCAAGTGAATTCCCTGGAACTATTGAAGAACGAGCAATGATGGTTAAGGAAAAGGGTGATTATGTGAAAATTAAGAGAATTAAAACTATTTGGGCCTAGGTTCTTAAAGTGATTATGAAATATTTCACTCTTGATGGTAGGTTCACCAAGGTGTATAGTTACCATTTTGTTTTGGTCAATCATTTTCGTCATAAGAAGAGGGTTTCTTTTCCTTTTCTTTTGCTTAGTTCTCTGAATCAGAGCATTGAGGAAACTAGGAAAAAATTTAGTTCCCTTGTTCTCCATGAAGGTTTTATCTATCTTATATTTGAATATGCCAGAGACAAAATTCATGAAACTTTTCTTAAACAAGTTAACAAAAATACCTAGAAAATAAAGGCTATCGAGTTTGGTGAGGGGTCCTATGGGAATAAGATTATCAAAAAACACAAATAATAGGAAAAGGAGAAAACTATCTTTGATGATGATAAGGGAATGCAGTCTGAGGATGACAAAGATGATGACCCCTCTGAGGAGGAATATGCAGATAATGTTGGTCAAAATAATAATAAGAAGGAATACTTTGTTGAAGGTAATGAGGGTGACTATGATTTGAGTGCCTAGGATAATTGAGAGTACTCTTTGGATGAGAAAGGGAATAAATAGAAGGAGGATAAATCAAGAGAGAATTTGTAGGTTCCTTCAAGCTATGAGGACCAAAATTAGGAGATGGAGGATAGGGTGGATCATGGCAATGAGGATGAGGAAAATAGTGATGAGGAAAGATATGATATGGAGAAAGATAATAAAGTTGAGACTACTTGAGAGGTTATCAATAATCAGAGTACTATGATCAATGATACTCTGACCAATGTGGTAGTGACTAATATTAAATTTGTGGCAGATGATTATATGAACAAAGACCACAATTTTCAAACTAGTGGAAAAGGTGTTGAAAGTGGCAGGAATAATATTTCCCAGATTAAATCTAAGGCTACTTCCCTAGAGGAAGAGGATTTTAATTACAAAAAGGAAGCTACCATGGGAGTTCTCCAAGTTGCAAGAAATAGGGTAGTGTTGGCCTTCAATCTAGACAAATGGGTGTTCCATGAAACTAAAGAGTTGAGCCTCAAGTATAGAGTGCTTGATGATAAATTTGATACTTTGGAGGATAATGTGGACAAGATGAGGAATGATAAGGATGTGGATAATAGAAAAGGTAAAAGTTTTTTGATTGAGGGTGTGACTAATATTACTAATAATGAGATGCTGGAAGAGAAAATTTTGAATCTCATCGACAAGAAGCTTCTTACCCTCAATAGAAGAGTGAAAAGTAATGAGGAAATGCTCAAGAAGCTCCTATCCCATAGAAATGAAGGGATGAAGGTGACTATCATAAATCTCAATGCTTTGTATTTGATGTTAGAGGGGAATTTTTAGGAAAATAATGCTATTATGGTGGAAGATGAACCTAAAGGTCATGGTGGTCAGGCTTATGGGTTGGGGACTAGAATTAGAGCCAGTATGAAAAAGATGGATCATCTTACTAAGGATCTGGTGAATCTTAAAGACTCAATTCATAAGATCCAAAATTTACAGGAGACTGTTGAGGACTCCCTTAATTTGCTGGACTAATTTCTTGGGTTGGATGTTCCTTTTTGTTGTTTGCTGGAGGTTGTTTATTGTTTTTTGTTGGTGGTTATTTGTGAAGATTTGAATATCTTTTAGTTTTTTCTATGGGTCTTCCTAGCCTTTTTGGTAGACATTTTGTCTTTGTCATTCTAGTAATGCTTACCTTTTTCTCTAGCTTGTAAAGGGTTTTGGGGCCCCTTAAAAACCTTCTTTTACCTCATTCAAAAATGATTGAGGCATCCACACTAAATCTAATGCCAAAATTTAATTTAATTTTTTTATGTTGTAGATTTGAATGCTAATTTAGGAACTACCCTTGAGGACACCCAACAAAATTTTTTTATGTTGTAGATTTGAATGCAAAGAACCTGACCAAGAAACTTTATGTGACAAATGATAATATTTTATCATTTGTTAGGATTGACAATAGGAGATTAGAAATTATAAGAGTTAGGGAGTTTATCAAATGTGGGGAGGATATTTTACATACCAAGTAATGCCTAAAATTTTTAGAATCCTCCATTGCACAGAAGAAGATGCAAATTGATATTTTCAATAGGCTATCTTTACCTCTTCTTTTAGGCCAAATGGGTCATTGTTGAAAGAGGACCAAATGAAAAAATCAATTAAATAGAAGAAGCAGGATTGCCCTTGTGACCAAGTCCTAGAACTTTACCTTAATGCTACTCAAGTTGAGTTGATCTTATATCTCCTAGCCTATCTATTTTTTAGTTTGGATGCAACAAAAGCCAACTTAATGGGTTTTTCATTTTGAGAAAAGATATCTCTCTATAATGCCTTCTGTGATTTCTAGTTGCATAATTTTCCTTTTGACAAATAGTAGACTCCTTTTTAGTATGGCCTTTTGATTCTTTGATTTGTTTCTTTCCACCTCTTTCTTATTTTGCAGGTACTAGATTTTTTGTTTTGCAAACTTGTAGATAAGATCTCCCAGGAGTCACCAATTTTGTATATATGTATATAGACCACTTGATTTTCCATAGGTGCAAATCATCCAACATTGGGCTTTCCTTTTTTATATTTTGAAGAAAATTAGGGAACACCCACATTTAATGATAATTGCACCTTATTTTTAATTATCTATAGCTTCCATTTCTTTATAGGGACACATATCATGATTGTAGGAGTTTTGGAGATAAAGGGAAAGAAGAGATCGCAAGAAGGCTAGTCGATGCAATACATGTCAAGAGAAGAGTTCAAGGTAAGAATAATTTTCTACAAAAATAGGAATCATGGCATAAAGGTGGCTAATTATACTTTCTACACGTGTTCGCAAGATCTGGTTTTTGCAGTATTGACATACCTAAAAATGACAACCTTTATGATTTTAACCATCTTCATGACTCCCTAGACATGCTCTGGAGGACATGTGTCAAGGTATTGTGGAATATTTTATGGTAGAGAATTTTCTACTTAAGGGGGAAATGGTTTTGGTTTAGGGATTCAATTCTATGGAGTGATGATACTTTTTTTAAGAAACAAAGAGACTATTGATTTCAATATTGTTTTAAGATACTTTTCTCATACTTTGATTTCACAAGTTTATGTCATTTTGAAAATTTGACTATGTTTTGATTGATCCTTTTGGTTTAAAGTTGATAATGAATATATTAAAGTTTTATGTCAATTGGGTGACATTTATCTATTCTATACTCTTATAATTATGTTTACAAAGATTTCTTATAATTGGATCATGTTCATAATATTTCAAATAAAGATATTTAAATATTTAGAATTATATCATGACTATGGTGATATTGAAGATGAATAGGAAATTTCAATGAATGTATGTGTTATCTCTAGAGATTTTTTGAATGTATCGATGAAATGATACAAATGTTATAGTCTATGTCTAAGAAAATAATGAGATGATTTTTATTTTTTGATCTATGTTGTTGGGTCTAGTTTGTTTTAAAAGCAATTTTGAGTTTCAGTGTGAAATTTTTTTGTGCATTGCCTTAGTTATAGTTTAATTCAACATTATCTCCCTTTTCCTAACCCCATATTTGTGAAGAGTTGGATTGCAATCCTAGAGGTTGTTCAATGGTAGAAATTTGATCTTACACCTTCTGAACTTACCATAAGATTATTTAGCTTTATGAGTTATAAAATTTAGGATTAACAAAAACCATGTCCTCTCCTATTTGGCCCCAAAGTCCTTACTACTAATACACATAATAATCCAAATAACCCTCCATATGAGTCAACTATAACCTTCTATATAATCTCATATTCATCAATCCCCAAATCAACCTTTTTTCACTCAAATAAGTCGCATAGAGTGACAATCCATGTTTGAGGCTCATATACTACTCTCACTCTACTAATGGGAATCCAAATATGATGTGAGGGGGGATGAGGAGAGGGGCCAAAGGCACACCCTAACTAGATCCACCTTGCAAAGATCACACGCATAAGTAACAAACACACAAGTGAGAGAGATAATGCATATATCTTTCATATATTTACTTCAATTGATTTATACATGTCAGACTATAAGGCCTTCCCAGTTTAGGCCAGATATTACAATCAAGTACATAATTCCACCAACATGCGAGGAACTGAAACAATCTTCTATCTCCTAGATTCTATCTTTGATGTCCTAATTGATCGATCCCTAAAACTACAAACAAGATTACATTATATACAAGAGGCTACTGAACAAGTTGACCTTCAGTTCCACCACCAATAGAAGGAATGACTAGATCTAGGTCCATACACTTCCCAATGATATATGTCATCACTAAATTCATGACCAAAATTAATTGCAAGAGTCAGCCTCAACAGGAAACTAAAACAAACAACTCGGTAAGAAAGGATAAATGAGTGCCAGAAAAGCATCATTGAGCACCAGGGAAATTCATTGAGTGCTAGAGAGATAACCAACCAACCCCGGTAAACAAAGGAAACTGAGCAATACTGAATCAGCTCGGTCAAAGAAGGAACCAAGCAACACAAGAAAATAAAAAAATGTTTTTGGTGACAGAGGATTGCCAAGGACCCGAGATGCTCCCGTATCAGACACATGGGGTTATTTGAAAATGATTCTCTGAATCATGAAATAGGTATGATTCGAGCTGAATCCAACTTAGATTGTGAAATCCATGAACTTTCTTCAATTGGTATATTCTTCCACTTTACCAGATATTCCATATATTGTTTTCCTCTTGTACTTCTGTTAATTCTTTGCTCCAAAATCTACTCAACTTCTTCTATCTATTTCTTAGGATAATCATTTGGTACTATCATTTCTTTGTTCGACTCATGGTACTCATAAAAATTGGCAATGTTGAAAATAGGTGATATATCCATGTCATCAGGTAAGCCAATCACATAAGCATTTCCACTGTCAAATCTCTTCAAAATCTTACAAGGTCCAAACTTCTTCATTTTCAGCTTCCCATATGTTCCAACAGGAAATCTTCCTTTCTTCAAATGAACCATTACTTCATCACCTATTGTAAAATTCTAATGTCTTCTTGATCTATCAGCTCTATCTTTGTATTTCTGATTACTTTTCTCCAATTTATATTTCACAACTTCATGCAATTTCTTCATGTACTGAGAAAAATTTACTCCTTCACCACTTCTCTTTCTCTCATTAGCAATATCCCACAAATCTGATATACCTCTCGGTTGTATGCCATTTACAATCTCAAAAGGTGTTTTTCTAGTAATCCTATTCACTAAATTATTGTATGCAAACTCTTCTTGTACCAATACATAATCCAAATTACTTGGTGTGTCTCCAACTAAACATCTCAAAAGATTACCCAAGCTTCTATTCACAACTTCTATCTGTCCATTAGTCTGTGGATGAAATGTAGAACTATATTTCAACTCGGTTCCAAACTTTCTCCAAAGGGTCTTCCAAAAGTATCTAACAAATTTACTGTCTCGGTCAAAGATAATACTCCTTGGTAATCCATGCAATCTGACAATTTCCTTAAAGAAAAGATCTACTATATGTACTACATCTGATGTCTTTCTACAAGGTATAAAATGTGCCATTTTAGAAAATCTATCCACAACGGCAAATATAGAATAATTACCTCTTACTGTCTTCGGTAAGCCAAGAAAAAAATCCATAGTAATATCAATCCAAGGTTTCTCAAGAATAGAAATCGGTGTATACAATCCAGTATTTTGACTTACTCCTTTTGCAACTTGAAAAATTCAACTTTTCACAAATTTTGAACATCTTTATACAACTGTGGCCAAAAGTATTTCTCCTTAAGCAAATTCAATGTTTGTCAACACCAAAATGTCCAGCCAAACCACTACTATGTTTCTCCTTTATCAAATTAGTTATCATTTCTCCTCTCGGTATACACAACTAAATACCTTTAAACAACATACCTTCTTGAATGAAATATTCTTCCCATTTAGTACTCGATTGATCTTGAATAGGTGCTCTGCACTTTCTCCATGTCTCAGAAAAATCAGGATCAAATTCATAACAATCTCCCATGTCATCAAAACCAAGAACTTCAATTTTCATCTTATTCATCAAAGATCTCCTTCTACTCAATGCATCAGCAACTCGGTTGGTAACTCCACTCATGCTTTATCACAAATGTATAACTTTGCAAATATTCAACCCATTTCATGTCTCTGATTCAACTTATTCTGACTACCCAAATACTGTAAAGCTTTATGATCGATATACAAGACAAATTCACTTGGTATCAAATAATGTCTCCATTTCTTTAGTGCTTGAACAATAGCATAGAGTTCTTGATCATACATAGATTATTTCCTTTTTACATCATTCAAATTTTCACTAAAGAAAGAAATAGTTTTACCTTCTTGACTTAACATAGCTCCTATTTTACTTCCACTTGCATCACATTCCACTTGAAATACCTTATTGAAATTAGGCAATGCCAAAATAGGCAATTCAACAACCTTCTGCTTCAAAATCTCAAAACTTTAATCAGCTCCATGTGTCCATTTGAATTCTTTGTTATCACCTCTCATAGTATCAGTCATAGCATTACAAATTGAACCGAGATTCCTAATGAACTTTTGGTAAAAACTTTCCAAACCATGAAATGATCTTACCTCACTAGCATTCTTAGGTGTAGGCCAATTCATAATAGCTTCAACCTTTTTAGGATCCATCTTCAAACCATTAGCTGAAATCACAAATCCCAAATACACAATCTCCTCTTCCATGAATGAACACTTTTTTAGGTTTATCAGCAACTTTTCTTCTTTCAACCTTTGCAATACTTGTTTAACATGTAACAAATGTTCTTCTCTGGTCTTACTAAATATAAGAATATCATCTAGGTATACAATCACAAATTTACCCAATAATTTCTTTAAAACTTCATTCATCAACCTCATAAAAGTACTTGGTGCATTTGTTAAACCAAAAGGCATAACCAACCACTTATTCAACCTTCTTTTGTCTTGAAAGCAGTCTTCAACTCATCACCTTCTCTGATTCTGATATGATGATACCCACTTTTTAAATCAATTTTGGTAAAATACTTTTCTCTAGTCAAACTATCCATTATGTCATCCATTCTTAGTATAGGAAACCTATATTTCACTGTTATCTTTTTGATTTCTTTGGAATCAGTAAACATTTTCCATTCTCCATTCTTCTTAGGTGCCAATACAATAGGTACTACACAAGGACTCAAACTTTCCTGGATCAAACTGTTCTGCAATAATTCTTGAATCTGTTGGTTCAATTCCTGATTCTTGGTAGGTGTCAACTGATGTGGTGCCTTATTCGGTAAACTAGATCCAGGGATTAGATCCATGAAATTATCAATGCTTCTCTTTGGTGGAAAACCATCAGGTACATTATTAGAAATGATTTCATAGTACTCAGTGAGTAACTTATCAATCTCCTCATGGACACTATCCTCTATTTTCTTACTCGATTTATTAGGAATAAAAAAAAAACATACATCATTCTTCTTCAAATCCTTAACAAACTTTCTTCCTTCCATCAAGAAAAATTTCATAGATGTGCAAACATTACTAACAGGTTCTTCAATCAAAGGTAACAAGTTTTTTCTTCTTCCATCAAACCAAATAGTATATTCATACAATCTCCCATCATATATAGCATGTCTATCATATTGCCAAGGTCTACCCAACAAAATATGACAACAATCCATAGGCATAATATCACATAACACCTTATCATAGTACTTTCCAATCTTCAAATTCACATAAAATTGTTCACTTACCAATAGTGTATGCTAATCTTTGATCTATGAAATCTGATAGGGCTTCAGATGTTCCAACCTTTTCAACTGCAACTTTGTAACCATTTCCTCATATGCCAAGTTCTCTGAGCTACAACTGTCAATGATTACCTTCCAAACTTCATCAGAAACTCTACATCTGGTCTTGAACAAACTTTTCCTTATCGGATCTTCCTTATTACTTTCACTCCAAATTGCTCTCCTTACCATCAAGTTCTTTTCCTTCTTAGGTTCATTCAGTGATTCTTCTTGCACCAAAGCATTTCTATTGCTACTAACCTTCTTAATTGCATGTATCACTCAAATGATCTATGTCCTTCTTCTCCACAATTATAAAAACTTCCTTGGAAACCACCTCTATTATAACCACCTTGGTAGTTATTCCCTCTACCTCTAGATGAACTTACACCTTTCCACTCGGTCCTTCCTTTATCTAGATTTTTCTTTTTAGGTTTAGATCTATTATTTTCACCATAAGATCTACCTCTTCCTCTAGGGATTCTACCACCTCTACCTCTTTGTCTTTGCTCATGTCTTTTGTTCATTTTCTCCTCAGCTTTCAATGCAAATTGATATGCCTCTTCAATGTTCTCCAATTGTACCAAACTGATTTCTTCTTGGATGGAAACTCTCAATCCATTCAAATGCCTAGCAATTCTTTCCACATCATCTTCATCATGTCTAGATCTGATATCTATTCTATAGAATTCCTTAGTGATTTTTTTACTGAGCTATCTTTCTGCCTCAAACTTTGCATTCACCTAGCTAGGTTAATCTGATAATCATAAGGTAAAAACTTTCCTTCCAATTTATTCACCATCTTATTCCATACCTTAATTTTTTCTTTTCCTTTCCTCTTTATGTCCAACTGCAGGTGTTCCCACCACAAGGATGCATGACTTTTCAACTTTGTGCTTGCAATTTTCACCTTCTTTTCCTCAGGTACATTTTCATATTCAAAATACTTTTCCATCTCGGTGATCTAGTCCACCAATTCATTAGAATCCAATTTTCCACTATACTCAGGAGGATTAAAGTGTGGTGTAGACTTTAGATTTGTCAAAGCCTTCAACAATATTTCCTCACATTGTTCTTCATCAATTTCATCATCACTAACATCTTCAAGATGTCTTCCTCTTCTCTGGGCTATTTCAACAAATTCTAATCTAGTGGAAAGTTGTCTCAACATGTCTACCAATCCTAGATCTGCATCTCACCTCCCATGAACCATCTTGAAACCCTCTACAATTGTAGGCCAAATCACAATCTGCTACCCCACAAAAAATCAACTAGGGTTTGACTAGAAGGCACCCTCAAACCTATATTCAAAAACCTAGATCTAGATCTGACCTTGCTCTGATACCATCTAACACAAGGAGGGATGAGAAGAGGGGCCAAAGGAAAACCCTAACTAGATCCACCTTGCAGATATCACACACAGAAGCAAAAAACACACAAGTGCAAGAGATAATACAAATATCTTTTATTTATTTACTTCAATTGATTCATACATTGTTGGAAAGTTGGCTATACTGATGTATATGACTTGATATAGTGTTGTCATTATGGAAAAAAAGTCATATAGTAGTTTGGCGTTAGCGCACTTGATAAGAAGATCAGAAATTAGTTAAGTATTGAAGACTAGACAATATACAGAGTTCCTGCAGCTCAGAGTATCATCTCATGTGCGTATAGAAGAATTATGGTATGCACCCCAGAAGTTAAGTTTTTTAGACTATATTCATGCTTGGTCTATGAGTGCATGATTAGATGTGCAAGTATGAGAAAGTTACAGTCAGTTAAAGTTGCACAGCCAGTGAGTGCCAGAGAAGAAAAGAGCATGAAGCTGACAGTTAGTATTTTGGTTTGCAGTTATAATATAATGATGTAAAGGCTATGCACCTATTTTATTTAGGTTCCAACATGTATACTTGTTTTTTTGTAAGAATTCTTAAGCCAATTCATTTGGAAGCGTTGTATGTAATAGGTCTAAGGGCCGACCTAGTTGTTTATTTTGTATGCGCGTATAAATATAAGATTTGCCCATTGTATTTAGTATGGAAGTTGATAGAGAGTTGTGATAAGAAAATAAGAAGTGTGTGAAGACATTATAAGATGTACTAGAGCTTTGTGAGAGGTCAAAGCATTAGCGCATCAAAGGAACTGATCAGACAAGTAGTGTCACAGTGACAGTTCATCTTGCAGATATAGTGTGTATTTGAGATCAGAAGGTTGTAGCCTTCACCACTTAAGTAGTGAGCTCTAGGATAGTGCATCCTCTCCCCTAATAGGGACTATTGTAAAAGACTCCTAATAGGGTCTGACCCTTAACAAGGTCTACTGTACTTAAAGCATTGTAAAGAAACTCCTAACAGGGTTAATGATCTTCTAAAAAGGATCACAAAGCACTAGTGCAGAATATTAGTGGGTGTCAATTCCCACCAGGGTTTTTACCTATTTGGGTTTCCCTATAACCATATTGGTGTCATGTATTGATTTTATGTTTCATGTTTATGTTTCATGTTTAATTCAATACTTAAGCATTTAAGTTCATTATAAAGATTAAAGTGAAAAGTTAAAATACAATGAACATTGATTCACCCCCCCTTAGTGTTCCCATTCCTAACAATTGGTATCAGAGCTTTGGTCCTTAGTAAAGAAGTTTAACCACTTGAGGAGATCATGGACATAGTAGAAATGAAACATCTGAAAAGAAATCTTGAAGCTGCTCTTGAAGACCTAGACAAATCAGAAAGAGAAATTGAAGAACTAAAAGAAAAAGTCAGTAATGAACAATTGGTTATCAAAAGGCTAAGAAAGAATTTGAAAGAATGCTCTAACAGTGATCTAGGAGCAAAGGTCAAGAAGTTGAATGAAGAAAATGCATCTATGAAAGAACTACTTGAAGAATTTGATGATAAGATGATCAATAATCAGGAAGTCTACAATGAACAAATCAAAGAGAACCTTCAACTCAATGAAGAACTAAGGCAAGCAAACATGGAAATTTTGGAGCTAAGGAATAGCAAAGAAAGCTTGGAGTCTGAATTAAAAGAAGCAAAGAATCATATTGACAAATTACACACTAGTTTTGATTTGATAGAATCTCAATTGTATGCAAGGAGAGCCAATGAAGACACTAGCTGTATTGGATACAATGAAGCACAAAATTAGATTGACAAAATGTGAGCAAGAAAGGATTCACAAAAGGACTCTACTAATGCTAATGAGACTGAAGATCAAACCAAAGATAATGGTGAACCACCTAAAAATGAGTGCAAGCCTACATGTAGACTGCACTTGTTTTGCATGTAACAAGCATGGACACATTGCAAGGAACTATTTAGAGGTAAGACCTTTTAATGGTTACTATTATTCATGCAATAAATTTGGTCATAGAGATATGAATTGCAAGACTATTAAGAAGAACATGATTCAACATGATCAGAGAAATCAGAATCAGACAAATATAAGAAGTTCTCAGAATGTTACATGTCATATATGTAACTATAATGGTCACTCAACAAGACAATGTAGAATGGTGACTCATGTCAATGCACTGAGGAATATAAGACCTCTAGTCATTTGTCACTCTTGTAACAAGGTTGAACATATCTCAAAGTTCTGTAGATCAAGGACGCAAGGTCAAGAAAGCCCTAAAAAGGCCGAAGAACCAGTTTTGGATCCCGAAGGAGAAGTCAAGTTTGTGAAAGCCTCAAAGGATGTGAGGTTGATTTGGTTAGAAGGAAAGAAGGACAAAGATGATAAGAATGTATTGGATGCATTCACAGTGGATGCACCCTCTACATCTAGATGAATGGCCCTCAGGGTCATAGGGGGAGCTAATTTAGCTCTAGACCCCTACGTGGCTGGTATACTCACTCTTAGAGTATGCACCTTTGGACTTAAGCTTTTGGAGTAGAAAGTAACCTTCGTGCAAGAGTGCATGTAATACCCCTCTAACCCTAATATAAGTTTTGTGTTTTTGAAAGAATTAAGATCCTTCGATGTTTTCTTATAGCTTAAGTTGTACATGATACTTGTTTGATCTATTTCTATAGTTGTTTATAATAATTTCATAAGCTAGTACTCAATGATTCTAATATCAGACATACTATCTAAAGGTATCACTTTTGTATGTATTTATCTCCATGTATGTATTGAGTACCTACAAGACCTTTATGAACATAGTTAGGATGTTATATGATATGTACTTGATAGATATATATAAGTGGTTATTTATATTTTCTTCTATTAAGGTTACTTTGGATGAATCTTGTATCTCACTTGATGATTTGATTATGTTGATTTATTATTAGTATTGATAAGAGACTAACACAATGCTTGAGATTCTAACCTTCGTTATGATGATGCTACATGCTTTGAGTGTATATATATACATGATGTGTTTTCATGATTCAGGATGAAGTCGTAGTTACTCACATAGCTGAGGTCCACACGATGTATCGATCCTGGTCATCTGTCTGCAATGTTTTCTTTTATACGTATATCCGTGCATATGTATTTCTTCTTTGTGATGCAGGCTTGCAGGTACCGGGCATCGACTTCACCTGGCTTCACAGGTCTGAGCATGCCCTCAAATCCTCAATGGTTGTTGTTATGGAGATAGTACTAAGGCCCCTACATGAGTCTTCCTTTGTCATTATTCCAATTTGGGAATATTAGGGTTCCTTCTTTGTCAGTCAACCTTTGGGTCAAAAACCCAGATCTAACGCACCCGGTTGGGCATGGTTGTAGTTAGTGCCTTGTGGCCACTTGAATCCATTTGGTTGTATGATTTGTTTACTCATTTTATTTATTTCTCCTTCTTGGTATGATTCTTAGTTAATCTTTCTATGTTGTGTTTCAGGAGTTTGGCTTGACTTTCCTTGTTGACTTTGGTTGACCTTGTTTGATCTTATAGTTTTCTCAATATGTTTCATAGTTGATTTTTATGGCCTCTTTCGATGATTAGATTTATTTTGAGGCATGTGATTTTATTCTACCTCAGTGTTATATCCTATAGTAATTATAAATAGGTAATAATATTGTGATCTATTACTTCATAATCTTATAGATTATAGTGTTTGGTATTTGGCATGTATCTATATATATATATATGGAAATATATATATGGGTGCACACATATATGTATTTATATATATATAATTTATATGTGATTATATGTTAATTATTGTAGATATTGTTGATGGTGTATATTTCAGAATTAATGTAAAGTATAATATTATTAATAATTAAATATTAAATAATGCGAGGTATATTATTCTCAATTGTTAATTATTAATAATGAGGATAGGTTATATATATAGATATTGATGTAATTAATGATGGCATATGCATATATGTTAGGATAATATTACATGTGTGTATGAATGAATACAAATAATCTTTTATTGTATATTTGAGTAATATAGTTGTATGATATTAAGTTATTTTATAATACCCTTTAGTTAAGAGTTAGTTGGGAATTGGTTACTTTTCCTCTCAACCTTTGGAAATCTATTTATATGCACTACTTTCTCATTTGAAGGGAGGGGATTTTGGGGCTGAAGCATTGAGGAGAGGATGGCCTTATTTTTCATGGAGATTTTGGAGAGAAAACTTGGCGATGTGAAGGAGAGTTTGTAAGCATATGTCTTTAAGAATTTTTGGTTATCTTTGCTTCTGGGAGAGAGACATTTTTGTGAGAATTTCAGTAGTTGAGAGAGGGATTATTTGCTGTGGAATTATTTCTTTCTTTCATGGAGATTTCTGAAAGTGGATAGGGTTTGAAGGATGCATCTCAAGTTTGGATTTGTCTTCTCTTTTGTTTCCTTCCTTCTTCGATTCAACCTTCGTAGGACATGAGGTATGGATTGAATATTTTAGTTACTTGATGTATCTAATAGATTATAGATCTATTTATATATTATCATTATTTATTATATCTTTACTTTTCATTTGTATGGTTATTTTAAAGTTTTGAGTTTTTGTTTGTAAGAATTGGCATGTGTTTTCCTAGGGTTTTTAGCAACCCATTTTTGGAGATCTGTTATTATAACAATTTAAATTGAAGCTATGGTTTTACTAAATTGATTTTATGGAAGTAAAATTCACAGATCTAAAATGGGTATCTCTCTGATTTTATTTTTAGGGTCGAATTAATGCCTTATTTTTGACATTTTGGCAGACTATGCCTGTCCATTCTTGATTCCAAATTTTCTGTCAAATGTATTCGTATGCTACAGGCTGATATGATTATATAAAAGTCTAAATTTGATATCAGAGATTCTCTTAAGTCTTATATTTCATTTCCAATTGGTTTGGTGAATTTTAATTATGTTTTGTGAAAATTACAACCGTTTTAGTGAAGGCAGGTCTGAACCCTAACCAGAATTTTCTATTTTAAACCAGAAGTCATAACTTTCTTTCCCACCGTTGGATCTTTCTAAAAATAAAATTGAGAGTCCATAATTATGTTATCTAAATCTCCACCAAAGTGATTTCCTTTATTTTATGTTTTGTGGAAGATATGGATGACTGTTCTATGATGACTATTCTTTGCATTTAATCCTTGCTTGAAATAATTCAATTTAAGAACATCATTAAGTTTTAAGGTTTCGTATGGTTACCAGAGGCTATTAGAATTTGTTTTTGGTTAATTGGATCTATGTATACTCTGAATATGTTTATAATATCACTTGGATGTCTTCTTATATTTTTGGAACATTCTGAATGCCATATTGGGTTTAGGGTTGTCAAGTGGACTAGGGACAACATATGTTTTCCTAAACTCAATCAAATGTTGTTATGGAATTGATATGAATTCTTGATGATGAATCTATTATGTTCTTATGATTTTTATATGTATGTTAGGGAACCTAAGTACACTAGGTGAGTGGCTCATAGTGAGGGGTCGGGGCCCTAAGTGGCTAGTACCAGGATAACCTACTATGAGTTATTTAATCAAGTGATAACCTAAATAAATGAATTGGGAATGGGAGATTATTGGAATGGGAAATTACACATTAATCAAGATTAATTGTGCCTCGCCCATGCCTTTAGTGCTAGTAAAGACTAAGGATGGGAGTGGGAGAAGGTACCTATGCGTAGGTACAACTGAATGACCTTGTCTGTACGAGAGGCATTCGGTTCCGCATGTGCCTACTTGGGGGCCGGGGCCAAGAGTGGCTAGTACCAGGACAACCCAAGGGGTGAGGGCTATGCGATGACACTCACCTAGCTTTTAGCTTAGAGTCTCTATCAAATTTGATCATGCCTCTGGTATTCCTTGTGGTCTTCTTGTCTTTTCTTTTTGTTGTGACTTTGGGGAACTTTTATCACCACCTTAGGAATTTTCTAGTTGTTACCTCTTGTATGGGCCTTTGGTTCTATCTCCTAGCTCAGGGGAGTGGGCCTATTGGTTCCACATGGTTGGGTGGTTAATATTTATATCGAGGTATTGATCGTGATTCTTTGGATGATCCTAGCACATATTCCTTTCCAGATCTGCAGTTGAAGATTTCTTATTGGATATTTTAATATGTTGAGATGTACTTATGTATTTGTATTCATGTAATTTTTAATCTCCTAAAAGGAGTCTTGTAGTATTGATGTAATCTCAATTCAAAGCAATGCATAAGGGAATGGGTAGTTCTAGGTAAAAGAAAGGGAAAATAATGCGGAATATTAGACATGTTACTAGCATTAAAAGAAAGTGTTTATGTTATTTCTCCTATCCTCTTATGTTGTCCATATGTAAAGGAAATAATCTTAAATATAGTTATATATAATGATGTATCACAAAAATAATGTATTCTTTCTTGATGAAAGGATCCAAGGACATTATTGAGAAATGATAGGTTAGTGATTGGAATTATTAACAATGAATGGTTATGAAACAATGCAATAAAATAGTAACTTGATTATAATGTTAATACTTGGTTCATGTTAATGAAATACCTAGGATAATGCCTACCTTAATGAATATTAATCTCTTACCTAAATTATTAGAGAAAAGTGATATAAAGGATAGTAGATGTAGATGAAATCAATATGAATTTATGGAATGAGTTGATAAAAGGAATAATGATGTTGGATGATTAACCTATGTTTAATAAAAGAAATAAGTTAGGGACATTTAACTTGGTGCATTAAAATGAATGTAGATATTTTAAGCTCATGATTCTGTGAATATCTTATGCATGTAAATGGTTTATATGATGTTGCTTAGGTAGCGACGTTAGGGAACCCGGGAGGACTTAAGTTGTATAAATCTTACATTCAAGTAGTAGAAAATTATTTCTTCTTTTAGAAATATGAAGTGTAATGATGAATATTATTCTAGTTAAAATAAATAAATAAATAAATAAAAATTCACTACTTTCATTTTATAGAGGTTTTATGTCTTGTCCTCTTGGGTTGCCTGGCGGGGCGTTACAGTGCACATACTAATTGTTAGCAAAACTCAAGTTGGAAATGTTTAAGTGACAACCTGGTTTATGCGGCAAGCATTAATGGTAGAATTTTCACTTTAAGTACACATAAAGTTGTTTGATTACTCATTGCATTCAAATTTAGAGTGATAGGAGAGTAGAAAGATCCTTAGAAGTTGTTGTGAAGACTTGTAGAGTGATCTATCAATGATTTTTAGTAATTAGCAGTGCATTTGGTCGGTTGCAAAAACCCTAGTTTGTTGCGCCGATTCAGAAGTCTTCAGATTATCTCAAAGATCAGTTGGAAGGAGATTAAATGAGTAATTCATGACCACTCCCATATTTTTTGATGTTACAGAGAAGAAGAGATATGTATTTCAGAAGAATCCATTTAAGTCAACCCTAGATGATTTAGAGGGAGCACTCTCCATCACGCCTATGGGTGTTATGCATGTTGAGGACATTAGGGCTTACATCTACTACAAGAAAGAACCAGTAGGGTTGGATAGGTTAAGGGTGCACATGGATACCATGTTGAAACTAGATAAAACATTCATGGATGAATATGTTAAGTGGAATGATCACCCTATAGTTGAGTATGCTATGACATATGAATTTTATGAGAATGAATGGATTAAGATACTATTGAGAAGAATTCATGATGATTTATTCTAGATAGGTGATGTGCCAGTAAGAATCACTAGTGACCTAATACATGTGATGATAGGCCTTTTTAGGATAGGCGCCATCCTTCTTGTGTGCAAGGATTTTAGAAATTTTTTTGAGCAAACATGTAAGTCAAGGAGTGATAGGCATGGGATGACAATTGAGCCTATTGAGCAAGTTGACATCAAATTGATGTCTATGATACTTGGATACAGGTTTCATCACACTAGTAGGGTGAATAGTGTGTCTACGGGCACTATTATAGCAGCCATTAGACTTGTGAAGGAAGATGTAGAGTTCAACTTGTGTGAGATCTTGCATGCATAGTTGATTGATAGCATCAAGGAAATCAAGCATGACAAGACCAAGATATTCAGGTTTGGGTCTTTGATCATTTACATGTACCTCCATATAGTTGGGAGAGTATCAGATTTTTATTTGGACAAGTCCATTCCAACCATGCCAAAGATATCTAACAAAGCATCCACTAAGATTACATTGAGAGATTATATAACATTGGAGTTCAAGACCTTTAGGGTCAAGATGCAAATGAGGTATAGAATTCTAGAAAACATTGTTGAAAAGTACAAGGATACAATTTGTTTTATGGTTGAAACAGATACAACATGTATGGAGGTAGTTGTACCTAGAACAAATTGGATTCATCCACTTGGTTATGAAGTAGAGGAACAAGTTTTGGAAGCATATGCTCAAGTATTGCTTTTAGCTCCTACTAACCCTAATGAGCCAAGATGGGGAACTTATAAGGAGAAGAAAAGAGAAATAGATGCAAAACTAAATAGTGCAACAACTAAGAGGAAAGCCTCTAAGATTACATTTGAGATACTCAAAATTCATGGAGTAACACAAGCAGACCTAGACAAGGCAAGGCAAGAAAAGATTGTTTTGGAAATTGAGAGCACATCCACAGAAGAAGCTAAGTCTAATGATCCCAAGATGAAAAAGGTAAAGATTAAGAAGACTTGTTAGTACTATTTTAATTTTTGATACTCATACTTCAATTTTTGTAAAACATGGTTTTAAGCCTAGCAGTGAGTCTTGATTGTTAAAACCCTAGCTCAACATGAATTTTGTTATATTCGAACATTACTTTTTCATTCATTAGGCTTCCAAATAAAGCATGTGCTTTAAAACTTTTATAAAGTGTTCACTTCATGTGTTATACCACTAGGTTGTCGAGCGGGGTCCTATTTAACAAATTCTTTCAAAACATTAGTATTCCCCTTATTTATTTTAGTCAACTTCCCCTTTTGAAACTAGTGGTTGTCACTAAATCATAAAGCTCTCGGTTGTCAGAGTTTTTGACATGTGAAATGGTGATAGGTTGACACCTGTCTAAGCAGGCCCGTCTTTGAAAATATGTTGTTGATTAAAGAGTAGGATACATCGATGGTTGTCATTATACCGATGGGTCAAGTTGACTTCCTCTTAACTGATGTGCTTTAGCGACAAGCGTCCAATTAAAACCTTTTTCTGACATGGTAGTGTTCTAACAATTTTTTCCTGTGGAAATTTTCTCAGGTTGACACTTGTCCTGGGTGATGTAGTAAAGTGGGGTCAGATTTCTTAGAAGGTTAAAGCTCAAATAAATCTTGTGGCTATCATTGTACCACTAAGATAAGATGCGTGATGTTTAAGGTTTGTGGTATAGCGACGACCGTCCGATTTCACATGTAGGATACAGGCTGAGGAGTAGGCTTTTAATTTCCATGTCATGCTAATATGTTTATTTTTCATTGGTCAAAGTAAACACTGATGTGGCAGTTGTCAGTATGTGCAGTATTGAGAAAGGAAAAGGGAAAGGTCCACCTACTGGTTTGTGCAACGTGGCAGTTTCTGATTTGATGAAAGGTTCATGAAGTGGAAAGTGGGGCCAAAGTTTGTAGATTGTGATGATCGTTCGATTAAAGTGCATCGATGGTTATCATTATATCTTAAACTGATAGTCTTGACATTTTTCTAATTAGCGCTTTAGTGACTGGTTGACACCTATCTCTTGCTTTATCAGTTGTCAGCATTCAGAAGCATTCAGACGTCTCCACGTGGACTTTATTAAAGTGGGGTCACCATTTTTAGAAAATGATAAAGGCTTGTTAAGTTGAGAAAAGATCTATGGTGGTCTTTATACCACCAAGGAAAGGTGCTCGAATCTTATGCTTGTGCTTTAGTGATAGGTTGACACCTATCCAGTCCGATTAAAGCTTAAGTTGAGTTATAACTTTTTGCACATGCATAATTTGGACTATTCTCATTGGTCGAGAACTAGTCTAGGGAAAGGTATTAAAGGGTTATGCTGCTAATTTTGTTAGCCATCTGATGCGCTGAAAAGTAAAGAAGATCGATAGTTCAAATTTGAATTTTTGTTCAGTGACGTTGTTCACATCTTGTGAGCATTGAGGCCGCTAGTTTTTAGTAGTGGTGAACTTAATGAGTTTTGTGTAGATGAATTGTAGATGATTGGAAAAAAATTATATACCATGATTTGATCATTGAAATTTTTAATTCTCTCAAAGTATCTGGGTGAACGAGACTATTTTTCTCTCCGGAGTGATATCAAGTAGAGTTTTTTCAAGTGTCTGGTAGGCCAAACTTTTAACTTAAAAATTGCATGAAATTTTGAATAAAGGAAGTATAAAAAGATTGTATTTCTTGGTTATTGTTATCTGGTATTGCTTGGGTCTTCTCTAGTATTTGTGCATTATTTCAAACCCTAGTTAAGATGCCACCAAAAAGGGAGTTGTTGGAAAAAATAAAATATAGAGACATAGGTGTTTTTGAAGATTTGATGCAGTTACTTCCACATTTGGAGAATGAGCTAGCTAAAGTGAAAGAATTGGTCCCAAGAAATCCTAGAGACTCAGTAAATGATAGACTCTATGATAGAGGGCTATGGATGAGGGATGCCAAGGTAGGGAAAGATCACAATGGTCTAATATTATTTAGGTTGGTGTACTCTCAGAGGAACTCATGAGCTCCTCTCAGTAATATCTAGCAATTTGATATAGGGAAATTAATTGTCCCTAGAGTTTTCATGGATGTAGATTTATTGATTTAGGTTGCTAGGTGTTATGATCCTATGACCAGGTGTGTCAAGGATGTAAATGGGAATGATTTGATTAGCATCATAGAGGATGAGATTAGGGAGGTTTTCTCATTGAATGACCCCTCTGTTGGGTTAGAGAAGATTGGTTTTAAGGAGTTTACTAAAATTTATGAGGCACAAAGAGATTATTTAAGAACAAGGCCCTTAAGGGATTTCCTTGACCAAATTGGATCAATGTGTGTGATTAGCCTGAGTACACCTAAGCGTTTTAGGTTGGATTTATTCAGTCTACGAGCACAGGGTTTTTATAAGTCTCTGACTTTGATCCTTGGACATGATGAGGCTACTCACATGCCAATTCCATATATGTTCATGATGGTACAATCTCTACACTCATAGTTGGCACTGATTTTTTACTTTGCCTCTCACCTTGCAGATTTAATCCATGATGGATTAATAGGGATAAAGAACATGAAGATAAGTAGGCCCTTTGGGTGGTATTCTATGCTAATGCATATGTTTTTATACACGGGTGAATAGTTTTTTAAAAACACAATTTATATTGTCAAGGAGAAGAATGGGGAAACACTGCCAGTTTAGTTGTGGACTATAGATTTATGATGGGATAGAATTGATGCCAGCTTCCTTGTCTTTAAAAGAAATTTTTCTTCAAGGCTTAGGACACTATTATTTTTGAGAATCCTAGGATCCCAAGAGAATTGCTGAGGTTAATTAGACCTGAGGAGTATTGTCAGGACATCATCATAGTGCACAATTTTAGTGATATAATCTTGTATCCAATTTCTATAGTGTTTAGGGTATACAGTTACAAGAAGGCACCATATATATTGCCCTACCAAGTTCTAGTAAAGATAGGGTATGAAATTTTTTTGAGGCAAATAGGTGATCTGCAGGACACAACCCTCACTAGTAAAGGAAGGGGAACTTTGTTCCTAGACATCACAATTGCACACCAATATGTTATTATCAAGAAAGGATGGGTGCACTTGAATCAGGGCTTGCAGCCCTACAGGATGGCTACAACTATGGCTAGGTGTGCAGACAATGAAGGTTTCTTGTTAGGGATGTTTAGAGAAAAGATAAGGTGTGCTCTTATGGAGAATCAATTTAATTTTCCTGAGGATATAATAAGGGATGAGTTTGATCTTCAAACTCAAGAGATTAAGAAAGAGAAAAGGGTAATCTACAAGAAGACTGTAGATTTTATTAGAAATTTTGATAAAAGTTATGACCCCTTGAAGAATTTTGAGCAATGGGCTAGGAAGGTAGATGCTCTCATGGAGCATTTTGAAGGAATTATGTAGGCAGTAAATGAGAAGAGGGCTATGGTAAGCAAGATAGATCCTGAGAGAGCTAAAAGGATCTTGAGCTAGCCTGGGTATACAAAATTAACCCCAAGAGGAATTTACATTGTCCAACAATGAAAGGGCTACAGTGTTCTTCTCCCAGTCTAGCAAAAAGATGGAAATCTTCCATCCACTTCCAAGGGGAAAAGACCTATGGGTTACTCAGTAGCACAGGAGCCCTCTCCAAAGAGGTAGAAGTAGGAGGAGTCAAGGCTTGAGCAGGATGTATACTCTCCTTCTCAATCCCCCTTACAATTAGATGAACATCGAGTTTTTGACCAGTTAGTGCAAATGAGAAATGAGGGAAATATTTTTGTTTTAAGTGATGAACTACAAGAGGGAATGCTAGAAGCACCCAAAGAGATAGAAATGGATCTTACTGTTGTAGAGTTTAAGGGTAAGAAAATTGATCCAATTTTGAAACAGGCTAGTGATTCTTTTATTGTTGATGACAAATTTGTAAAAAATAGGGCATTCTTTTAGTTTTTGTGGAGATTGAAAATAAATTAGTTTAAAGAGATTTGTGAGAAGAAGAGAGAAGAATTCTTTGGTAGGGATAAAATGAAATTGAAAATGAAACCAAAGGGGAAATGATGAAACAATTTGAAAAGATCACCCCTGAGGAGGGAAGGGTCATGATCCATATTGTAGGAGTGTTGATTCTTCCTTAATGGGACATTTTAGATGCAATAGTTTTTTATCAGATTAGAAAAAGTAAAGTGAAGAAACTTACTACTACAGATCAAGCACAATAGGCTGCTAGGGGTATTACTTTTTCTGATGATCATGCAGCCCTAGTTATGTGGTCCCTAAAGAGGGAGGAAAATAAAGGAAAAGGAGAGGCTCTCTCTTCAGAATATACTAGAAATTTGCTGGTACAAAGAGTAGGTGAGACTTCTAGCATTGAAGCCTCAAACATCATTCTGGAGACAACCAAGTTTAATGTTAAAGTGGCAGAAAAAGATGCACAAGAAAAGGAAGAGGTAAGGATTAAGTTTGAAACAATCCTTAAGTCTTATAATGAGTTAAAAATAGATTTGATCTAGAAGGACAAGTTGATTGCACAGTTGTCAGGACCACAGGATCACAGGTCATCCCAGTTGATGATTTCTAATAGGTCAGTAGTTGCCTCTTCATCAAGCCCTATTATCAAGTTTCCACCATCACCACTCCCAGAAACAAATATAGATGCAAGAATCAGTTGGGAGAAGCAACAGTTGACTGAGGAAATAAATAAACTAAGGGAAATAAGGATGCAGCTAGAAAAAGAGAAGGATGAGAATGTGAAGGCTACATCCTTAGAAAATTAGAAATATGAGGAGAAAATGACAGAGACAATGATGCAATTTGCAAATGACTTGAAGCCTTCAATTTTGTATGATTATGATAATAAGTTGCAAGTCTTGTTTGCAGTTTTAAATAAAGATAAAATGAAGTTAGAACCAATTTTGAATAAATGTATTGAAAGATCTTCAAGTGTGAAGTTTTTTCATTGGCTCTCTAAAGGTCAAGAAGATCTCGATCCACTGATTAAGCCAGTACACTAGTCTGTGAATAAAATAGTGGAGTATGACATTATATTGGATAATTTTAAGAGGAAATCTAATGTGTTAAGAAGGGAATTAACACATCCAATCTCTAAGTTAGTGCCAAGTTTGTTCAAAGATACTGGAGAATTAAAAGAATTATATGAGTGGAGAGAGGAGATGGATGCACTTTTGTCAGAAAGAGTAACTGGTGTTTTAAATGACACTTATTCTTTTATTAGCACCATCAAGTTATTAATGACCGCAAAATCAAAGTTTGATTTTATTTAGCAAGAGGTCAATCAAATAGAGAGAAAATGGGAACATCTATCTAGCAGGAAGGCTAAATTTGCAAATTTTGAGTTCCCAAGTGAAGAGGTGTACAATAGGTGGAAGTACCAGTACATCCCCCATGCAAAAAAAGTAGATACTCCACCTGCTTCTTGAGCCAAACAAGGATTACAACTTTTTGAGTCTTAAAGGTGGTTGACATACAAAATGTATTTATTGTAGGAATGATTATGGAAGAATGGCAATCAAATTTTCTTGAGGAAACTGAGGAAGGAATTGAAGACATAAAGCAAGGCTTCTCATCTGCAAAATATCTCTTTAAATTTGATCAAGGCATTTATTGTAAACCCACTGGGGTTGTTCTAAAGTTTTAGTTACAATTTTTGTAAACCCTAATATGGTCGGTAGCTTGTTGCATTTCCTTGTATATAAAGGATTTTCCATGATCATATTATGAATTGAGAGTTTTAGGTGTTAAGAATACTAAAATTTTGAAACCCTAACCCTCAATCGAGGATTGTAATATTTTGTATTATTTCTTACCAAGTAATAGAGAAGAAGTATAGGTTGCTATTGTTATCCAAAAAGGTTGCTATTCATAACATATTGTATACAAATGATCTAAGGTTATACTTAATACAAATCTCAAGTTTTTGCTTCTCCTTTGTGTTCATTCTGTGGATTTTCTAAGTCTTTAAGAGATTTATATGTATGTATTTTTTCTTTGAGTTCCAATCTAGGGTTGGATTAAATATTGCTCAAAGTGGGGTATATGTTCATTAGATTTGCATAAGGATTATGTACAAGTAGGAAAGGGTTGGAGTATTTGTATTTATGTTCAAAGACCAATTCTTTTAAAGGGATCTTTGTATTCAATCTACTTTCTGGTATTATTTGCCCAATGGACAAGGCACTGATTTGTGTGGACCTATCTTTATTTCATAAGGAATGATTGAAATCATTGTAATCACAAATATATAATCAGAACCAGTAATTTTAACTTCATTTACTTTAAATAGTTATCCTATCTAGTGATGGAGAGTCAACGAATAATAGGTTGTTATTTAGTACTTTCTCACTGATATCCATTGTTAGATCCGGTATCAAGTGAGGAAAAAAAT
Organism: Chamaecyparis obtusa; assembly: GCA_027943335.1. Taxonomy (NCBI): domain Eukaryota; kingdom Viridiplantae; phylum Streptophyta; class Pinopsida; order Cupressales; family Cupressaceae; genus Chamaecyparis; species Chamaecyparis obtusa. The sequence continues at coordinate 659,076 of BSBK01001943.1, forward strand.
CATACTTGTTGGATCAGGTACACCCACCTTAGTTTTGTAGAGCTAGAAGTGAAGAGGGTAGTCTTGTCCCTATAGTTGGTCCAGTTACCTATAGATTTCTCACATTTGGAACTAACCCCTCCTTAATATCAGTCATAGGTATATTGGTGTCTCATGGAGTGTAAAATCCTATCTAGGAACCAACAAAATGGTGACTCTGCTGGGGAAAGTGTAAAATTTGTTTCAAATAATGTAGGTACAAGTTGAGATGGACTCCTAGCCTACTTATTTTTAAGCCAGTTGGTTACCATTGAATAAACATAGTTATTTCCTTTCCTAAAAATTGCCTATTATTTCTATTGTTTAAAATCACAAAAGAATCCCATTTTTATTTGGGTGGCAACTCTAAGATATCTCTGTACTAGTGCTAAGTAAAGTTTATTTTGTTACAATGAGTTTTAAGAATACAAGGTCCTAGAGAAAAGAACATCCAGAGGAAATTTTGGAGGGTGAGCTTCCAGCCACATCCAGACAAGGTCAAATCAGAAGAGAAAAGAGTACTAATGATATGTCTTTCACATGGAAGCAAAAAGGAAATTCAAGACAGGAAGGTCCTGTTCCTCCTAGCCAGGAGGGAAATGCCTTAGAATATGAGGAGGCTGTTGACTTAGGTCTAAACCAATATGAGGATTATTACTCTCCCTCAGAGAGAGAAGGTGAAAAGTTACCCCATAATAAAAAGGTAGCCCCTAACAAATGACAGGGAGCAGAGGGAAGGTCTAGAAGTAAAAGTAGAAATAGACAAGATTTTGTCCCTCCTTTCACCCTTGGTTCTTCATTACCCCAGGGTCTCTATGAGTCCCAAGATCAGCAAGAGGATCTTCAAACACATCAGGTTAAATCTAAAACAACATTTCTTGATTTTGAGGAAATTTTTGAAGAAGTATATGAGTTAGAAAGGAAAATTCATGAGCAAGAAGCTATTAGGCAAAAAAGAGAAAGGGAAAAGGAAAAAAAATTAGACATTCTATGATCAGAGCTGATTAGTTGAAAAGAAAATTGTTAGACCTAGAAGCAATAAATTATGTCCCTATGCCTAAACAAATAGGAGAACAACCTATTGTTCAAAAGGTCTTTGAGATAAGACATCCCAAGGATAGAGGTAAGTAAAAGGTTGCGGGAGTTTCAATTATGGAGCCTGCTGGCCCTAAGGTTTCTATGGATCAGTCTCTAAGGTTGGAAGCAGACCTTGAGAAAGCTAAAAGGGATCAAGAATTGCTAGCCAAAGAATTGGAGAAAGAAGAATTAGAGGCTTCAACATTAGAAATAAGAAAGAAGATATATTTTCTCAAAAGTTCAATAGGACCTACTAATGTTGCTACCTCATTTTTAACACAAGGAGAAAATGCCACTACTATTGCTAACCAGGAAACAAGTGTTCCCCCACCAGGTGGACTCAAGGTTTCTACTATGTCAAACACTAATGCATCAACATCCCAAGGTGCTGGTTTATCTAACACATGGCCTATTCATGAAAGGTGTAAACAATTGGTTTTTATAGGCATTCTTGGATATCCCAACCCCATCCCTGAGGAGATTAGGAAAAAACTTCCCAAGTTCACTGGAAGTAATTTTATCACTAGTGAGGAAAACTTAAAGAAGTTTATAGATGTTATAGATGATTACAACATTGTTCCAGATGATGTAATTATGAAGTTGTTTGTGCAATCTTTAACTGAAGATTCAAGAGATTGGTTTAGGGCCTTACCACATGGTAGCATAGGCTCATGGGACCAACTTAGACATTGTTTCAAGTAACAATATGGTGATAAGACAAATGAGGGTTTCATATTAAATGAATTTAATAACATCAAGAAGAATTTCAATGAGGATGTTATTGAATTTAATGTCAGATTTCAAAAGGCCATGCATAAACTCTTGCAGGTCATCAGATTGGATGATAGAGTCTGTCTTGTCACTTATGTGAATGCCTTTGATTCTAAGATGGGTTACCTTTTGAGGGATAAGAACCCAAGGAGTCTTGTTGAAGCTTATAAGTTGGCTATGAACATAGAAAGTAACCGTAGAATCTCAGGGAAATTGGGAAGAAGGGAGGATAACAAGTCACAGTTATTAAATAGGAAAGAACTTGGAAAACCTAAAAATTTAAAACCAAAGGATGATGATAGTTTGAAGTAGATTTTGAAAGCTATAAAGGATTTGAAGCCTGGTGAAAACATAAATAATAAAGTTGCAGGAAATGACAAGCCTGCCTTTAATAATTTTAACAAGTTGCCAAGAATGCAAAACTATCTATACAATACTCAATGGAAGGATGGAAAGCCTATTCTCTTAGAAAGGAAGGATAAACCAAATGATAGGACCCCTGACCCATTACAAAGAAACTCAATGAATATGGTTGAAGATGTCCCATGGTGTATTGTTTTTCAATCACCACATGATCCTAATTATTGTGTCATATCCCAAAGTGTCTCTTCACAAGAGGAACAAGAATGTAATGAGGAAGAACCCTATGATGATTGGGGATGTGGCATGACTTCCTCCCATGTTTGGGATGAAGTTGATTCTGCTAAAGAGCATGAAAATTAGGATATTCTAAATTCCTAGACTAGAAATGAATCATACCATCAACAAATCTTTTCAGATGAGGATGGTGAGCTAGATAATGTTCAATGCAATGTTTTAAAAGGTAAAGAGATAGTTGTTTTGAGAAGGCCATATGATGAGGAAATTGCTTTGATAACAACAGATATGGTTACCCAAGCCAAAAAAAAATACAACTTGAGAAATAGAGTGGTTGGTGATCCAAGTCAGAAGCTTGCTGGTATTTTCAATAAGAAGATAGAAAAAGATGTAAAGGCATCCCAAAATAAGCAGAAGGACACTGATGTTATTAATAAGGTCAAAGTGAAGAAGAATGATAAACCTAAAATTATTTATAAAATAAAGTCTAAATCTTCAGGTGAGGCTATCCCAACCTTGCAGAAAGAAGTTAAAATTCAGATTGAGGAACCTACAAATACATCCACCCAGAATGTTGATAAATAAATTGCAAATATGAAATAGGATGTGATTGATTCAAAATATGTTCCAATTGATATGAGCAAGTTATTGTCACAAATTACTATTAAAGTCCCTTTGCTAGAGATGATAAGAATAGAAGAACATAAGGAGAAGGCTCTGAATTGGGTAAATGGTGTGGTATCCATTGATACCCAGAAAATAGAAATGATTGATAAACAAATAGCAACTTTGAATGATAAAAATGAAATTCATAATGAGTTAATTATTTCTAAAATTCCCTAAATTTATTTGGACACAAATGTTGTTAGTACCACAATAGGAAAAGTTGATCCTTTCTTCTTAACCTTATTGATAAATGTAAAGTTGCTAAAAAACTACATGATCGACCCAGGAGCATCAAACACTGTTATACCCATAGAAGTTATGAAATCATTGGGGCTGAAAGTGGATACTCTACATGGGAGATGCCAAGCAATGGATTCAAGAGAAGTACCAGTTGTAGGTACTATTAAGGCTTTACCTTATAGACTACCAGAATACCCTGGTAAACAATTGACCATGATTGTTCTAGTGGTTGATATTCCTCCTCAATATGGGATGTTATTATCAAGAAAGTGGAGTGCTTTTATGGGACGCAACATATAGTGTGATTTGTCATTTGCTACTTTCAACTTTGAGGGGCAAAATATCAAAGTCTCCAGGGAACCTAGAACTCCACATATGATTGAAGAAGAGGAGGAAGACACCATGAATTTTTTTCTTGATACTGACATCAATGCGTTCAGAGTCAAAGATAAGGAAATAGAGGAGGGTGTTGAATCTGCCTTAAAATCAGATATCCAGGAAGAATGGACTAACCGTGATAGTCTATGGACCATGTAATTCAATGGGGCCAATTCAAAAGAGGGATCTCAAGTTGGAATACTGCTCATATCTCCAAATGGTAAAATTTTCAAATTCTCTTTCAATTTTATTTTTTCATGTACCAATAATGTTGCAGAATATGAAGCCTTGTTGATAGGCCTAAGGTTAGCATCAAGGCATGGTATAAAGTGTTTAAAAGTAGTGGGTGATTATGAGTTAGTAATCTCCCAGGTTAGGTTAAAGTATGCCTCAAAGAATCAGAAATTAAAGTAGTATAGAAATGCAGTGTGGGATGAAATTGAGAGCTTTAATGCTTTTAATATTTGTTGGATGGAAAGAAGTCAAAATAGAATGGCTGACTTGTTAGCTAATGTAGCTCTTAGACCAGAAGACATTACATTTGCAGATATATCAAACATAGAAGTTCAGGCTAGGCTTTCCATCCCTGATAATGTGGAAAATTGGCAAGTTTTTTCTGATGATCAAAAAATATAAAGATTTTTACAATGTGAGTCTCATTTTTGTGAAAAGGAAATTGATTTTAGTGATTATGTCGATACAGTGAATGGAAAGGAGGTTATCTTTGGAAAGGAAGTGTTGCAGTTGAAATCAAATAGAGTTCCCAAGGGATTAGTTGATCTGGAAAGAGCATTTGATAATAAGGAAAAAGCCTTTTCTACCAACACTGATAAAGAAAATGATCTTGAGGAGATAAATTTGGGCATAAGGATGGTGCCCCAAAGGGTTTATATAGGTAAGACATTGTTCCCTAAAACCAGAAAAATCTGATTGATCTACTTAGAAAGTTTAGACATGTTTTTGCTTGGTCTTATGAAGACCTCAAGGCTTATAGAGAGGACCTGTTTCAACATGAGATTCAACTGAAAGAAGGTACTAAACCTTTTAGACAAAAATTGAGGACTGTAAATCCTACCTTGGCACCCAAAATGTAGGGAGAGCTCAAGAAGATGATAGATGCTAGAATAATTAAACCTATTAGACATTCCACTCAAGTCTAAAATTTGGTTCCTGTCAGAAAGAAGAATGGTGATATCAGGCTTTGTGTTGATTTTTGGAACCTTAACATAAATTCTTTGAAAGACAATTATGGGTTACCTAACATGGAAAATATGTTGCAAAAGGTAACTGGATTAGAATTGATGTCCATTATGGATGGCTTTTCTAGTTACAATCAGGTTATGGTTAAAGAATCAAAGCAGTTCAAGACTACATTTACAACCCCATGGGGGACATATGTCTATGTAAGAATGCCCTTTAGGTTGACTAACGCTGGTGATACTTTCCAAAGAGCTATGGATGTAGCTTTTGCTAAAGTAATTGATAGATTTATGGTAGTGTATCAGGACAACCTTACAACATTTTCAGCCAAAGAGGAACAACATTGCTCACATTTGGAAAATATTTTTGTCAGAGCATTAGAATATGGAGTTTCTTTGAACCCAAAGAAATGTGCCTTTGGTGTGGTAGAAGGAAAGCTTCTAGGACATATTGTTTCAAAGGATGGGGTGAGAATAGACCCTGAGAGGGTGGAAGCTATTGACAAACTATCTCTACCAAAAAATGTTAAAGGGAAAGGGAAAGGTTCACCTGCCAGTTTGTGCAACGTGGAAGTTTCTGATTTGATGAAAGGTTCATGAAGTGGAAGGTGGGGCCAAACTTTGTAGATTGTGATGATCATTTGATTAAAGTGCATTGACGGTTATCATTATATCTTAAACTAATAGTCCTAACATTTTTCTGATTAGCGCTTTAGCGACTGGTTGACACCTATCTCTTGCTTTGTCAGTTGTTAGCATTTAGAAACATTCAAACGTCTCCACGTGGACTTTATTAAAGTGGGGTCACTATTTTTAGAAAATGATAAAGGCTTGTTAAGTTGAGAAAAGATCTATGGTGGTCATTATACCGCTGAGGAAAGGTGCTCAAATCTATGCTTGCACTTTAGCGATAGGTTGACACCTGTCTAGTCCGATCAAAGCTTAAGTTGAGTTATAACTTTTTGCACATGCATAATTTGGACTAGTCTCATTGGTCAAGAACTAGTCTAGGGAAAGGTATTAAAGGGTTATGCTGTTGATTTTGTTAGCCGTCTGATGTGCCAAAAATTAAAGAAGATTGATGGTTCAAATTTGAATTTTTGTTCAGTGACGTTGTTAACATCCTTTGAATGTTGAGGTTGCCAGTTTTCAGTGATGGAAAACTTAATGAGTTTCATGCGGATGAATTGTAGATGGTTGGAAAAACATTATATACCCTGATTTGATCATTGAAATTTTTATTTCTCTCAAAGTATCTTGGCGAATGGGACTATTTTTCTCTCTGGAGTGATATTAAGTAGAGTTTTTTCAAGTGTCTAGTAGGCCAAACTTTTAACTTAATAATTGCATGAAATTTTGAAGAAAGGAAGTATACAAAGATTGTATTTCTTGGTTATTATTATCTAGTATTGCTTGGGTCTTCTCTGGTATTTGTGCATTATTTCAAACCCTAGTTAAGATGCCACCAAAGAGGGAGTTGTCAGGAAAAACAAAATATAAAGAAAAAGGTGTTTTTGAAGATTTGATGCAGTTACTTCCACATTCGGAGAATGGGCCAGCTAAAGTGAAATAATGGGTCTGAAGAAACCCTAGAGACTCAGTAAATGATAGACTCTATGATAGAGGGTTGTGGATGAGGGATGCCAGGGTAGGGAAAGATCACAATGGTTTGATATTTTTTAGGTTGGTGTACTCTCAGAGGAACTCATGTGCTCCTCTCAGTAATATTTGGCAATTTGATATAGGGAAATTAATTGTCCTTGGAGTTTTCATGGATGCAGATTTATTGATTCAGATTGCTAGGTGTTATGATCCTGTGACCAGGTGTGTCAAGGATGTAAATGGGAATGATTTGATTAGCATCATAGAGGATGAGATTAGGGAGGTTTTCTCATTGAATGACCCCTCTGTTGGGTTAGAGAAGATTGATTTTAAGGAGTTTACTAAAATTTATGAGGCACAAAGAGATTATTTAAGAACAGGGCCCTTAAGGGATTTCCTTGACCATATTGGATCAATGTGTGTGATTAGCCCAAGTACACTTGAGCCTTTCAGGTTGGATTTATTCAGTCTACGAGCACAGGGTTTTTACAAGTCTCTGACTTTGATCCTTGGACATGATGAGGCTACTCACATGCCAATTCCATATATGTTCATGATGGTGCAGTCTCTACACCCACAGTTGGCACTGATTTTTGACTTTGCCTCTCACCTTGTAGATTTAATCCATGATGGATTAATAGGGATAAAGAACATGAAGATAAGAAAGCCCTTTGGGTGGTATTCTATGCTAATGCATATGTTTTTATACAAGGATGAATAATTTTTCAGCAACACAATTAATATTGTCAAGGAGAAGAATGGGGAAACACTACCAGTTCAGTTGTGGACTATAGATTTGTCATGGGATAGAACTGATGCCAGCTTCCTTGTCTTTGATAGAAATTTTGCTTCAAGGCTTAGGACACTATTATATTTTGAGCATCCTAGGATCCCAAGAGAATTGCTGAGGTTAATCAGACCTAAGGAGTATTGTCAGGACATTACCATAGTGCACAATTTTGGTGATATATGTAATACCCCAAAAATGGGCTATAAGTTCATTAACCTCCTACATCTACAAATTGAATGGAATCGACATCGAAGTCCTAATCTAAGGCACTTCTGAACATCATCAGATCTTAATTGATTTTATCCTAATTCTGCATTGGAGAATATTCCTAGCAATATTCGTATTTATCTTAATTATCTTTAATTTAATGATTATTTGGTGATAAAACTAATTTATCCTAAAGTTTGATTAATTTAATATTTAATTAATTAGATTTAATACTGCCGCTTAATTATTTAATTAAATTTAATTACATTTATTCCTAAGTTGTATTATTTAATTCTGACAATAAATAAAAGATCTTATGACTAATTGATTAAATTCTTATTTAATTAATTAAAGTCAGTTGTCAAATTTAATGATATAGTTTTCGGATAAAAGTTTGATTTAATAATTGATTAACCCATAAATCAATTATTTTAATTAAAAAATCAGTTAAGTTGAGGATAAATCACTTTATTTATTTAATTAATTCATAATTAATTGTGCACATTCAAAGAGCAGTTAAACTTAGAATGTCACACCCCGCAAGGGAACCAGGGAAAAGCACAAAGGTTTACTTTGTAAAAGAAAAACCTAAGTAGAGTTTTATGAAAAATTTTGAACTTTTAAGAATTACAAATAAACAAAACTTATTCTAACTTCTTTCCAAGGTTCCCTTAATTTTATTTGTATGATTTATTTAAGGCTGATAAATAATTCTTTTTTTTAGCCACCTTTACTACCCATATAAATTCCATCTAATATTCCTTATTAGAAAAAAACACCTAAACACATTCACTTTTAATTTCCATTTAAGAATTTTAGAGATCAATTACTATAATCAAACTTCATCCATCAAACTTAACATATTGCAATAATACAACAATTGATGCTCTACATTTTACATAACTTGAAATATTACATAATTACATCTTTTCAACATACATTTGTATATGAAAATAAACATCCCATATAACCCTTTTCCTATATCTACCCATTATTACATTATCTTGAAATTACATTACATTCAAACTCCTCATGGGAGAATCCATAAAGTTTACATCATAATAAAATAAGTACAAGTCTTCATTCTTCAACAGGTGCATAGACAAGCATGGATCTTTAATTATTTACATCTGCATAGAATACCTTGATAGAAAGATTTTTCCACCCAACCACGTGGATACCCAAAAGGATCCACTCCCCCGTGCTAGGAGATAAACACCAGGCCCATAAAAGAAGGAACTTATTAGGTTACACCTAGGGTTGAGTAATATTTCCCACAAGTATAGTTCTTTTCAACTAGGGTTCTAAGGCTTGGGTAGAAAACTCTAGCAACTACCTAAGTGAGTGTCATCACATAGCCCTCACACCTTGGGTTATCCTGGTACTAGCCACTCCGGGCCCCGGCCCCCAAGTAGGCACATGCAGGATCGAATGCCTTTCATACAGACAAGCGCCATTCGATCGTACCTATACTTAGGTACCTTCTCCCACTCCCATCCATAGCCTATCCTAGCGCTCATGGCATGGGCGAGGCACAAATTAATCTTTTTAATGTTTTAATACCCATTCCCTTAAATTTATTAAGTTATCACTTGTTAATTAACTCATCAGTCGGTTATCCTGGTTCTAGCCACTTTAGGGCCCCGACCCTGCACTGAGAGCCACTCACTTAGGGTCCTAGGTTTCCTAACCCTAAACCATTCCCATCTGGTTCACAACATACCCATAATAGCCTATTGACATGTCTATCTCAGCGATCATTTCACAATTTTCAAATCTACACTTGGATGTTTATAAGAATCTAAAGTTTGGCTAGGTTTGATCATAAGCAAGTCGGAAAGGAAAGGTTTTGTTTTCAATTTTTTTTTTTTTTTTAACCCCTCCTAACCTTTATCCAAATATGAAAATGAGAACCCTTATATTTGCAAATGAGATTTATATGATTGATCATTAAATTTAGATGTCTTTTAGTTCCTGACTTTATCTCGTCTAAGATATATTATCCTAATATATTACATTTATTAAAAATTTACTTATTGAAATCAAATGCCTCTTAGATGTCTTAAAAAGTTCATGTATTATATTATATATATATATAATATTATGTATATTATATATATATATATATATATATATATATATATATATATTTAATATATCAAAATTAACTAAATCCCATATTACAAAATATATATCCTATTATACATATAATATTTCTTATATTATATGTATAATATAATACAATTTTTTTTTTTAATTAAATAATATAATTTATATTATATATATAATATTAAACATATTATATATATAATATAATGTCAACAATACATAAATTATACCGCATGAAAAATTGATTTGTTTTATCTCCCTTTCCTTCCAAACTCGGGCGGTCCCTGTGCCGCCGGCAGTGGCCGCACTGCCGAACGGTACCCGTGGGTACCGCCGGCAGTGTGGTCACTGTCGGTCGGCACCCTAAGGTGCCGCTGGCAGGCGTACCACCTGTTGACGGTACCTTAGGTTACCGTGCGGCCTCTCATCATTCATTTTTTTAAAATTTTTTTTAATACTTCAAAATGGTATTTAAATTTTTACTTAGTAAATTTCAAAGAAAATAAAATCTTTTCAAAACAATATCATTTTTTTAAAATATCATTTATTCTTTATTTTAACTTAATCTATATAAATATGTATATATATATATATATTATATATATATATATATATATATATATATATATATATATATATATATATATATATATATATATATATATATATATATATATATATATATATATATATATATATATATATATATATATATATATATATATATATATATATATATATATATATATATATATATATATATATATATATATATATATATATATATGATAAATATATATTATTTTTTTACCCGTATAAAGTTTAACTAACATCGCTATTTTATTTACAATAAAATAATAGGATTTTATTTTTCAAAACGTAAAATACTATATGAAGTAATATATATATTTTTGATCCTAAGATGTTTCTGTAGAATAAAATAATCCATTTCACCTAATAATTAACATAGATTAAATAAATATATCATCAGGCTTTATTAGCATATGATCAATAACAAACGGACTCAGGATCCAACCTGGAAATCTGACGGGTCTGGTTGATGAAATTCGGGTCTGCTCTTCTTCTCCAATTCTCCTGTTGTCAAGACAATCTTTCCAGCTTCCAAAGTCCAGCCCTCCTATCCTTCTTTTTCCCAAAATCCATCCTTCCAAATTATTTAATATCCAACTATGGTAGTTGGAGGAGTTTCTCTACGGGAGAAACTTCTCCAACTTCCCAAACCATCTTTCCCGTAAACATCAATAAAGTTTTTTTTAAAAATTAATTTTAGTTAACATATCATCCAAAGTAAACTATAACAACAAGAATGATTAGGTGGCTTACAAGGAAAACACATAGCACAATTGGAATCTAACTAGCCCAACTTCTAGGAGGTCTCGAGTTCAACTCCCTCCTAATTAGCTAGTTTTTTAACCAAAGGCAATTACTTTTATTATTATTTACAATTAGGTTAAGATTGTAATTTCTATTTACGAGCAATTATAGGGATATATATATATATATGTATGCTTGATTTAATTTTATCAAACAATTATTAGGCTAGTGCCAATTATTAGTTCTATCAATATAATTAAGTATATATATATATATTATATTTATTTATTTATATATATATATCTATCTTAATATACGTATATGTGTTCATAAGCGTATGTGTGCACCCATATGTTTCTGACACATATATTATAAGTGACCGATTATTCACGTTAAGAGTATCCTTTTTATAATTATAAAATCGTATGATTAAAGGTACATATATCAACTTACCCTTAAAGCTAACATGATAATCTAAACTACGATAACAATCTTTGACTAGCAAAGACTCACTTTGATAACTTACTACCAAGATTGAGCATACCCTAAAAGCAAGAATAAGGTCCAGATCCTAATAACTGATAAATCACATAATACCTCCCTACCAGGAACTGATCCAACGTTTCCCACTAGGGTGAATGATCAAGGTAAAGGTTTTCTTTTGTAAGGCTTGGTGATATCTCCACGACAACAACAATGATCAAGGATTTAAGGGATCACTCAGACCTGTGAAGCCAGGTGGAGATGATACCTGGTACCTGCACATCCTGCATCACCAAGAAGAGATACATGTACATATATATAGATCAAATACTTGCAGATAGATGACTAGGATCGGTACATCGTGTGGGCCTCATTGAGTGAGTAACTATGACTCCGTCCTGAGTCATGAAAACACATCAGACATATGGTTCCATAATACAATCGTGATAAGGGTTAGTATCCAAATCATGTAAAATAAATTCTTCTAGGATCTCATAAACATATAATCAATGTAACTATAACTGAACATATAAATATCATCCGATGAACATGTAATCCTCCATGAAACATAAACATGAGTGCATAGTTCTAACCATCATAATAGAAAAGAGTCAAATCATAGTACTATAGGAGAGGTATTACATCCTCCCCCCTAGAGTTAGGCTTACTCCTGGAAGCCTACAAATAAATATGGATAAGCACCTCTAAGCCTAGCAGCATCTTCCCATGTGGCAGAAGATTCATCATTGGGGTCCCATTGGACCCTTGCCTGCTCTATGTTGCAACCCTTGAGGGTCAGTGTCCACTGTTGCAGAATACGTACTGGCTCTAAAGCTAGCTGCCCATCCACTACCTGTAATGCATTCCAATCTAAAACATGAGTCACATCAGGAATATACTTTCTAAGAACTCAAACATGGAATACATCATGAATGCGAGCAAGGCTGGGCGGCAAGGCAAGCTGATAGGCTACTGGTCCTATCCTCTCCAGGACCTCAAAAGGGCCAACAAACCAGGGTGCCAACTTGGAGCCTTTTCCATAACGGATTGGACTCTTTCGTGGATGCACCCTCAAAAATACTCTATCACCAAGAGAAAAGTGTACATCAATACTGTGAGCATCAGCGTACTTCTTCTGTCTGTCCTGAGCTGTCACAATATGCTCTCTGATGCGCCTGACCTGATCCTCCATATCCTGTAACATTTCCGGCCCCAAAAGCACCCTGTCCTCCAACTGGTCCCAACTCAAGGGGGTACGGCATGGGCGACCATACAATGCTTGAAAAGGGGACATACCTATGGAACTATGATAACCATTATTATAAGCAAATTCTACCAAGTAGAGGTATTCCTCCTAATGGGTTTGCCTGTCCATAACATACATCGTGAGCATATCCTTGAGGACCTGATTGACTCGCTCTGTCTGCCCATCTATCTCAGGGTGATAGGCTGAGCTAAAGTTGAGCTGAGTCCCTAAAGCATACTGAAGTGAAGTCCAAAGAGCTGAGGTGAATACTGGATCACGATCAGATATGATTTTTCTAGGAATGCCGTGGAGTCTCACAATATCCTTCATAAATATTCTAGCCACAGAAGATGCTGAGTAGGAGGACTGTATAGGAGAAAAATGAGCTACCTTGGTGAGTCTATCCACTGTTACCATGATAGCGTCATGTCTCCTAGGAGTCATTGGAAGTCCCACTATAAAATCCATGGAAATGATATCCCACTTCCATCCTGGCACTAGGTGAGGCTGCAATAGACCTGCAGGGTGTTGATGTTCGGCCTTCACTCTCTGGCATTCTAAACATCTAGCCACATAGTCTGCTATATCCCTCTTCATCCCTGACCAATAGTATAACTATCGTAGGTCAGCATACATTTTCTTCACCCCTGGATGTGCTGAATAGGGTGCCTTGTGGCTTTCCGAAAGGATAAGCACACGAAGATCTCCGGCCATGGGAACATAGATTCTATTTTGTTGTTTTAGCAACCCTACTAAATCCAAGGAATATCTTGAGAAGCGACCTTCCAAAGGCCTCCCTGATCCTATCTCTAACTTAACCTCCTAAAACCAAGGGTTAGAAGTAAGGGCCTCCCTGATTCTGCTCTCCAAATCTGAGCTAAGGGTTAAGGCTGAAAGAGTATGTCGGCGCCTGCTTAAAGCATCTGCCACCACATTCATTTTGCCTTGAACGTACTTAACTTTGAAATCATACTCGCATAAAAATTCCATCCACCTTCGTTGCCTAGCATTGAGATTGGGTTGGGAGAAGATGTACTGAAGACTTCTATGATCTGTTTGGAGTTCAAACTTGTGACCCAACAGAAAGTGTCTCCATTTCACCAAGGCATGTAGGACTGCTGCAAGTTCAAGGTTGTGGGTGGGGTAGTTGAGTTCATCATCCTTGAGTTTCCTTGACTCATAAGCCACAACCTTTCCTTCTTGCATAAGAACTGCCCCGATCCCCTCTAGAGAAGCATCTGTGCATACTACAAAATTTTTGGATGGTTTAGGAACTACCAAAATTGCTGCACTGGTCAATCTATCTTTCAGGGTTTGGAAAGCGGCCTCACACTTTTCTGACCAAACAAACTTCTTACCCTTTCTTTGAAGTGAAGTAATGGGGTGAGCAACCCGAGAAAAATCTTTGACAAACCTCCTGTAATACCCGGCTAATCCCATAAAACTGTGAATCTCAGGGACATTAGTAGGAGTTGGCCACCCTACTATGGCTTGAATTTTATCTGGGTCAACAGCAATACCGCTTCCTGATATGACATGTCCAAGATACTTAACCTCAGTCTGAAAGAATTCACACTTTTCTGCATTGGCATAAAGTTGATTCTCTCTAAGGCACTGCAATACTTGCCGAAGATGAACTTCATGTTCTTCAAGAGTTTTGGAGTATACCAAGATATCATCTAAGAATATTATCACAAATTTGTCCAAGTAAGTTCTAAACACTCCATTCATCAAGCTCATGAATACAGAAGGAGCATTTGTTAACCCAAAGGGTACCACTGTGAATTCATAATGGCCATACCTGGTGCGAAAAGCTGTTCGATGAATATCAGCTTCTTGAATTCTCAGTTGATGATAACCTGACTTGAGATCTATCTTAGAGAATATTTTTGCCCCTTTCATCTGATCAAATAGATCTTCAATGTGGGGTAGAGGATACCAATTTTTGATGGTAACCTTGTTCAGTTGACGATAGTCAATACATAATCAAAGAGATCCATCTTTCTTCTTTACAAATATTACTGGCGCTCCCCAGGGTGATACACTAGGTCTTATGAACCCTTTTTCTAAAAGTTCTTCTAGCTGAACCTTGAGTTCCTCAAGTTCTTGTGTGGTCATACAGTATGGAGCTTTGGAAATTGGTTCTGCTCCTGGCACCAAATCAATTTGGAAATCTATGTCTCTCTTGGGTGGTAACCCTGGAATTTCTTTTGGAAAAACATCCAAGTATTCTTGTAAAAGGGGGTAATCTAATGATATCTCCCTACTCTCTTCTTGATCTAAATCCTCCATTGTGACTGCAAAAAGTTGGCATCCTTTGCGCATGCACCTCTTAAGCTGCATCACTGAAATCATGCGGAGAGAGATGGATGATTGAACCCCAATAATCTTCTTAGGTTTCCTCGAGTCATCAGTGCATTGAACACTTTTGTTTCGACAATCCAAAGTGGCTTTGTGAGTAACTAAACCAATCCATGCCCAAAACTACTCCATATGACCCTAAAGGAAACACTCTAAGATCTACTAGGGTAGAGAAAGGTCCAAGTTCTAAACTGCAACTTTGAACATAGGAGTCAGAGGCTACTCTTGCCCCGGAGGCTAGTTCAACCTGCCACCTATCTTCCTGCCTTACTGCCTTTAGCCCACATTGCTCTACTAAAGAAGATGAAATAAAAGAATCTGTTGCCCCTGAATCAAACAAAATGGTGGTAGAGATACCCTTCAACAAACCTGGAGTTTCAATGACTGCCCCTTGATGATTGGCTTGACCTTGGTTTATAGTAGAAAACACTTGATGAGATCTTCCTGTGTTACCTACTGTTGGTTCTGAAGTAGCCTGTCTGAAATTAACTGCTGGAGAAGATTTTTGAGGGCAATTTACTGCAATGTGCCCATGTTGCCCACAGGAGTAACATCCAGTGTTTTTGACAAAATTCCTCCCTGCAGATGGTGCACTAGATTGCTGGTAACTACCCTGACTAGAGTTCTGAGGCATACTCTGAGCTAGCAGATGGTTTGGGAATCATTTTGCACGTTGCTAGTTGCGAGAATTATTAGATTGAGAACCCCCACTTTTACTTTTGTTCCCATTATGATAGTTACTATTGTTGTTGTTAAAAAACTTCCTTTTCTGTTGATTCTGATTCCCCTTAGGTGGATAGTTCTTAGGTGTGCCTTGAAATTGATTCCCTGACCCAACCTGGAATGTATTGCCACCTTGGCCACTGGTTCGGCTTCCTAACCCCAAGGCTATGTTTTGTTCTTCAAGACGAGCCTTGATGACTACATCATTTATAGTCTGAGGTTCAAACATTCTTACACTACAGGCCAAACGACCATTGAGCCCTCTAAGATAGTGTTGAGTTAGCATGGGTTCATCATCCTTAAACCCTGAATATGGCTTGAGTTCCAAGAACTTCCTCTCATAGTCATCCACTGACATATTAAGCTGCCTCAGATTGTGAAATTCTTCGGCTCTTTCCCGCCTCCAATGGTCAGATAGAAATTTAGCTCGAAAAAGTTCTAGGAATAATTCCCAAGAAAGGGTGGTGATGTCTAAGTGAAGTTTCTCTCTTTTTGTTTCCCACCATGTGGATGCAAAGTCTCTAAGGTGAATAACGGCAAACCGGGCTTTGGTATTACTATTGTATGGGTGCATGGAGAAAAGCCTTTCTAATTCTAGCAACCAAGTTTGTGCAGTAGTTCCACCTTGTGTTCCCTTAAATGGGTTTGTCTTGGTCCTAAGGAGATCCCGCATATGAGAAGCCCGTAGGGCATCTTCTTCCATTGTCGAGTCTCTCCTCCTAGGACTTCTTTCTCTTTCCTCATGGTGAGTGTTGTTTTCCCCATGTTGGCCTCTATCCTGTCCTACCTCTAATCTCTGAAGGATTTGTTGTAGTAGTTCTGTTACTTGGGCTCCCTGAAAACCTCCTGATTGATTGTTAGATTGTTCCCCTTGCCCCTCGTATTGTTCTTCTTCTTGAGAACTTTCATGTTGAGATCTAGGAGGGGCATTTTGGGCACCTCCTCTTCAACCACGGGTTACATAGAATCAAGAAATCAATGCAAGTTGTTAACTTTTGGAAACTCAACATCTATTTTGAGTTCAACGCTGATCTAAACTTCTAATTTGAGTTAAAAAAAATTTCTTACATGATTTTGCATAATTATGCAAGTTAATCATCTCTGATTTCTTGTTGACTCAAAAATCAACTTGAGTTCATCAAGAGTGATTTATGACTTTTCTCATGCACCCTCAAAGCCCTAGATTTCTATAAAATCAAGGCTTCAACTCTTCTAAAAAGATCCACGAAATTGCATCCTCACGCTGGCGAATTGGTGATCGAAAAATCCATCTTTTGTGAATTGAAGCTATTGTGAGATTTTCCTTTCTTTGTGAGAATTCATATCATTTTTAGATCAATTGCATATCATATCAGTTTCATCTAGACTAGTTTCATATCAGTTTCTTTCATTATAATTGCATAGAAAATACAAAAATATAGAATAAATCTGCATTCATTTCGTATCCATCTTCTGCATTCAAATCCTTCATTTAGGTGTTGCATTATCACTGGTCTCAGTCTGATCTGAGAATATCATACTCACAGCTACTAGAAGGTAGTAAATCACCTGGTTAGCTTAGTTTCCATTTCATTGCATGAATTTGATTTTTTCTAACCTCTAATGTTTTATTGAAGTGTTGTGTCTACAACTAGGTAAAAAATTCACACACACATTTTTGGTGCCCACCGTGGGGCTGTGAAACAGGTTTCCATTCAATTTCTATGAATTTCTTGTCATTTTTTGGTTAAAACTGTGATCTTTTATTTTCTGTCCGTACATTTTTCATACGACTTTCTGACAAAAGTCATACCAAGAAGTACCCACTGTCATACACTAGTTGATTCTATTGAGGCTCATATCAAAATGTACACATTGTCATTTAAAAGCTCTATTCTTGTATGAGAAGATACCCACTATCCTACGAGTTTCCCGAGTGTCATTTGGGAGGTAACTCACTGTCGTATGAGTTTTGACACCAGAATTTAATTGTTGTTTCAAAATTTTTGGCAATTTTTCAAATTTGGATTAACAACAAATCCCAACAATTGAAATCTTCTATTTTTGACTGATATTTGCTGAATCTGATTGGAAAAAGTGTGAGAAAAATTGCTAAAATAGGTAAAATCTACTAAGCACATTGCAAGGAATTCAGGTATTCTACTATGATTTGATAACACTTCAATTTGGACCTAAAAAGAACTCTCATGTGTTAAGCTTGTGTGACTTTTCTCACTTTTGTATCATAGACTTCATTTTGGGCTATAAAATGAATATAGATTTTCTTTCTACATATCTATTACACGTAGGAAATAGGCCCTATGAACACTATTTGTGGATGATCTCGAGAGAGTGGGCTTGTTTCGATTGTTCATGCATGTGAAGCTCTTCTTGACGAAGGATCCCCTTGTAGGTAGGGAGGTTACTGAGAGAGTCTCACGTTCTACTAGATTCATGCGTCTTCAATTTTTGATTGATAAATTCTCTCTCTAGAGAGGTTGATAGATCATAAGTGGTTGACATCATAGATCTTTGTGAGATAATCTTGGTCTTAGCATGTCAGATTAATTTGTCTACTTTGTTTTGGTTAAAAGTGAAAAGGCTAGAGGACTATGCTCTACTCCCTTTTTGGGTTGTATCAAAAACTCAGATCCTTGAATCTGGAACTAGTCTCCATGTGGTATCTTTTGTGAGTCACCTTGAGAGAGGGTTAACCATAGTGGACATTCCCTTAATTGGGTCAACCACATGGATGGAACCTCAAGCGATAATAGCCATTTTCACCGTGGTAGCAGCAGCCACTATATAAATGTCCTTGTGGAGGAAATCTTCACAGGTGTGGTCTCTTGTTGGGCTATTAGATCTCCCTAGCAGCTCCTAATTGATTAATTTCTTAGACTGTGTCAAAACCTTAGTTGTTCCTGGATTGGAGTTCACCCTCTTGAGATCACAAAAGTTGCAGAGTCAGACCATTACTACAAACCCTAGTGAGGCCAAATTCTTATTCTTCTAGGAATATGTACGTTATTGAAATTTTTTTTAGAACATACATAATTAACACTCCTAGGGATTAGCACATTTAGTCACATGATTGTTCATGCGTAGGGTTGCTTTGTACCTTGTTCATTGTTTTTAGACATGCTTGGAATCACTTGCTTGTTGTTTTGTGTGCTTGTTTATCTATTTGGTTACTGAAAATAAATGATCCCAGAATAATCTTCAAACCTGGACAAAAAAATTTGCAAACAATCTGAAACTGAAAACCTAAAATTTGCAAAATATGAAGTAAAATTCCTTTTTGGAGTCAAAAGTCATCCCACAAGGTCAGAAAGCTGTACGAGTTTTGGCAATTGTCATTTCAGAACCCCTATATTGTTGTATGATAGCTTGTATAGTGTCATACAAGTTTTTCCACCAGTCAAAAGTAAAAAGTCAAAATTCTGCTATCAACTATTGTGCAAGCTTTGCAATTATCGTACGAGTTTTGTCAACTATCATTTTAGAGTATACCCACTATCGTACGATGCTATAGAAAGTCATTTGAGAAATTTTGAAAAATTGCTAGAAAGTTGTCAAAATTGTCAGAGACCCAATTTTTACAGCCTATTTCCATAATCTGTCGAACAAATCACTGTGTCAGGAATAGAGTAGAAACTAGAAAGAATCCAATCATTTTCCTAAAGTAGCCTCTTGAGTCTGATTCAGCCTTCTATTTAATCAATTTGAGTCTTTTTCATCTTGTGTCAAAACCTTGTCATAATTATCAATCTTCAATCAATCTTCAAAATGGCTAAGTGTTGCGAACCAATGTCTGCTATCTTTTGGGTGTCTACCCATACTACCCAGGCACAATATCCTTCATTTATGTCCAATCTAATCTTCAATCAATCCAATCTTGACAAGGTTGCATCATTTGATCTTCTTGAATCAATTCATTCTTTAGTTATCTTAATCTCGTTCTCTTCTATCACCTAAGGTTAATGGTGGAAACTAGAGCTTCATCATGAAAACATAGAGAAAAACTTGACATCTCTTCAGAGACATCTTCTATGATCTTGCATACTATTCATGAATCCTATGATGCTAACCTATATGGAGAAGATGCTCTTGGCAATCTATTCTTGAAAGGTGGTTATGTCACCCCTCTTCCATCAATCCATGCAATTAATCAACCCACACCTCCTATATCAATTCACAGAAGCTATTAGATGACCCCACATCAATCCATCTCAAGTAACTCTTGTAATAACAACATGTCTCAAGGTGGAACAAACCATGGGTCTTAAGGAGATCACTCTCAACATCGTGCAGATCAAGAACCTACACCTTCTAAAATTGCCCAATATCAAAATGATGATAACTTCAAAAGAATGATGAAACATTTCTTGAAAGAAGATAGAGAGGCATATTTTCTAGATTTAGCTCATCAAGGAGCTAAACTTCCTCCCAACTTTAATGTTGAAGATATCATTATGCATGAGGAAGAAACCCCTATCATGAATATGATGAACAGATGCATGCCATGCAAGTCAAACTTAACAAACTTGAAAAAGAAAAGGAACCTAAGGAGTTCTCCATGGAGGCCCTATGCCCTTTTCCATTCGATAAAGACTTGTACATGCCACCATTCCCTAAGAGAGTGGAAATGCCTAAATATGATAAGTATGATGGAAACTCTAATCCTCAAGATCGTGTCAGAGAATTTTATACTCAATCTATGGAGTTCATGCATGAACCAACCTATCTGATGTGTCTCTTCCCTCGATCTCTAGGAGGAGCAACCATTCATTGGTTCTCTAGAATGCCTCCTACTATCAAAACCTTTAAGGAGTTAATCAAATTTTTCTATTAGCAATACTCCTATAACATTCAACATCCAGTCACCATGATCGACACCTGCAATTTGAGACAATATCCAGGAGAACCATTCCTAACATTTCCTAAAAGATGGAGGAATAAATTCTCTCTATATGCTAGACCTATTCCAGAAACTGAGAAATTGGAAATCTTCATCAATAATATTGTTCCAAAAATAAACTACCCTTTACAAATGCAAAATCATACATCTTTTGATAAGATGGTAGACAATGCGATCAAAATAAAAAAAGTACTTGTGAAAAAGGGAGATATCACACTTCAAAAAGACAAGTATGAATCTGGATCTAGTTCTAAGGACAAGAATAAAAACTGGAATGAGACCAAGGGCATTATAATAGATGGCATTGTTGATACTCTTCATGCCCCATCTAAGGCACCAGCTTTCAATTTAACTGTCACTACCCAAGCCATCAAAGCTTCAAAACAAAAGGTACCTGAATCATCTCAAAAGATGAAAGAGTATAAACCTTGGTCAGCTAATAATAAATGGAAGTTCACTCCTCTTGGAGAATCTTTGGAATCAGCTATGAAAACTCTCTTGGCTAATAATATCATCTCTTTTCCTGAGATCCAACAATTTGATCCCAAACCTAAACTGAAATGGTGGAAGGAGAACAAATTTTGTGACTTCCATCATAGTAAGGGTCATAAAACTAGTAACTACTTGCGCTTGAAACATACCATTCAAGACAAAATTGATAGTGGAGAAATCACGATTGATAATCATAAGAGCAATAATGATCATACAACATTCATAGAGCCATTTCTGAAACATAGTCAAGGAGATTCATCTTCTCAGCCTAATGTGGGTGCTAAGGTCAATTATGCTTATTCTGGAAACAATGTTGTTATCAATATGGTTGAACCATGCCTATCTGAGCATTGCAATGTTATCACAATTGTAAGAAAAGATAGAGAAAATCAATCAGCTAATGCGGTTACTCGATCACAAGCTCAGGTGCATCTGCAAGGATAAATCCCAGATTCATCAAATGTCCCTAAGGTGCCTTTCAATTTGTCATCTACTTCTAAACAAAAGGCTACATCTAAATCTTCAAATCCTGAAGACATGAGGCCTACATCTTACAACATTGTCCAACAACTCCAACACACAAATGCAAAAATCTTCATGTTTGAGTTGCTTCAGATATCTCCAGCTCATAGAGCCATTCTAGACAAAGTTTTGCTCAGATCCAATGTTCTTGACAACCTTGATTTAGACAGGTTCCAGACTATGGTTGGTCATCTTACATCTCTGTAGTATATTTCCTTTTTAGAGGAAGATGATAACTCCTTGAGTCATCTGCATAATCAGCCCTTGCATATAGAAGTCTTGATCCAAAACCATCACGTCAAACGTGTGTTGATAGATGGGGGCACTAGTTTGAATATTTGTTCTTTCAACTTGATCACACAATTGGGATTTTCAGAAATGGCTATTCATCCTAGAAAGAAAATAACTATCAAGGTATATGATGAAGAAGAAAGATCCTCCAAGGGAATAATTGTCTTGCCTATCAGAATGGGTCTTGTCATCAGAGATACTACATTTTAAGTTCTTGATATACCTTTGGCTTACAACATCCTTCTAGGGAGACCCTGGATACATGAAATGAAGGCTATTCCTTCTACATACCATCAGTGCTTGAAATTTCCTTATGAAGGAGTAGAGGTAACCATCCCAGTAGATGTATCTACAACTTGCAATGCATTGAAAGAAAGTGCAGATAAACTTGTTCCTAATAATAGAGAATCTTCCACTAAGCAACTAGACATCACTTCAACATCCAAAATGGAAGACATTGCTAAAGAGGTCACAATCAAAGAAAATGGTATGGGAGAATATACTATGGAGCTAGTCTTATCTTTGACATCTCTCCCTATCTCACCTAAGTCTTATGGGCAAACTCTGAAATAGTCCAAACCAAAATCTAAAGAATCTCTTGAGGTGTATAAAGGAAATTTTGTTGCAGAACAAGTATCTAAATAAGAATTTGAAGAGGATGAAGCTGTGCTTGCATGGATCTACAAAGAAGAACCTAAATCTCAAATTGATCAATCATGTGATTCTAAAACATCGAAGGTCCCTTCTAAGTCATATGGTCCAGGGGACAAATTGATTACAAAGATGTGATATATAGGAAAAGGACCTCTAGGACTACAAGGTAAAGGTCTGCTATCACCTCTTGACCATTGTGATTTAGAAAAAAAGAACACAACAGGTCTATGATACAAGAAGAATCCTTTCTATCTTAGAAAGAATTCCCCACATGTCCTAGAATAGATTGAACCAAAGGAGGAAGCAATACAACAATCTGATAGTGATGATTCTAACACCACTGAGGAGCTCATTCCTTATGAGTGTTTTCCTAAAGAAATAAAAGACCTCCTTGATGTTGAAGATGATCTAGTAAAAAGAATAAATGTAGTAAACACACAAGAACCTACTATAGAACAAGAGATAGTTGCACCACAAGAACCATCTAATCTCAAAGAAAATCAAATAGACAAAGAAGAAGGTGGTAGTTATTCTGAGATAGATTCCCATGAGTATGAATTCAAATCAAAATCTGAAGGTAACCCTTCTTGGGGTATTCACCCTAACTTTACTCATGTTCTTAATTTTCCTAGAGGCATAGATGAGGAATCAAATGACTATGAATGGGGAGTCATTCCAGAGGAAGATGAGCTTATCATAGAGAAACATATTGATGTTATTCACCAATATGCACTTGAACCCAATGTAAGTCTAGAGAAAAATAATGAACTTAACGAGTCTAATCCACCAATGGCTAAAGTGGACTCCCACAATGACATTGAGCCTATTCCCGAATTGAACATCTTAAGTTGTAATATCACCTTCAAACTTGAGAGTTAGGTTAGAACCAATGATGACAGATCCATATCTGTATACACTATCTCCCAATCTTTTCCCACCTTGACTATCCAACATCCTGACCTTCTTGACCAAACTTCCATGAATCCAAGCCAAGGTATCTTTACTTTCCCAAATGACTATGCCCTTTCTTGCTACCTAAATGTAGTTGAGCCTATGAAGACCTCCATTAATGAACCAAGCGTTAGCATGACAGAGTCGGACATCAAGTATCTCAGTCAAAAGAATAAAAACAAAAATAAAAAGAAAAGGAGTTCTGAGGGTGAAAACCACTTTGTGGTAGTCTTAGAACCTAAAATAGTAAAGATAAAATATGTATTCAAAGGTGAAAGCCTCTCTGAGGAACCTAATGATGAGATATTTGATGTCCTTCCAAGTCATTTATAGGATAGATCTCCAGTTCTAATTGAGCCCACTCAATCTATCAACTTGGGAACAACAAAAGAACCACAATCCTTATCAGAAGAAGAGAAGAAAGCATTCACCACTTTCTTGATAGAAAAGAAGATCAACTTTGCATGGAAATATTCAGATATGCCAGGGTTGGATCCTAATCTTATAATGCACCATTTATCTATTGCTCCTGGAGTAAAACCTGTTAAACAAAAATTAAGAAAGATGCATCCACATGTTGCACTCTTGGTCAAAGTTAAATTAGAGAAACTACTAAAAGATGGATTCATCCATGTTATTGACTATGCGGAATGGATCTCTAATATTGTACCTATTTCAAAACTAGACAAATCTATAAGAGTGTGCACAGATTTTAGAGATGTGAACAAAGCATGCCCTAAGGATGATTTTCCACTACCTAACATTGATATGATAGTGGACATGACTGCGGGTTTTGAGATGTATTCTTTGATGGATGGTTTCTCCAGATATAATCAAATAAAAATTGCTCCAGAGGATCAAGATAAAACTACTTTTACATGTGCATGGGGTACCTTCTGTTG
Source organism: Chamaecyparis obtusa (assembly GCA_027943335.1). Taxonomy (NCBI): domain Eukaryota; kingdom Viridiplantae; phylum Streptophyta; class Pinopsida; order Cupressales; family Cupressaceae; genus Chamaecyparis; species Chamaecyparis obtusa. The sequence goes on from BSBK01001943.1 coordinate 683,587, forward strand.
GAATGTCATGCCATTTGGGCTTAAAAATGCTAGTGCTGCATATCAAAGAGCTATGACATCTATTTTTCATGACATGATGCATCAAACTATGGAGGATTATGTTGATGATACTTTAGAAAAATCTATGATAAGATCTGAACATCTAAATGACTTGAGCAAGATACTAGATAGAATGGAAAAATTTAGTCTCCAACTAAATCCTAAGAAGTGTGCTTTTGGTGTCACTTCTGGAAAGCTCTTAGGATACATAGTTTCAAAGAAGGGAATTGAAGTTGATCCAGCTAAAGTAAAGGCTATAATGGAGATGCAACCCTCGAAGAATATTAGTCAAATGAGAACATTACAAGGGAGAGTACAATCTATCAGGCATTTCATATCTCAACTAGTAGACATATAACAACCTTTCACAAAGACATTACATAAAGGTGTGACCTTTGCATGGAATGAGGAATGTGAAAAGAATTTTAACCATATCAAGAAATATCTATCAAATCCTCCTATCTTGATGCCTCCTATTCAAGGGAAGCCATTGATCTTATATGTCTCCGCAAAAGATACATCACTGGGGGCATTACTAGCACAACATGACGATAATAAGAAAGACAGAGCTATATACTATATCAGTAGAACATTGGTAGCATATGAGAAGAACTATTCAATGATTGAGAAAGCTTGTCTAGCTATGATCTTTGCATCATAGAAACTGAGAAATTACATGTTAGCTCATACCACTCAATTGGTAACTAAGATAGATCCATTAAAATACTTATTGAGCAAAGCTACCCTCACAAGTAGATTGGCTAAATGGGTCATGCTCTTAAGTGAATTTGACATTGAATATGTTGAAAGAAAAGCTATAAAAGGACAGGTTATTGTTGATCAATTGGCTGATACACCATTGTTTGATGATACTCCTATGCAAATGGAATTTCCAGATTCCTCTATCATGAATCTTTCATCTAGAGCATGGAGGCTATTCTTTGATGGCTCCTATACACAAAATGGATCAGGAGCAGGCATATTGTTCATCACACCTCAAGGATACTCAATCCCTAAAGCATTCAAAATCAAGTTTCCTTACACAAAAAATATTGTTGAATATGAAGCCCTTCTTAATGGCATGAGAATATCAATTGAGTGGAGAGTGATTGAGTTACACATTCATGGGGACTCCCAACTTATTATCCATCAAATCAATGATGTGTACCAAATGAAAGATGAAAAGCTCATTCCATACAAAAGGATGGTAGATGATCTAAAGAAATATTTCATATCTATCACATTTGAGAAAATTCCTAGAATAGAGAATAGGGCTGCTGATGCAATGGCAATGCTATCTACTCTATTAAAATAGCTTGAACATGAGCTACGCTACAAGTTCCTAGTGGAAGCACTATCTTATCCTGCATATGATTCCCCCAAAAACCGCATGATTTGCACTATTGTTGGTCATGATTCATCTTGATACAAAAACCTTTTCTCCTATCTCCAATACCAAATCATTCCTGATACCTTCAATTGCCATGAGAAATGATACCTTATCCACAATGCATCCTGATATGTCATCATTGGTAACGATCTATACAAATGATGTCTAGATGGTACACTACTTAGATGTTTAGAATGGGAAGAGTCTCAACATGGACTTGAGGAAGTCCATGAAGGTAGATGTGGGCCACACTCAAATGGTTTAACACTAGCTCGAAAGCTTATTAGGGCTGGGTACTATTGGCCTACAATGGAGAAAGATGCAATCAAGTTTGCTAAGAATTGCCAAAAGTGCCAAGTACATGGTAACTTAATTCATGCTCCAAGGAAAGATCTAATTCCCTTTACTACACAATGGCCTTTTCACCAATGGGAATTTGATCTTATAGGATCCGTACATCCTCATTCTTCTAATGGACATACCCATATCATAAAAACTATAGACTATTTTAAAAAATGGGTAGAAGCAGTCCCCTTGACTCAAGCAACTGAAAAACAAATTTCAATGTTCATCTTGAACTACATCATATGTCGGTATGGTATTCCACACTCTATAGTCATAGATAATGGTGGAAAACTCAAGAATAGAGACTTAGATGATTTATGTGCCAAATTCAAGATTACACAACATTGGTCATCTATCTACTATCCTCAAGGGAATGGACAAGCAGAGGCTTTAAATAAGAATCTATTGAAAATCTTGTATCGTATAGTTAATAAGACAAGAAGAGACTGGCATCTCATGATCAATCCATCTCTCTGGGCCTACAAAACAAATATTAGAATGCCCACTGGGGCTACACCTTTCTCTTTAGTTTATGGGTCTGAAGCGGTACTACCTATTGAGGTTGAAATCCCATCACTAAGAATCATAATGCATGGTCTACTAACTGATGATGACTACAGAGTGTCTAGGTTGCAAGAACTTGAACTACTAGATGAGTGTAGACAAGTAGTGTATGATCATCTCAAAGTGTATTAGAAAAGAATGTCTAGAGGCTACAACAAGAAAGTCAGACACAGAGAATTTCAAGTTGGCGATCTAATCTTGAGAGAGAATCCTAAAAATCAATCACATCGAGAACGCAAAGGGAAGTTTGAACCCAACTGGCTGGGTCCCTTTGTAATAACTGCTACTTTTGGCTCTGGTGCCTATCAACTCTCTACAACTGAAGGAGAATAGCTTTGAGAACTAATCAACGTTCTCCATTTGAAGAAGTTCTATGCGTAAGGCATTCAGAGTATGGTAAAATGTCCTAAAAAATCTTAAAAATAAGAAAAAGTCCTAAAAAAATGAACATCTTGGTGCAAACCTAGCAATGGGTGCCTTGATGATTCACAAAAAAAAGGAAAAATATCAAAATTACAAAAAAATTGAAAAAAATAAAATATACAAAAAAATGAGAAAAAGAAAAAGTGCCTTGGTGAAAACTTGGAAACAGGTGCCTTGGTAGCAAAAATAGGTACTCTGCCAAGATGGTGAGAACCTGACAAATGGGTGCCACTTGTTCAAAATGCTCCATCTATCAGTGCAATCTTGGTCTTTCCCAATTTTCAGTCTTGCTTTAGTTTGTACATATCTCTTGGTTTGTTTCCACATGTCCTTGTTTCAATAAAGTCGGTCTGTACACCAATCAGCTCAAGTGTCTGTGTCCTATCAATGTTTAACACTTGGGGGAAATCAATGTCATATCCTATGGCCTCCAGTACATCTTAGAAAATTCATATCCATTCAGAGTCCTTTAAAGCTTCATTTGAGTCAGTCAGTCAGTCTCCTCTCCAAAAAGGATTTTGCATCTACAACAACACAATCAAACATCAACACAAATTGAAAACAATCTATGCTTTTTACATGCTTTTATCTCCTTGTATGCTTATTGATTCACATTGATATTTTTGCATATTGTGTCCCTTGGAGCTCTTCAATGATGTCCTTTATAGGATTTAGAGAGTGATGACTAGGGGCATAATCTTTTCTTTATCTTCTGCTTGTATGTGAAAATCTAACAACTTTGGAAATTTTGGATTAAAATGGTGTCCATTTGTAAGAGCCTCTATCTTTAATTAGATGGCCATGAGTACCTTGACTGTTGATACTCAAAAAATTCAAGGAATTTTGATCTAATTATTGTCTTTTTGAGCAAGTTCTTTCTCCTACTATGAAATGCGATCTTGCCTAAGGAGGTGAATGATAAAGGGTCACTACGGGTAATTCACATTGGATTTAGAATGATCTCTTGACTGTTTGATGTGTTTGAAGGCAAGGCATATTTAGGTCATCATGATGTTTATGTTTTGATTCTTATACAAATTTCTATATCAAAATGGACATGATATTTAGGTCATCCTGGCGTTTGTGCCTTGGTGCTTATATCTAATCTGACATTCCAAAAATAAAATCAATATTCATATGTCCATGGTTGTCTAACCAGTGGGTGTTGTATTGATTCTTGTGCATACAAATTGATATTCATATGTCTATGGTTTCCTAACTAGTGGGCATTGTATTGATTTATCTGATTACCTAAAAATTCAATGATGACAAATGATCGATGCATGATCAGTAACCAGGTCCTAGGTCTTAGGTTGCATTTCATTCTGCATGTCTCTTTGCATTTTTCATGTTGGCATGATCTCATAATGGTTGGATAAACTTCAATGCTTAAATGATTCTTCAATCAGATCTTCAAATCTAACAAAGAGATGAAACCTAACATGAAGGTCTCTTCATCGAACCGCAAATAGTTACTATCCTAGGTTAGACATCATTTTTTGACATAAGATTGAGTACTTGTCTTCATCAATACCTGTAAAATATATCATGTGTATCATTTCATTTTATTTCATAAATCATTCCATCTGTTGCATTGCATTACATCCATGTGCATCATCAAAATCCTACATACATCTTTCCATAATCAATTACATTTCCATAACATCCATACATATGAAAGAAATCATTGCATTGCATCAATCCATACATACATTCTACACTACTCATAGCATAAGAATCACATGATATCATCACTAATCAAAACATGACAAGTAAAAATGAAGTCATAACCAAAATATCGATCTCATATATATATATATATCATAAAACTCAAACTAGTCAGAGGTGCACTACTGGCACAGTGTACAAAAGAATGAGCTCATGTGAGCTATCAGAAGCCAGAATAGTATCAAAATCAAAAGAGAAAAAATATCAAAATATATAATGATAGATCAATTGTCTGCCTGATCCTCTGCATCTAGTGGAGGTGGTGGTGGTGCATCGAGAACTACCTCAGCTCTAGGTGCCCTAGCTCCCTCTGATGCTATCATATAGTAAGAGTACATAGGAACTCTCTGAGAAACTGGGACAACAACATAGTACATAGAAACATAATAGGCAGCTCATGAGGTCTAATGTGTCACCTCTGTCTGTAATCTATGAACCTCCTCACAAAGCTTAGACCGCTATTTATCTACCTCAAGAAATATCTCCTCCTAGTGAGCACTCCATACCTTCAGGTCCCTGACCTGTAATATGAGTCTCCTAACGATCTCCTATGGAGTAAGTGGTACACTAGGATTAGTATCAGCTACCAACATCTCAGTATCTACCGCTAGCTACTCTATGGTCTCTTCTCTCTGTGCCTTACAACGTCTCACCTCAGCACCTAAATCAAAATTAGTGTCACCCTGTAATGGATCAGGACCATCACCACCTACAACTTGCTTAGCTGCAAGTGCATCATTTGCTATGACCACACTACCCAAAGTGCCACTCTCTCCTCTAGTGTATCTCCTAGAAGTACCTACTAGTCTACTTGCTGAAGAACTAGTCAGAAGACAAGGTGGTCTAGTATGTCCAACTGGTCTCTATGGTGTCACCACTACTCTTGGCCTAGGAGGTGTAGGCTAGGATATCTGTACCTATGCATGCCTCTATCCTCGACCTGCTAGGGCACCTGTAACATCCATGGCCTCCTCCATGGAAGGAATCAACTCTATCAGATCTGAGAACCTATATATTGAGTTCTCTGCAAGCCATGCAATAAAACCATCTGTGATGCCAACATTTGGCACATCTGCTCTATAATCCCAATCTCTACCAACTATACCACTATACTCCTGTGTACATAGAGCATATGATAGTCAAGGGCCCCATACTAATTTGAGCTCTCTCAGAATCCATGCATACGCAGCGTGCTCCTATGGTGCATCTTAGATGATGCCATACTACATCCATACCTTGGTAATAAGGAAGCACTCTATAAAAAATGTGCATCACCCAATCAATACATGACTCTAACAAAAATAACTGAACTGCTCTCGGGTAGTAGGCTAGGCCTCTATAAGCAAATACGGTCTCCAAGCTACAAATGTCATATCATTGAGGCATCACCTCCAGTACTTTGTGTGGCCCATGCGAACTTGTGTAACATAACCTAAATAAGTATAAAACACTAACTCTTATGGCTAGTGCTATGACTGACACACTGGTCTACAAACTGGGATGTGCTCCCAAGCCCATATCTGAAGAACTAAAGCACCAGAGGCAAATGATTTTCTCTCCTGATAGATGATCTCGTGCATCTTGGAGAACATATGTGCTAACATACACTAACCCCAAGCCAACTCAGAAGGAGTCACCATCAACCATGCCACCATTGGGGCCCAACCCATCAATAGACCATTCTGCTGATGATCAGACATAATGATGCCTCCTATCATCCCAAAAATAATGCACTCTAGTCTATGGGTCTTCCCATAGTGCTATACCAAGGTCTCCCAAGAAATAGAATCAGTCATCTGTGTATCATCTTTGAAAAGACATCTAAATGCTAGTAGACCTGAGTTCCCTGAATTGATGTAATTAGGACGCTGACCATGGAATGGTATGCATAGAATCCTATACACATCCTCAGGTGTGACAATGATCTCTCTAGTTAGTAAGTGGAAAGTCTGGGTCTCAAAATGAATCCTCTCTATCAGGGCACTCAACAGTCCATGGTTTACCCTAATCTTAGGTAACCAGATCAGATACTCAAACCTACAAGAAGCAAGATGTACCCTCATAGGGTCAGGTAGCGATACACAAAGTATCTAAGTAGCAAGATGAGAAATGCACACATGAACATCGAGATATGTAACCTACACAACATAGAAACAGGGAATCCTATCAGTCATTTGGTTGAAAAATAGGCTAATAATATAGAAACTAAATAGTTCACTAACTCAGAAGGTACATTCAAAGCTTAGCAATCAGCCTAAGAAATTAGAAAATCAAAAATTTTAATCGAAGATGGAGTTTTAAGCTCACTATTTCCCATACAACAATTCAGATTGGCACTGAAACTCGTACGAGTTTCTGCAGGGTATCCTACGACAAAGCATAGTGATACAAGTTTCTAATGCTTCCCATACGACAGAGGAGGGATTTGACAAAATGTTGTACGGCTCTTGGGTCCCTCTCATACGAGTCTTGGAGGGTTCTCATATGACAAATGAAATGAAATTGGAAATTCGTACGAGTCACAGAGGACAGTCGTATGAGCTTTCATGCATGTGAGATTTCAAAATAAAAAACATACGAAAAATGACCTAAACATGCTACAAACATGCAAAAATTGAATTTTCAGAGAGGCAGAGAGGTCCACCTATCGGATGTCCATACTGTCAAGGTCTCTAATGTCTGTGGCTATGCTCAAATCGATGGAAACTGACAGGTACCTTCATTCTACCATTTTCTCACTTAGAGCGCTCCACAAGGTTTCAAAAGTTGACAGTGAATAATGAATTGAAAATGACCCTTCCGGCCTTTATATAGCTGTTTAGGCTTATAATTGTGATGCAGGAGCATCCTAGGTGTAAGAGCAATCTTGCATCACCCAAAGAAAAAAATATTTCTATTTTTATATTCAATAAGGGCTATTTTGTGCAGAGCTGCTATTTATGGAAAGTTACTATTTTTGGTAATTTTTGTATGTGCTCAGAATGATCTAATTTCTTTCTTAGAGGTTCATTTTGGTCATATAAGTCTGTCAGTAAAGTTTCATTGCCAGATCAAGTGTATATTGGAAGATATTAAAGATTTTCGGTATTGGTAGCAGGGTACAGAAATTTTGAACTCAGTTTTGAAGGCTTTAGAGGCCCTGAATGAGGTCAAAAATTTGGGTGACAGGTGCTTGCGCGGGTTAATCCTGTAGAGCACTTTGTGGCATTTTGGAAATGGGGTTATAATAGCTGATCGGGTCAACTGGTGATGACTTATGGTCTTCGGAAGTTGGGCCACCTGAAATGGCGAAAAATAATTTTCTTCAAAATTTCTGTTCGAGTTTCAAAGGTTATCTTGAGCTGACTATGATGTAATAAAATATAAAATAAAATAATTCTAAGTTTGGTCGGCTTTATTGGCTAAAATTCTGGAACCTTCCCAGGTGGTGGAAAATTGCCTATATAAGGAAGGCTGTATTATTGTCTTAGGCAGTTCAGAATAGTTCTGGGTAGTAGAACTGGGTATTGATTCGAGGCTTTGTCCTATAGAATATTGTAAGGGAATGCCCATGTGGCTTTGCATATTGTAATTCTAAAAGTTTGTAATTCCACATTTGTGGAGATAATAAGAAGCCAATTTTTTGTTCTTGCATATTATTGTTGTTGTTTCTCTATTTCTGTTATGTGTTTGTGGTATTAAGGGGAGCACCCTTCATCAAGTGGTATCAGAGTAGGAGTTCTTGAGTGTGTAAATAGATCACCGACTGTGAGGCAGTTTGCACCAGGACCATAGTTAGGGTTTCAGCACGCATCGCGAAAATGCCTCCACGAAGAGAACGTGGTAGAAGAGGTGGTGTTGTGACACCTGAGGTTAGAGAGATGTAGAGACAAGTGCGAGCATTGCAAGAAGAGATTCACAGAGGAATGAATCTTAATGTCAGAGATGAAAGCGAGGATGAAGCTGAAGAAGAATATCAAGAAGGAGAAGTCAAAATTGTAAACCAGGAGGAAGAAAGACTTTTTCAGGCCATTTCTAAGATTGGGAAAAGACCTAAAATTGAGGTTCCTACATTTTTTGGAAATCTTAACCCAAAAGAATTGATCGACTGGATCAATGAATGTGAGGAGTATTTTGAGTATGAAGATGTTGAGGATCTTGATAGGGTCAAATTTGTGAAGGCCAGACTGAAAGGTCATGCGAAGATATGGTGGTAAGAGATTCAATTGGAGCGAAATAGAAGGGGAAAGGAGAAAATCATGAGATGGGATCAAATGGTGGATAAATTGAAGTGACAGTTCATTCCTGTTGATTATGAACTTGACCTACTGAAGAAAATGCAGAGTTTGAAGCAAGCAGGAAGATCTGTTCAGGAGTATATAAAGGAGTTCTATCGACTTCTCATCAGAACAGGCCATGCAGAAGCTGATAAGGAGAAAGTTGCTCGATACCTTAATGGGTTAAGGCCAAGCATTTAGGAGGAGTTGAATCTGGTTTGAATGAACAATATTGAAGAGACATACCAGTTTTCCCTAAAAGTAGAGGAAAAGTTGAACAAGAAGTTTGAGAGCAGACAAAACAGAAGAGGTCGCGGTGGATGATCTGGTGGATGGTCATATGGTGGCCGAAATGAAGATCTGAAAAAGAAGGATGAGGCCAGTAGCACTCAGAATCAACGAAAAAATAATTCCAATCACTTCCAGGATTAGAATAATAGAGATCAGAGAGGAAGAGGAAGAGGATAAGGATCTGGAAGAGGTGGCTTCTATGGAACATGTTTTCACTGTGGAGAAGAAGGTCATAGGGCATTTGAATGTCCTCAGTGCCAAGGAAGAATAGACAGGAGAAATGAAGGCCAGGCCAGAGTTGCACATGTCGATGAAGATGCTAGATCATCAAATTCTGAAGATGCTAAAAGAGGAGAAACACTAATTAACAGAAGAGTCTTGCTAAGTGGTGAGAATGAACCTGAACAAAGGAGGAGCCTGTTTCGCACTAGATGCAAGTGTGAGGGTAAATGCTGTGATGTGATTATCAATAGTGGAAGCACTGACAATTTGGTGTCAGAAGAGATGGTGACAAAGTTGAAGCTCAAGAGATAGAAACACCCACATCCATATCAAATTGCCTGGGTGCAGGATGACCACAAGGTCATGGTCAGTGAACAGTGCCTGGTAAAGTTCAAGATTGGCGGGTACCAAGATGAGGTACTATGTGATATCATCTCTATGGATGCATGTCATATGTTATTGGGTAGACCGTGGTAGTTTGACAGATGTGCTGTACACGATGGTCATGCGAATACCTATTCCTTGACAAAGGATGGAGTGCGACATAAGCTAAAGCCATTGAAGGAGACCGAAGAAAAGGTATGTGGTAATGCAAGAATAACATTTGTTGATGGAAGGAAATTCCTAGATGGTATGAGGCATGAGCATGTGTGTTTTGTTTTAATTCCAAAAGTTGGTAAAGAAGAAGTAGAGGATGTACCTGTAGAGGTTGCAGATTTGTTGAATGAGTTTTAGGATATTGTATCTGATAATGTACCTGATGGATTACCACTGGTAAGGAAGATCAATCATCAAATGGATTTGATTTCATGATCCAGTTTGCCAAACAAGGCAGCACACAGAATGACACCAGTAGAAAGTGAAGAGTTGAATAGACAAGTACATGAGTTGTTACAGAAGGGGTTGATTCGAGAGAGTCTGAGTCCCTGTGCTGTACCAGCGGTATTAGCACCAAAGAAGAATGGAGAATGGAGGATGTGTACAGATTTTAGGGCAATAAACAAGATCACAATAAAGTACAAGTTTCCATTGCCACGAATGGATGATATTATGGACTGTTTGAGTGGAGCTGTGTATTTCTCAAAGATAGATCTGAAGAGTGGATATTATCAGATTTGGATCAGAGAAGGAGATGAATGGAAGACTACCTTCAAGACAAATGAAGGACTATATGAGTGGTTAGTCATGCCTTTTGGGCTAACCAGTGCACCGAGCACTTTCATGCGGCTTATGAACGAGGTTCTGAAAGAATTTTTGGGTAAGTTTGTCATTGTTTACCTAGATGATATTTTGATTTTTAGCAAGACATTGGAGGAACATATGATGCATATCCGTATGGTGTTTGTGAAGTTGAGAGATGAGAAATTGTTGATTAATTTGAAGAAGTGCAGTTTTGTGAAGAAAGAGTTAGTGTATTTGGGATTTGTAGTTTCAGTAAAAGGTCTAAAAATGGACCCAGAGAAGGTACAGGCTATCCTTGAATGGCCTACTCCAAGGAGTGCTACTGAGGTAAGATCTTTTCATGGTGTTGCTAGTTTTTACAGAAAGTTTATCAAAAATTTTAGCAGTATTTGTGGTCCCTTGACTGAGACAATGAGAGGGGATAGAAAAGAGTTTAAGTGGACTAAAGGGGCAGAAAAGAGTTTTTAATTGTTGAAATAAAAAGTTACAGAACAACCTATTTTAGCACTTCCAAATTTTAATAAGGTGTTTCAAGTAGATTGTGATGCTAGTGGTACTACAATAGGAGCTGTTATGAGCCAAGAAGGTAAACCTGTTGCGTATTTCAATGAGAAGTTAAATGATGCCAAGAGGAAGTATTCTATTTATGATCAGGAATTTTATGCTATAGTTCAGGTATTAAAGAAGTGGAGACATTATCTTCTTCTTAAGGAGTTTTTTTTGTATACTAATCATCAAGCTTTGCAATATTTGAATAGTCAAGAAAAATTGAATCAAAGGCATTTGAAATGGGTTGAGTTTTTGCAGAGTTATACATTTGTTTTGAAACACAGAAGTGGAAAGTCTAACAGGGTTGCAGATGCTCTTAGCAGAAGGCAACTATTGTTGATAGAGATGCAGATTGAGGTGGTTGGGTTCAAGGAACTCAAGAATTTGTATCCAGAGGATCCTGATTTTGGTGAAGCTTGGAAAGCTTGTACAGAACCTGTTACTCTAGATAGGATGAAATGGTTGGATTTCATCATCCAGGATGATATGCTATTCAGAGGGAGTTAGTTGTGCATTCCATGAAGTTCTATGAGGGAGAATCTCATCAAGGAGAAGCATAGCGGAGGATTGGCTGGACATTTTGGTCATGATAAAACCCTTGGTTTGGTTAGTGAGAATTATTATTGGCCACAGTTGCAGCAAGATGTGAAGAATTTTGTACAGAGTTGCAGAGTATGTCAGATGGTGAAAGGAGTGAAGCAAAATATAGGGTTGTATCAGCCATTACCTGTACCAGAGAAGCCTTGGGAGGATATTAGTATGGACTTTGTTCTTGGTTTACCGAGGACACAGTGGAGACATGATTCAATTTTTGTAGTAGTTGATAGATTTTCAAAGATGGCACATTTCATTCCCTGCAAGAAGACTAATGATGCTATTCATGTAGCAGGATTGTTTTTCAGAGAAGTGGTGAGACTACATGGTTTGCCAAAGACCATAGTTTCAGATCGAGATACTAAGTTTGTTGGATATTTCTGGCGGACATTGTGGAAGAAGTTGAAGACAGATTTGAAGTTCAGTTCATCACATCATCCACAGACTGATGGATAGACAGAGATGGTGAATAGAAGTTTGAAAAATTTGCTGAGATGTTTGGTTGGAGATAAGCCAACAGGATGGGATTTGATTTTACCACAGGCAGAATTTGCATACAATAATTCTGTCAATAGGAGCACTGGTAAATCACCATTCCAGATTGTATATGGAAGTAGTCCAAGAAATGCATCTGAATTGTGGAAGAGAGATAAAGGAGAAATAAGTAGTGCTGAAGTTGAGGATTTTGCAGAACATTTGAAGAATATCCATGAGGAGGTGAGGAAGCATATTGCCAAGATGAATGCACAGTATAAGGCTAAGGCAGATGTGAAAAGGAGGCATAAGGAATTTTAGGTTGGTGATGAAGTCATGGTTCATTTGCGAAAGGAGCGGTTTCCAGTTGGTACATATAACAAGCTGAAAATGAAGAAGTTTGGACCATGTAGGATACTGAAGAAACATGATTCAGGAAATGCATATGAGGTAGAATTGCCTACTGAGCTAAATATTTCACCAGTGTTTAACATTTCAGATCTAACAGAGTATCATGAAGGAGGTGTTGAAGATGAGATCACAGCAGAACAGTGGAGTATTCCAGCAACTAGTTCAGACACTAAGGAGATCGAAGATATACTAGACAGTCGTGTTGGTAGAAGCACAAGGAATAGTACATATGAAGAATATCTGGTCAAGTGGAAAGGATGACCTTTTGAAGATTCATCATGGCTGACAAAGGAGGAGGTTAGCCGTCTTGGTTTTCCTCTGCACACCTGAGTCGTGACAGGGTCACTTCTCAAATTACCCTAGGTGTCTGATGCAGGAGCATCCTGGGTGTAAGAGCAATCTTGCATCACCCAAAAAAAAAAATATTTCTATTTTTATATTCAATAAGGGCTATTTTGTGTAGAGCTGCTATTTATGGAAAGTTACTATTTTTGGTAATTTTTGTATGTGCTCAGAATGATCTGATTTCTTTTTTGGAGGTTCATTTTGGTCATATAAGTCTGCCAGTAAAGTTTCATTGCCAGATCAAGTGTATATTGGAAGATATTGAAGATTTTCGGTATTGGCAGCAGGGTACAGAAACTTTGAACTCAGTTTTGAAGGCTTTAGAGGCCCCGAATGAGGTCAAAAATTTGGGTGATAGATGCTTGCGCAAGTCAAGCCTATAGAGTGCTTCGTGGCATTTCCGAAATGGGGTTATAATAGCCGATCGGGTCAACTGGTGATGACTTATGGTCTTCGGAAGTTGGGCCACCTGGAATGGTGGAAAATAATTTTCTTCAAAATTTCTGTTCAGGTTTCAAAGGTTATCTTGAGCCAACTATGATGTAATAAAATGTAAAATAAAATAATTCTAAGTTTGGTCAGCCTTATTGGCTAAAATTCTGGAACCTTCCTAGGTGGTGGAAAATTGCCTATATAAGGAAGGCTGTATTATTGTCTTAGGCGGTTCAGAATAGTTCTGGGTAGTAGAACTGGGTATTGATTCGAGGCTTTGTCCTACAAAATATTGTAAGGGAATGCCCATGTGGCTTTGCATATTGTAATTCTAAAAGTTTGTAATTCCACATTTGTGGAGATAATAAGAAGCCAATTTTCTGTTCTTGCATATTATTGTTGTTGTTTCTCTATTTCTGTTATGTGTTTGTGGTATTAAGGGGAGCACCCTTCATCAAATTGTTACCTTAAATTAGACATTAATGCAAAACAAGAATTCTATCCTGACAATGGAAACCTCTGCTAGCTGTGGGTAGACTATGAATGAAGAGGAATCTTCAGATTCTAGGCCGGTTCCTATAAAATATGGAATATCACTTTCTTGCTCTACAAATTGTTGGAAAAAGGGAAAAGAATACTATAACTAAAAGATTAGGGTGATACACCAATGAATACTTTAGACTTTGCAAAAACATGAAACTTCAATCCTAACTCACAAATGAAGATCTTAACACTCTGAATCTCTGCTCAACATATAGGTTAATAAATGCATGCTATCAGGGTTTTACCAGAAACAGCTTGGATAATTAACAAACATACATTTCTCACACAAGGCCTTGGAGAAATTGATTATCTTGAGAAGGAATAGGAATCTACTCACTTCCTTTAGATAATAAATGATTTGACACTTGTTAGAAAAGATGAAAATAGGATCCAATATCGAAAACAAATTCACAAATATGAGTCAAAATATATGGTTCATTCCTTCAAAAATCTAACAAAATGATTACAAAAATGGCCTTCAAAGCACTTAGGAATGATATGTTCACTATATGCCCTCTCTCCAAAATCTACAACCCTTAATTGATCCTCAAAAATCAATTTTATATCCTCTTTATGCCTCAAATCCGAAAACCTAAGTCCTTCCAAAATCCCAATTTTTAGCCAAAAAAAGTGTCAAAAAACATGCCACTAACTAAGCCTTTTACAAACTTCCTCTAAATGCCCCCTCCCTAAATTTTGGCTTAATATAAGGAATTAAATCCTTTTACAAAGAAAATTACCAAAATTAAGAAAAGAAATTAATATTAAATAAAAATCTAATATTAACTAACCTACCCTCATCTCCTAACTTAGATAAAGGACTCTAAGTGTAAACTATATGCAATGTGGGAAAGTCAACATGACTTCTCATCCACTTGCAATGTGATGCAAAAATCAAGGAGATAAGAATGCAAGGTGGCACTATGAGTAGTTTTTGAGGCTCTGCAAGGAACTGACATGCATTGAAGGCATTGAATTGCTTGGCGGACTCCAAACAGTTATTCACATTTTGATCTCGACACTTGTGTTTTCTTCATTCTTCACAAAGAAGCTTAAGGGAAATGAAACCCTAACATGTAGAAGCCTTCGAAAACTACTTGAAGGAACTTTGTTTGACTATGAAAGGACTCCATTGTTGAACTTGAGCCTTGCTATACTGAAGATCTTTGCTACTTCTTCAATGACTGTATCTCAAATAGGGAACTCGGCATTGAATTGCTAACTCAAGTTCAACGAACTGTAAGTTTACTTAAGAACTCTCTGTTTATCATATGAAGCTCATTTTCTGGCATAAATATCATGAAGTTATAACTTTAACACAGCATATGTTACGACCTCTTTTTCAATTATATATAGATCTTTGTTGTTGTTTTCAATAGATGACTGTTGTTTTAACTATGAAGCCACGAATAAGTCACAGTCGTGACTTGATATGTATCTTGCTTCATTTTGTAAAACTTGGACATGCCTTCCTAAGAGCTTTTATTTGTTTGCACTTGTATTTTTCTAGACTGTGACTTATCCATCGCTTCATGGCTTTGATTTTTTGTTCATAGTATCGATTTGTATTTTATTTCGATGGGTTCCACACATTTCACACCTGGGCTTGACTGTTGGTTTATTTTTTGATTTTTTGCAAACCATATATGGGTTCAAATCTAATGAACCCAAAACTATTCAAAACACTTTTTATTTGCAACTTTCTACCATGTACAACCACTTGCGACTATTGTAAAACCGTGAGCTTCATATTTGTAAACTAGCAATAGTTACGGGTTCTAACTGTAGGTCACCTTCATTTGATGAGTTCAACTTGTGAACTCAAACTTTATTTATTGCAGTCACGGCTTGACTATTGGATGCTAACAGTCATACGACTTGTGTTTATTTATTTCTTGCTCCACTATTTGAACTTGAAGCTCACCTTGTTAGTGGCCGCTGTTGGTATTGGGTGACTGAAATTTCTTTTATTTGATGCACACACCGCGAGCTCTATACTATCACTCATGGCACCCATTGTTGTTTTCTTAATATTCATGGCTTTGACTGTTACTAATATTAACAATCATATTCATCATGTGCTATAGTTGCAGTTTCCATACTTTGATTCACATAGAACCGTGAGCCTCACATTTGTAAATTAGTAACAATTACGACACCCACTATAGATTATCTTCATTTGGAAAATAAAACTGTGACTGTTACTAATTTACTGGGCTCTTCAATTTACCAAAGAAAAATAATCTTTCATACCTTTTGATAACTGGAAGACCAGTATGTAGCTTGTGGGTCTTATTTGAAAGTGACTTTTACACTTTTTCTTTGAAAGCTCGATTTCACTGAATGAGAATGAACTCATTTTATATAACATGAAGCTCTTTGTATGTTAAGTTCACATATTCCACCCTTGTGTGGACATCTGAATTCACTATGTACAGTGGTGTTAAATTTGGTCTCTCTTTCAGCATATGACTATGACAAAAAATGAAACCCGAATTTTATTGAGAATTTGGAAATATCAGATAACTGCTCTTTTCTGATTAGCTTCTAAAAAACACTCTGCATAAAATAGATAGTTACTAGAACTTGATTTAATAGATTTTCCACAGCTTGCACACAAATTGTGATTATAGCATATAGCATCCAAATTGTTTCACTTTGCTGACATAAAAAGAACCTGTGTAATCAACAGCTATAAATTTGATGAACTGGTGAACTTGTTTCTTCGCAAACCATATATTATGAACTCGGCCATGATGGATAGTTTCTCCAAGAAACCATGGAAACACCTCTAATGACTTACTAAAGTTGCAAGGTTATGAGTGAAAAATGTTAAAGATATAATTAGTTGTAAACAAAACTATCGCATTTTCCACTCATAACCTTCGCAAACCTTAGAAGGTGATTATGACTGAGAGATGCTCAACACATAACTATCATTATTTCCATAGTAGATAAGTAGCTTTCTCCTTTATGATATCCCACTGTTGGCTACACATACTCTATTCCAGTTTATACATATTTTCCACTTTCTATTTAGCTTGCATCCTATAGCTTTGTCCATTGTATACAATTCTCATTAATGTTGAATCTACACTTAATATGATAAGTACAACAAGATGAAAATGTTTGTTCACTATTAATGAAGTTTGAGCATGGGCTCGTGACATTCAAAAACATTAGAATGTTAACTAATGATTCAAACATGGGTTCGTGACACTCAAAAACAAACTATAGACATTTTATGATTTTATGGGTTAATCTTGAAGCACTCTTTTGTATTCAGCAACAAATATGTTTATGGCTTAAAAATGTACTTTTGAAATAGTAAGGACATATTTGTACCAGTATTTATGCAGCACCATTTGTATCTTGAACTGGAAAGTTGGCAATCATTGGCACTTCCTGTAGCACTCTTATCATGGAAATCAGCTTGATCTACATCTTCAACAATGACTGCATATGAAAACCAGTCAGCTGTTATCTGCAAGATAATCTATTAAGATCTAAAATAACATCATTATGAAATACATTATTTGAAAAAGGTTTCTCAATTTGAAACATACTAAGTCCCTTTAATTTAGACACTTGATTAATAAAAAGGACAACATACACCACAATGATCATTAGTAGTAAAAGGTTTCATGTCAGAAACAAGTCCCTTTAACACTACCTTGCAGTGAGTGTTAGTGTACATTTCCTTATTTCTTTTAATTTTACAGATTGATATGTAGTATTGAAAACTTGATTGCTACAGTATGTTATTTGTTTCTCATATATTACTTAGATCCAACAGGATCTAACCATATTTTTCTTTCTCATGCAGATATGAAACCCTAAAGACCTAGATGCAGATGGAGACTCAGACTCATGAAGACCTAAATACAGAGACCTAGTAGACAACCAGCTGACACAAACCAATACAAAAGGAAATGCATGGGACCCCTATTCCATACTTCAGTCTTTCTTTCAATTCTACAATGTACTCTATTTATTGATGAAACATGGAACAAGAAAGGACATTTGTATATCACATTCAGTTTGAAAGCACAATGTAATGATTATTTATGAATTTTGGAATTTTTGGAATGATAATCAATACTTAGAGTACAATAATGACATCTAGAATGAATGCAATGAGGACATGTAAACTAACAAAACCTGCAAGGTAGTGTTAATTAGACAAACAAATGCAACCTTTTCCTACTTATGCTTATTGTATTGTATGCTGTATTTTTGAGTAACAATAGCTTTTGACCTAATTTTCAAAAGTGCTCCATTTTTCATGAAAATTGCATCCTTGGCTAATTTCAATGTTCTAAAACCATTTTTGAGATCAAAATCAAAATCTAAGATTGTTTACTATGTCAAAATCATGATTTAAAATTTTTTGGACCCAGGACGGTCTACTACTTGCATAATCGACCTTCAATCATCATAGAAATCTAGAATTCAACTTAGCTGATTATCTTACATTAAACTATCAAAATTTCAACTTGGTCAACTATGGTCAACTCGGTTTAACCTAGTCAAAATTGGTCTTCAGGACCTCTAAATGATGCAGAACACGTTCTTGAACATGTATAACCACTTCTCAAATCAATTAACATGCTTCCAAACTATAACGTTGATTTTTCTTATTAGATTTCCATTTTAATCCCGAAGGGGGCATGGTATTGCACATCATTCAAGTTTGTAAATCTAAAACTGTAATCAATCTTTCTCTCAGTAATCAAGACAACAACCACGTCTAGTATCTAACTCATCAAAAGTCCTCATCACTTGGGGAAAATCTATCATCGCTTGGGGCATATCAGATTCATCGAGATCCATATCAATCTGGTATCCTAATCTATCTTGTAAACTGTATCAGCTTTTCGTAACCATCGGTTCATTAGTGTTATTTCCTTGGTTCTTCATAACTAAAGGGTTTAGATGTGATACCAATGTGATTCTTAGTGACAACCAGGTCTAGAATCGGTCACTCACTTCTTTGTAATCATAAGGTTCAGAATCAGGTGTTTTGACACTTTTTCATAATCACCAACTCAATGCTCTTATAGTTAACATTATCTTTGGTCATTCAGGACCTAACATCTTCAAATCTTTCAATCAGTTTCTGTCTCGGAATCGGTTCATCTTTCAAATCAGTTTCATATCATACATAGACTATCTTTGAACCACTACGCTTCGCACAATAATTCAAAGAGGGGCAAAATGTAATACCCCAAAAATGGGCTATAGGTTCATTAACCTCCTACATCTACAAATTGAACGAAATTGACATCGAAGTCCTAATCTAAGGCACATCTGAATATCATTGAATCTTAATTGATTTTATCCTAATTCTACATCAGAGAATATTCCTAGCAATATTCCTATTTATCTTAATTATCTTTAATTTATTGATTATTTGGCAATAAAAATAATTTATCCTAAAGTTTGATTAATTGAATATTTTGAATATTTAATTAATTAGATTTAATACTACCACTTAATTATTTAGTTAAATTTAATTACATTTATTCCTAAATTGTATTATTTAATTCTGACAATAAATAAAAAATCTTATGACTAATTGATTAAATTCTTATTTAATTAATTAAAGTCAGTTGTCAAAATTAATGATATAGTTTTTGGATAAAAGTTTGATTTAATAATTGATTAACCCATAAATCAATTATTTTAATTCAAAAATTAGTTAAGTTGAGGATAAATCACTTTATTTATTTAATTAATTCATAATTAATTGTGCACATTCAAAGAGCAGTTAAACTCAAAATCAGGAAATCAATGCAAGTTGTTAACTTTTGGAAACTCAATATCTATTTTGAGTTCAAAGCTGATCTAAATTTTTGATTTGAGTTAAAAAGCTATTCTTGCATGATTTTGCATAATTATGTGAGTTAATCATCTCTGATTTCTTGTTGACTCAAAAATCAACTTGAGTTCATCAAGAGTGATTTATGACTTTTCTCATGCACCCTCAAAGCCCTAGATTTCTATAAAATCAAGGCTTCAACTTTTCTAAAAAGATCCACGAAATTGCATCCTCACGCTGGCGAATTGGTGATCGAAAAATCCATCTTTTGTGAATCCAAGCTGTTGTGAAATTTTCCTTTGTTTGTGAGCATTCATATCATTTTTAGATCAATTGCATATCATATCAATTTCATCTAGACTAGTTTCATATCAGTTTCTTTCATTATAATTGCATAGAAAATACAAAAATATAGAATAAATCTACATTCATTTCGTATCAATCTTCTGCATTCAAATCCTTCATTTAGGTGTTGCATTGTCACTGGTCTCGGTTTGATCTAAGAATATCATACTTGCACCTACTAGAAGGTAGTAAATCACTTGGTTAGCTTAGTTTCCATTTCATTACATGACTTTGATTTTTTCTAACCTCTAATGTTTTAATGAAGTGTTGTGTCTATAGCTAGGTACAAAATTCACACACAATATAATCTTGTATCTAGTTTCTACAGTGTTTAGGGTATATGGTTGCAATAAGGAACCATATATATTGCCCTACCAAGTTTGACTAAAGATAGGGTATGCAAATATTTTGAGGCAGATAGGTGATCTGTAGGACACAACCCTCACTGGTAAAGGAAGGGGAACTTTTTTCCCAAACATCACAATTACACACCAATATGTTATTATCAAGAAAGGATGGGTGCACTTGAATCAAGTCTTGTAGCCCTACAGGATGGCTACAGTTGTGGCCAGGTGTGCAGACAATGAAGGTTTGTTGTCAGGGATGTTTAGAGAAAAGATAAGGTGTGCTCTTATGGAGAATCAATTTAATTTTCCTAATGCTATAATAAGGAATGAGTTTGATCTTCAAACTCAAGAGATTAAGAAAGAGAAGTGGGTAATCTACAAGAAAACTGTAGATTTTATTAGAAATTTTGATAAAAGTTATGACCCCTTGAAGAATTTTGAGCCATGGGCTAGGAAGGTAGATGCTCTCATGGAGCATTTTGAAGGAATTATGCAGGCAGTAAATGAGAAGAGGGCTATGGTAAGCAAGATAGATCTTGAGAGAGCTAAAAGGATCTTGAGCTAGCCTGGGTATACAAAATTAACCCCAAGGGGAATTTACACAATCCAACAATGAAAGGGCTATAGTGTTCTTCTCCCAGTCTAGCAAAAACATGGGAATCTTCCATCCACTTCCAAGGGGAAAAGACCTATGGATTACATAGTAGCATAGGATCCCTCTCCAAAGAGTCAGAAGTAGGAGGAGTCAAGGCCTGAGCAGGATGTATACTCTCCTTCTCAATCCCCCTTACAATTAGATGAATGTGGGGTTGCTAATTAGTTAGTACAAATGAGAAATGAGGGAAATATTTTTGTTTCAAGTGATGAGTACAAGAGGGAATGCTAGAGGCACCCAAAGAGATAGAAATGGATCTTACTATTGTGGAGTTCAAGGGTAAGAAAATTGAGCCAATTTTGAAACAGGATAGTGATTCTTTTATTGCTGATGAAAAATTTGTAAAGACTAGGGCATTCTTTCAGTTTTTGTGGAGAATGAAAATAAATCAGTTTAAAGAGATTTGTGAGAAGAAGAGAGAAGAATTATTTGGTAGGGATGTAAATGAAATTGAAAATGAAACCAAAGGGGAAATGATGAAACAATTTGAAAAGATCACCCCTAAGGAGGGAAAGGCCATGATCCATACTGTAGGAGTGTTGATTCTTCCTGAATGGGCTATTGCAGATGCAATAGATTTTGATTAGATTAGAAAAATTAAAGTGAAGACCTTTACTACTGCATATCAAGTAAAAAAGGCTGATAGGGGTATTACTTTTTCTGATGATCATGTAGCCCTGGTTATGTGGTCCCTAAAGAGGGAGGAAAATAAAAGAAAAGGAGAGGCTCTCTCTTTAGAATATACTAGAAATTTTTTGGTACAAAGAGTAGGTGAGACTTTAGGCGTTGAAGCCTCCAACATCATTCTGGAGACAACCAAGTTTAATGTTAAAGTGGCAGAAAAAGATGCACAAGAAAAGGAAGAGTTAAGGATTAAGTTTGAAACAATCCTTAAGTCTTATAATGAGTTAAAAATAGATTTGATCTAGAAGGACAAGTTGATTGCACAGTGGTCAGGACCACAGGGTCACAGGTCATCCCAGTTGATGATTTTTGATAGGCCAATAGTTGCCTCTTCATCAAGCCCTATTATCAAGTTTCCACCATCACCACTCCCATAAACAAATATAGATGTAAGAATCAGTTGGGAGAAGCAATAGTTGACTAAGGAAAAAAATAAACTAAGGGAAATAAGGGTGTAGCTAGAAAAAGAGAAGGATGAGAATGTGAAGGCTACATCCTTAGCAAATCAGAAATATGAGCAGAAAATGATAGAGGCAATGATGCAATTTGCACATGACTTGAAGCCTTCAATTTTGTATGATTATGCTAATAAGTTGCAAGTCTTGTTTGCAATTTTAAATAAAGATAAAAATGAGTTAGAACCAATTATGAATAAATGGATTGAAAGATCTTCAAATGTGAAGTTGTTTCATTGGCTCTCTAAAGGCCAAGAAGATCTCGATCCACTGATTAAGCTAGTACACCAATCTGTGAATAAAATAGTGGAGTATGACATTATTTTAGATAATTTTAAGAGGAAATCTAATGTGTTAAGAAGGGAATTAACACATCCAATCTCTGAGTTAGTTCCAAGTTTGTTCAAAGATACTAGAGAATTAAAAGAATTATATGAGTGGAGAGAGGAGATGGATGCACTTTTGTCAGAAAGAGTAACTGGTGTTTTAAATGACACTTATTCTTTTATCAGCACCATCAAGTTATTAATGACTGCAAAATAAAAGTTTGATTTTATTTAGCAAGAGGTCAATCAAATGGAGAGAAAATGGGAATAGCTATCTAGCAGGAATGCTGAATTTGCAAATTTTGAGTTCCCAAGTGAAGAGGTGTACAATAGATGGAAGTACCAGTCCATCGCCCATGCAAAAAAAGTAGACAATCCACCTACTTCTTGAGCCAAACAAGGATTACAACTTTTTGAGTCTTAAAGGTGGTTGAGATACAAAATGTATTTATTGCAAGAATGATTACGAAAGAATGGCGATCAAATTTTCTTGAGGAAATCAAGGAATTAATTGAAGACATAAAGCAAGGTGGCTCATCTGCAAAATATCTCTCCAAATTTGATCGAGACATTTATTGTAAACCCACTGGGGTTGTTGTAGAGTTTTAGGGTAAAAGTTTTGTAAACCCTAATATGGTTGGTAGCTTGTTACATTTCCTTGTATATAAAGGATTTTCCACAATCATATTAGGCATTGAGAGTTTTAGGTGTTAAGAATACTAAAATTTTGAAACCCTAACCCTTAGTCGAGGATTGTAATATTTTGTATTATTTCTTACCAAGTAATAGAGAAGAAGTACAGGTTGCTACTGTTATCCAACAAGCTTGCTATTCAAAACATATTATATAAAAATGATCTAAGGTTATACTTAATACAAATATCATGTCTTTGCTTCTCCTTTGTGTTCATTCTCTGAATTTTCTAAGTTGTTTAGAGATTTATATGTATGTATTTTTGCTTTGAGTTCCAATCTAGGGTTGGATTAAATATTGCTCAAAGTGGGGTATATGTTCATTAGATTTGCATAAGGATTATCTGCAAGTAGGAAGCATTGGAGTATTTGTATTTATGTTCAAAGACTAGTTCTTTTAAAGGGATCTTTGTATTCATTCTATTTTTTGGTATGGTTTGCCCGATGGACAAGGCACTGATCTGTATGGCCCTATCTTTATTTCATAAGGAATGATTGAAATCATTGTAATCACAAATATATAATCAGAACCAGTAATTTTAACTTTATTTACTTTAAATAGTTATCCTATCCAGTGATGGAGAGTCAATGAATAATAGGTTGTTATTTAGTACTTTCTCACTGATATCTATTGTTAGATCTAGTATCAAGTTTGGAATAGAATCATACTTGTTGGATTAGGTACACCCTCCTTGGTTTTGTAGAGCCACAAGTGAAGAGGGTAGTCTTGTCCCTATAGTTGGTCCAGTTACCTATAGATTTCTCACATTTGGAACTAACCCCTCCTTAATATCAGTCATAGGTATATTGGTGTCTCATAGAGTGTAAAATCCTATCGAGGAACCAACAAGACTGATGATCCAAAGGATAAACACGGTAAAATTGATGATATTAGTCATGCACCCACTACTACAGTTGACATTGAATCCACAAATGCATCTCCTAAGATGCCCAAGAGGAGAAAAAAAACCTCCATAAATCACCCTTTAGCTATAAGTGCAGCCACAAGAAGCAAATTGAAAAATATGTAGTCACCTCTGGAAGTAGGATTCATACCTATTTTTCAAGTGTTAAGCACTAGAGTAGTAGAAGAAGGAAGGCTAGATCAAATAGCCAAGTTTTATGACAAATATCATGAAATTGATAAGTCAAAGATTCATGAGATGCTGATCAAACACATGATAAAATTCAAGAAGACATTTCTTGAATTGAAGACAGCTATCCTAGATAAGGTATGGGAGATTATGGATACCTTGAAGAGACAAGCCACTAAAGAAAACTTCAGAATTAGGGAACAAACACTTGATTCCACTCTTCCAGTATGTTCTGTTGAAGAAAAGTCACTGTTATTGAATTTGGTGAAGCCACACTTAAGGACAAAGATGAGAAAACTACACCTCATGAACAAAGACTATGAGCTAATAACTAAGGAAACATAGAAGGCCTTTGAGAAGGTATTCTTAGAGAAGCACATGAAACCTAAGTCTGCACCCATCACTCAAGAACCTAGTGAGAAAGTCAAAGCAGCAGAGACCTCCAATATACCATTTAAAGGTCCTCAAGATTCAATGCCTATAGTGGTAACACCTACAGAGGTAGTAAAGTCTGTGCCCATAAAAGATACACAAAAAGATGATACAATCTTCATTGACAATGTAGAGATTTCAATGGCAGCCATAGACAATGACTTGGATAAGTTTGAAGAAGATTTTGTGAGCACACAAGAAGCTAAAATGTCATCCAGCAACACATCGCCCACTCATTAAGAAGAAGCATTGACTGATGATAACAAAGAAAAAATAGAAAAAGAGAAAGAAAAGAAAAAAGAAGAAAAGGTAAAAGAAAGTGAGAAAAAAGATGAAATGTTAGTAGAGAAAGAAGTGGTGGACAACACTCCCATCACTCCTTCAACAAAATTATTGTCAAGTTTGACACTTGACACATCTAGTTTGGACTCATGGAGAGAAGAAGACCTGATTAAGTTCAGTGTCTTAGCTATGGAGAAGGCCAAAGAAAAACAAGTTATGAGGAATCCCCTCCTGGTAGAATTAGTAAACATTCTAAACAATTTATTGCTAGAGGAAAAGAAAGTGTCAAAGATACACTCTATTGATGATGTGAGTACAGTCATCTCACATTTCAAAAGTAATTTCTCAATCCTTGAAGAATTTGCATCCCTAGTTACAGAATAAAAGTATCTGAAGAAGATATTGAATGAATTGATCAGTAACTTTGCACTTGACCTTAGTTCCCTCAAGACTGGTCAAGCATCCATAAAAGAATTTGCAAATCAAGGAAGAAGAATCATTGCAGAATGCATGGATCAAGATAAGCTCACCGATGCTCATTTCAAGAAAATAAAAGAGGCTAAAGCTATGATTGAGCAAGTGAAGAGTTCAATAAAAGACACATCCATAGATGTAAACATATGGAATAATGTCTACCAAATTTAGATAGAAAAAATTTAGAAGGTAGAAAAAGAGATGACAAAGTTAAGGGCTAGACAGACTCAGTTGAGGAATGCTCTTGCACCCTCATTATACATTCTAAATTAGAACATCAAGGAGATTGATGCCACCATGATAACCTATGATCAAGGTCCTTCCATAGATTTGAAGAAGATGGAGAAGCTTCAGTATGAATTATGTGCCCATCTCTAGATAGTAAACTCTTTGATCACATTTTGGAAGAAGGATATCCAAAACCTAAAGATAGCATATTCAGATGTTTTCCCTTCAGTATGTATAGATACAGTTTTTATAACACCTTTGTCATTAATGTCAAAGGGGGAGTTGTGTATAGTGTTGGCAATTTGGCTGAGGTATGTACATAGATGTTGTCATTATGGCAACATATGTTCCCTATGAAGAGTGCATAAGCTGGAAAGTAAGTATGGAAGATCACAGACTAAAATTGTCTAAGTATGAAACAATGATTTTGACAGAGCACCCGATATAGTTTGTTTTGGCGAAATTTATTAGAGCATGATCAGAGTTTGCGTAGTTGGACATAGACTCTATGGTGTCTAAGGATACCCCATCTTAGTGCACAAAAGAGTATGGATAATACAAACAAAGTTATGACTATTTTACCGATGACAGAGTACAGCCGACAGTGCAGTTTTGAAGACAGAACTAGTAAATGAATTAAGGGATTATTTTTCTTGTCAAAATAATGACTTAATATTATAAAGAGATGACATCCTAGATGTTTAATCTTGGATAAAAATATGCAAGTTGACAAGAGAAAGATATTATGTTTGTATCTTGTATAAATAAAGATGTATCGATCATACTTGAAATGTAACATGTAATATATGTAAATTGTGATAGCAGTGAAAGTTGTTGATGTGAAGTTGTAAGCAGTACCATATTGTAATCAGTAAACATTTGTATTACTTGTTTGGGTAGTGAGCTCATCTAGTAATCAGGTTTTGTATCTACAACTCCTAATAGGGTTGAGGCTTCTAACAAGGCCTATAGTCCCTTAATCAGGACTGATACACTATATGATTGTAACAGGCTCCTAACAGGGTCAACATCCTTAACCAGATATCTTTTGATTAGTGGATCTTTGTGGGTACCATCCCCATTGGGGTTTTCCCTTGGCTAGGGTTTTCTTGAGAACATATCATGTGTTATGAGTTCTTTACATTTACTGTTGTGTATGATATCAAGTTTCTTATGCTTTGTATGCATTAAAGTAATCTGTTATATCCATAAGTGGGCAAAAGTAAAAGTTTGTGAAATACTGATTCACCCCCCCTCTTAGTATTTCCTATTTCTAACAATTGGTATCAGAGCACAGTTACTCGGAGAAGAAACATTCAAGGAAAGCCTAGCAGCTTGAGTAAGATCTCTATGGATATGGATCAATTACAAAAGAATCTTGAAGAAGCTTTTGAGCAAATTGATATGCTTACTGATGAAAGAAACACTTTGAAAAGGAAGTATGATGATGCAAAGAATCTTATTGACAAATTGAAAGGTAAGATAGAAGATCTGAAATTTGAGAAAGAATCTAAAATTCTTGTTGAAGATTGTGAAGACTTAGAAAAGAAAATGTGATCCTTGAACATGAATTGAAGATAGCAAATCTAAAGCTTAGCTTGAAAGATGGAAATGACAATTTGAGATCTAAGAATGAAAGTTTAAAGAATGAAAATGAAGATCTAAAATCTAAACTTGGCAAGGTAACATCTGAATTTGATAAAGTCAAATTGTAGTATGATGAACTTGAGAAATACAACAAAATTGTGAAAGGTGAATTGACTCAATCTAAACAACAACTTGAGAGGCTATATTCAAATAGTGAAAAGATTGATAAGAAAGTATCTTATGGAAAACCATTCTATGACAAAATTGGTCTTGGATTTAACATATTGAAGATAGTTAGTGAAAGCAAGAAACCAGATCTAAATGAATGTGAAAGCAGTGAAGAAAAGAAGTTAGATGAGAACAAATCAGAAGAATAACCTAAGCAAGAAGAATCACCAAAGCAAGAAGATGCACCTAAGCAAGAAGAACCACCTAAGAAAGAAGAATCATCCAAAGATATGCAAAGAGAATTCAAAGGTAGATGTTTTACTTGTAATACTATTGGTCATATGAAGAGAGATTGTACAGGTAAACAATTCAAACCTCTAAATGGTTATTGTTATAATTGTCATGGTTTTGGACATAGAGCTATTGAATGTAGAAGATCTAAAGTTATTGAGAATAATTACAATAGAAGAATGCCTAGAAATACTAAAAATGCAGATTAGACATCAACTGAAGACATGAAAAGAGGAAATGGAATAGTATGTTTCAGATGCAACAAAATTGGACATATTGCTAGAAATTGCAGGACACAAATCAATCAGCAAATACCTAGATATGGAACCAATAGAATCACTTATCAGATATGTAACAAGATTGGACACACAACAATATTTTGCAGAATGAACAATGGAGGTTATCAACATAACCCTAACCCTAGAAACTATGTAAGAAGAAATGAAAATGCGGAAACAAAGAGAAAGGTTGCTGTAGCAATGAAGATGAAGTAAAATTTGTTAAAGGCATAGATCAAGGAGGTATATTTAGCATTGAAGGTAATCAAGAAGGTAATGTATCTAAAGGTAAGAATGAGTCTTTACCTAACCCTTCTTTAAGCACTTAAATTATGTAAATTTTTGTAGTTTAGGAACTTAGAATTAGCATAGAGTTAGATTTTGAATGAGTTAAGTTTTGTGTAGTTAGATGAAGGTTTGTTATGTTATACTAATGCTATGGTTAAGTGCACAAAAAGAAATATTGTGTTTTGCGAGGTCGCAAAAAGATTTATGGTTACAGGTTTACAGAATCAACTTTTTGGCATTTTGGCAGCAAAATTATTGAATGCGATGTCAGATCAAGTAAATGCTAAGTGTTAAAAGATTGAAATAGAAGTTATTATGATTATCAAGTGATTAGAAGTGATTTGGAAGTGAAGAAAGAAGTTTGGAAGTGATTTGTAGAAGTTTGAAGTGTCAATCTAGTGAAAGCCCTAATTTTGTGAATTTAAGGTATTTATCCGACTATGATCTTGAATCAGCTTAAGAAATCAGATATAATCATGGATGTGTCATTGATTTAGAAAATTAAGGATAAGAATAGACCTAGAAATAAGAAAGATCTAGTTGAACCCTCAGAAAGAGATGCTAGTTTAGCCTTATAATCTGTACCAGATGAAGTTCTTCATTTAGAGAATGTTAAAGGTTATCTTGGATGCAAGTATGAAACCCTAAGGGAGAGTGATTTTAATGGTGAATATAAGAAATTGTACAACTCAGATATGTCAGTGAAACAAGGTTATGAACATCTAGAAAACAATGAAATCATTGAGTACTCTATGAAATATGAATTTGATGATGAGGAGTGTACTAAGATAATTTTGAGTAGGATACATAATGGAAAATTTTGGTTAGAAGAAAGAGTTATAGACATAACTGCAGACCTAATTCATGATGTGACTGGATTATCAAAAGTTGGTGCAATCCCACTAAATGAGAAAAACATGAGAAAGATTGTGATTGAAAACACCAGTTCAGTATACAATGGCAGAGGTATAGTCATTAGTAAGATTAAGCAAGATGATGTAAAATACTTGTGTAAGATTTTGACAACAAAGTTCTATGGAAGCTCTAGAGATGATGATATGCCAGCAGGTATGGTACACATTGCTTATTTGATGTGTGTGGAGAAGAAGCTTGTGGATATGTGTGAAATTATGAGAATACAATTGTTTGAGAATTTGGAGAAGATAAAGAAAGCTAAATACACTCACTTTAGATTTTCCTCATTGGTTACTTACATGTTCTTCCACTTGTTAAGAAGATTTCCTTACACTATTGAATGGAATGATGGTGAGAATACTATGGCAAGAATCAATAAAGTCTATATGAAACATCTTATTGAGAAGGTTAATGACAGTGTAAAGTTAGTATTGAAAACTTTTCAGAACATTGTGGTAAATAGATCAAGAATTCTTCCATCCCTAGTTGAGAAATACAAAGATGATATATGTTTTATGGTTGATATTGATTTCACTTACATTGAGGTAGTAGAACCTAGACATGAATTCATAGACCCTCTTGGCTATGAAATCTCTGAAGTTGAAACAGAAGGTTATGTTAGTAGATTGTTGAAAAGTAAAGTTGATACTCATAGCAATAGATTTGGAGCATATGATAAAAACTTTGGTTTAGCAAAGGCACTTAAGGAAGAGAAACAATCAAAGAAGAGAGTGGAGTCTACAATAAAAAAAATTCTAAAAGAATCAGGTATGAGTGAGCAGGAATTTGATATTGCAAAGAAGAATATAGAAGCAATAAGGCAAAGTGAGATATTATCAATCCCACCTTTGGCATCAAGTGCAGAACCTATTCAAGTAAAGGTAAGGGTTGAAGAACCTGAGAAGGAACAAGGAATCAGTCAGACAAAGAAACCCTTTTCCTCAACACCGAGCAAAAGAATGAAGGTAAGTGCTTCAGGACCAGGTAAAATGATGAAGGGTGCTCCCCTTAATACCACAAACACATAACAGAAATAGAGAAACAACAACAATATGCAAGAACAGAAAATTGGCTTCTTATTATCTCCACAAATGTGGAATTACAAACTTTCAGAATTACAATATGCAAAGCCACCTGGGCATTCCCTTACAATATTCTGTAGGACAAAGCCTCGAATCATTACCCAGATCTACTACCCAGAACTATTCTGAACTGCCTAAGTCAATAATACAGCCTTCCTTATATAGGCAATTTTCCACCGCCTGGGAAGGTTCCAGAATTTTAGCCAATAAGGCCGACCAAACTTAGAATTATTTTTTTATTTTACATTTCATTACATCATAGTCGGCTCAAAATAAATTTTGAAACCCGAACAGAAATTTTGAAGAAAAAATCATTTTCTGCCATTTCAGGTGTTCCAACTTCCGAAGACCATAAGTCATCACCAGTTGACCCGATTGACTATTGTAACCCCATTTCAGAAAGGGCGCGAGGAGCTCTACAACGCCTAAATTAAGCAAGCTTCATTCAACCCAAAATTCGACCTCATCCGGGGCCTCTAAAGCCTTCAAAACTGAGTTTGAAGTTTCTTTACCCTGCTGCCAATACCGAAAATCTTTGATATCTTCCAATATACACTTGATCTGGCAATGAAACTTTACTGGCAGACTAATATGACCAAAATGAACCTCCAAGAAAGAAATCAGATCATTCTGAGCACATACAAAAATTACCAAAAATAGTAACTTTCCATAAATAGCATCTCTGCACAAAATAGCCCTTATTGAATACAAAAATAGAAATATTTTTGGGTGATGCAAGATTGCTCTTACACCCAGGATGCTCTTGCATCAAACACCCGGGGTAATTTGAGAAGTGACCCTGTCACGACTCAGGTGTGCAGAGGAAAACCAAGACGGCTAATCTCGTCCTTTGTCAGCCATGATGAATCTTCAACAGGTCGTCCTTTCCACTTGACCAGATATTCTTCATATATCCTGTTCCTTGTGCTTCTGCCAATACGACTGTCCAGTATATCTTCGATCTCCTTAGTGTCTGAACTAGTTGCTGGAATACTCCACTGTGCTGCTGTGATCTCATCTTCAAAACCTCCTTCATGATACTCTGTCAGGTCTGAAATGTTAAACACTGGTGAAATATTCAGCTCAGTAGGCAATTCTACCTCATATGCGTTTCCTGAATCATGTTTCTTCAGTATCCTACATGGTCCAAACTTCTTCATTTTCAGCTTGTTATATGTACCAACTGGAAACCGCTCCTTCCGCAAATGAACCATGACTTCATCACCAACTTGAAATTCCTTATACCTCCTTTTCTCATCTGCCTTAGCCTTATACTGTGCATTCATCTTGGTAATATGCTTCCTCACCTCCTCATGGATGTTCTTCACGTGTTCTGCAAAATCCTCAGCTTCAGCACTACTTATTTCTCCTTTATCTATCTTCCTCAATTCAGATGCATTTCTTGGACTACTTCCATATACAATCTGGAATGGTGATTTACCAGTGCTCCTGTTGACAGAATTATTGTATGCAAATTCTGCCTGTGGTAAAATCAAATCCCATCCTGTTGGCTTATCTCCAACCAAACATCTCAGCAAATTTCCCAAACTCCTATTCACCACCTTTGTTTGTCCATCAGTCTGTGGATGATGTGATGAACTGAACTTCAAATCTGTCTTTAACTTCTTCCACAATGTACGCCAGAAATATCTAACAAACTTAGTGTCCCGATCTGAAACTATGGTCTTTGGCAAACCATGAAGTCTCACTACTTCTCTGAAAAATAATTCTGCTACATGAACAACATCATTAGTCTTCTTGCAGGGAATGAAATGTACCATCTTTGAAAATCGGTCAACTACTACAAAAATTGAATCGTGTCCCCGCTGTGTCCTCGGTAAACCAAGAACAAAGTCCATACTGATATCCTCCCAAGGCTTCTCTGGTACAGATAATGGCTGATACAACCCTATATTCTGCTTCACTCCTTTTGCCATCTGACATACTCTACAACTCTGTACAAACTTCTTCACATCTTGCTGCAACTGTGGCCAATAATAATTCTCACTAACCAAACCAAGGGTTTTATCACGACCAAAATGTCCAGCCAATCCTCCACTATGCTTCTCCTTGATGAGATTCTCCCTCATAGAACTTCGTGGAATGCACAACTGACTCCCTCTGAATAGCATATCATCCTGGATGATGAAATCCAACCATTTTGTCCTGTCTAGAGTAACAGGTTCTGCACAAGCTTTTCAAGCTTCACCAAAATCAGGATCCTCTGGATACAAATTCTTGAGTTCCTTGAACCCAACCACCTCAATCTGCATCTCTATCAGCAATAGTTGCCTTCTGCTAAGAACATCTGCAACCCTATTAGACTTTCCACTTCTGTGTTTCAAAACAAATGTATAACTCTGCAAAAACTCAACCCATTTCAAATGCCTTTGATTCAATTTTCCTTGACTATTCAAATATTGCAAAGCTTGATGATCAGTATACAAAACAAACTCCTTAGGAAGCAGATAATGTCTCCACTTCTTTAATGCTTAAACTATAGCATAAAATTCTTGATCATAAACATAATATTTCCTCTTGGCATCATTTAACTTCTCACTGAAATAAGCAACAGGTTTACCTTCTTGGCTCATAACAGCTCCTATTGCGATACCACTAGCATCACAATCTACTTGAAACACCTTATTGAAATCTGGAAGTGCTAAAACAGGTTGTTCTATAACTTTTTGTTTCAATAATTGAAAACTCTTTTCTGCTCCTTTAGTCCACTTAAACTCTTTTCTATCCCCTCTCATTGTTTCAGTCAAGGGTCCGCAAATACTGCTAAAATTTCTGATAAACTTTCTTTAAAAGCTAGCTAGACCATGAAAAGATCTTACCTCAGTAGCACTCCTTGGAGTAGGCCATTCAAGGATAGCCTGTACCTTCTCTGGGTCCATTTTTAGACCTTCTGCTGAAACTACAAATCCCAAATACACTAACTCTTTCTTCACAAAACTGCACTTCTTCAAATTAATCAACAATTTCTCTTCTCTCAACTTCTCAAATACCATACGAATATGCATCATATGCTCCTCCAATGTCTTACTAAAGATCAGAATATCATCTAGGTAAACAATGACAAACTTACCTAAAAATTCTTTCAGAACCTCGTTCATGAGCGGCATGAAAGTGCTCGGTGCATTGGTTAGCCCAAAAGGCATGACTAACCACTCATACAGTCCTTCCTTTGTCTTGAAGGTAGTCTTCCATTCATCTCCTTCTCTGATCCGAATCTGATGATATCCACTTTTCAGATCTATCTTTGAAAAATACACAGCTCCACTCAAACAGTCCATAATATCATCCATTCGTGGCAATGGAAACCTATACTTGATTGTGATCTTGTTTATTGCCCTAGAATCTATACACATCCTCCACTCTCCATTCTTCTTTGGTGCTAATACCGCTGGTACAGCACAGGGACTTAGACTCTCACGGATCAATCCTTTCCGTAGCAGTTCATGTACTTGTTTGTTCAACTCCTCACTTTCTGCAGGTGTCATTCTGTGTGCTGCCTTATTCGGAAAACTCGCTCTTGGGATCAAATCCATTTGATGACTGATCTTCCTGACTGGTGGTAATCCATCAGGCACGTTATCGGATACAATATCCTGAAACTCATTCAACAAATCTGCAACTTCTATAGGAACATCTTCTACTTCCTCTTTACCAGCTTTTGGAATTAAAGCAAAACATACATGCTCATGCCTCATACCATCTAGGAAATTTCTTCCATCAAAAAAAGTTACCACATACCTTTTCTTCAGTCTCCTTCAATGGTTTTAGCTTATGTCGCACTCCATCCTTTGTCAGGGAATAGGTATTCGCACGGCCATCATGTACAGCACATCTGTCAAACTGCCATGGTCTACCCAACAACATATGACATGCATCCATAGATATGATATCACACAATACCTCATCTTGGTATCCGCCAATCTTGAACTTCACCAGGCATTGTTCATTGACCATGACCTTGTGCTCATCCTGTACCCAGGCAATTTGATATGGATGTGGGTGTTTCTGTCTCTTGAGCTTCAACTTTGTCACCATCTCTTCTGACACCAAATTGTCAGTGCTTCCACTATCGATAATCACATCACAACATTTACCTTCACACTTGCACCTGGTGCGAAACAAGCTCCTCCTTTGCTCAGGTTCATTCTCACCACTCAACAGGACTCTTCTGTTAATCAACGTTTCTCCTCTTTCAGCATCTTCAGAATTTGATGATCTGGCATCTTCATCTACATGTACAATTCTGGCCTGGCCTTCATTTCTCCTGTCTGTTCTGCCTTGGCGCTGAGGACATTCAAATGCCCTATGACCTTCTTCTCCATAGTGAAAACATGTTCCACGGAAGCCACCTCTTGCAGATCCTTATCCTCTTCCTCTTCCTCTTTGATCTCTATTATTCTGATCCTGGAAGTGATTGGAATTATTTCCTCGCTGATTCTGACTGCTACTAGCCTCATCCTTCTTTTTCGGATCTTCATTTCGGCCACCATATGACCATCCACCAGATCGTCCACCGCGACCTCTTCCGTTTTGTCTGCTCTCAAACTTCTTGTTCAGCTTTTCCTCTACTTTTAGGGCAAACTGATATGCCTCCTCAATACTGTTCATTCGAACCAGATTCAGCTCCTCCTGAATGCTTGGCCTTAACCCATTAAGGTATCAGGCAACTTTCTCCTTATCAGCTTCTGCATGGCCTGTTCTGATGAGAAGTCGATAGAACTCCTCTGTATACTCCTGAACAGATCTTCCTGCTTGCTTCAAACTTTGCATTTTCTTTAGTAGATCAAGCTCATAATCAACAAGAATGAACTGTCGCTTCAATTTATCCACCATCCGATCCCATCTTGTGATTTTATCTTTCCCTCTTCTATTTTGCTCCAATTGAATTTCTTGCCACCAGATCTTCGCATGACCTTTCAGTCTGGCCTTCGCAAATTTGACCCTATCAGGATCCTCAACATCTTCATACTCAAAATATTCCTCACATTCATTGATCTAGTCGATCAATTCCTCTGGGTTAAGATTTCCAGAAAATGTAGGAACCTCAATCTTAGGTCTTTTCCCAATCTTGGAAATCGCCCGAAAAAGTCTTTCTTCCTCATGGTTCACAATTTCAACTTCTCCTTCTTGATATTCTTCTTCAGCTTCATCCTCGCTTTCATCTCTGACATTAAGATTCATTCCTCTGCGAATCTCTTCTTGCAATGCTCGCACTTGTCTCTGCAGCTCTCTAACCTCAGGTGTTACAACACCAGCTCTTCTGCCACGTTCCCTTTGTGGAGGCATTTTCACGATGCGCGCTGAAACCCTAGCCACGGTCCTGGTGCAAACTGCCTCACAGTCGGCGATCTATTTACACACTCAAGAACTCCTGCTCTGATACCACCTGATGAAGGGTGCTCCCCTTAATACCACAAACACATAACAGAAATAGAGAAACAACAACAATATGCAAGAACAGAAAATTGGCTTCTTATTATCTCCACAAATGTGGAATTACAAACTTTCAGAATTACAATATGCAAAGCCACCTGGGCATTCCCTTACAATATTCTGTAGGACAAAGCCTCGAATCAATACCCAGATCTACTACCCAGAACTATTCTGAACTGCCTAAGTCAATAATACAGCCTTCCTTATATAGGCAATTTTCCACCGCCTGGGAAGGTTCCAGAATTTTAGCCAATAAGGCCGACCAAACTTAGAATTATTTTTTTATTTTACATTTCATTACATCATAGTCGGCTCAAAATAAATTTTGAAACCCGAACAGAAATTTTGAAGAAAAAATCATTTTCTGCCATTTCAGGTGACCCAACTTCCGAAGACCATAAGTCATCACCAGTTGACCCGATTGACTATTGTAACCCCATTTCGGAAAGGGCGCGAGGAGCTCTACAACGCTTCATTCAACCCAAAATTTGACCTCATCCGGGGCCTCTAAAGCCTTCAAAACTGAGTTTGAAGTTTCTGTACCCTGTTGCCAATACCGAAAATCTTCAATATCTTCCAATATACACTTGATCTGGCAATGAAACTTTACTGGCAGACTAATATGACCAAAATGAACCTCCAAGAAAGAAATCAGATCATTCTGAGCACATACAAAAATTACCAAAAATAGTAACTTTCCATAAATAGCAGCTCTGCACAAAATAGCTCTTATTGAATACAAAAATAGAAATATTTTTGGGTGATGCAAGATTGCTCTTACACCCAGGATGCTCCTGCATCATAAAAGATAGAAAACAATTGTTCCACCAGTACCTAGAAGAGTTGCAGAAATAAAAGATGATGAAGTGACAACAAAGAAGAAATCATGGAAACCAAGGATAGAAAGAGTTAATGAAGATATAATGCAGCATGGAGACTTTACCAAAATGAATAAATACTATGATTTATATGGATCCTTTCATAGATTGAATCTTGAGAATGCAATGGTTACACATATGATTTTGTCAAACAAGAAATTTGATACTATTCATGGAAAGATACTAGAAGATTTATACAAAAGACTTGTGAGAAGAAAGATGAGAGCACAAGAAGAAGATACCAAAATGAGAGAGAATGTGATTAGATAGTTCTATGAGATAAGAGATGATGACCATCTTAAACAGATCCTCAAGCCACTTGAGACCCTATTGAGAACCAAAAGAAGAATTATACAAATAATGGGAGGATAGTATGAGCAAGTAAAGACTGAAACTGAACAGGCAGTTGTGCAAGTGCTAGCAAACTTGGTAGCAGGAAAAGATAGAAAAGATCAAGGAGTTGTAGAACCAATAGATAAATAGAGTTCATAACAAGTAGAGGCAGCAACAGAGGTAGTTGAAGTTGAAGATATTCCCTCTTCTTCCATAAACATTGGCATAGAATCTATGGACATTGAAGGAACTAAAGTTACTTTAGATTCAGATGATGCAATACTCAACAGTTTGGATAACATTGTTGAAAATTTGGATTTGGGAGAGCAAGAAAAGACTATTGAAACAAAGACTACATATACTAAAGTGCAAATGGAAATAGAGGCCCCTACACCTATAAAAACACAAGAAGACATCAGTCTTACTCCTAAGACTGGAAAGGAGAAAGGAATAGAAACATTGATTGAAGATTTGAGCAAGGAAGTTGATGATGATGATCAAATAGAGCTAATCACCTCTTTAAACAAAATTATTGGAAAGAACAAGAAAGTTAAGAATTTGGAAGGTAGTCTGAAAGACTTGACTGAGAAGCTAAAAAGTGTCATATCTACAAAAGTCTTTGATTCAAATCCACTTCAAAGAGAAAAGATGGTAATTAAATCTTTTGATGTTGAGTTCACTAATTTAACTAATATTGCTAAGGTTAAGGCTTAGGCAGCTTATGAAGCTGAAATGTTGTAGAACATAAGTCAGAATATCAAAAATGACATTGACAGCCTTGATAGACACATTAAGGACTTAAGGAAACATCTTGAGACTGGAAAGTGTTTGTACATTCAGTGTAAAAAATCTAAGAATATTTTAATTGAAGAAGAAAAGAAGATAAAAGAGAAGCAAGATGAAATTGCAGCAGAGATAAACTCTTTGGCTAGCCTAAACATGAAGATTAGTATGGTTGAGAATAAGATCAGGAAATTATATGATGAAATAAGGACTTTGAATGATAAGAAGAAGAAGAAATCTATCAGAATAAACATCTTGAGAGAGCATGTCTCAATCAAGTTGACTATAATAGAAGAGCAACTAGATGAATGTATTATTGCTAAGACAACATTTCAGAAATTCAATTTTGAGTCCCTCCAAGCTTGTCAGATTGCAGCATATGGATTGAGTACTTTACTCAATGTAGCAGAATCAATAAAGAAGGCATGGGAGAAAGATTTTGAGACTTAGAATATAGATTTTGCAGATTGTATTGCAAGCCTACCGGCTTTGCAATAAGACAGTAAGGTAAAAGTTGAGACAATTTTTGTATATCCCTTTCCACCCTTTATTTTGTCATTGTTGTCAAAGGGGGAGAGATACTTAGAAAATTGTCTATATATGGTAAGGAAGGATACTCATAGGGGGAGTTCTATGGATTATTATAAAGTTTTATAGATTATTGTATATATTTTGAGGAGATATAAGGATAGTATACTTATTTTATACTATGGCCACAATTTTGATGCAAATTTTGAGATTTTGACTTGTACAGTTAGCCAATTTTCTCATATGTTGCCACCAATGACAAAGGGGGAGATTGTTGGCAATTTGGCTGAGGTATGTATATAGATGTTGTCATTATGGCAACATATGTTCCCTATGAAGAGTGCATAAGCTGGAAAGTAAGTATGGAAGATTGCAGACTAAAATTGTCTAAGTATGAAACAATGATTTTGACAAAGCACCCGATACAGTTTGTTTTGGCGACGTTCACTAGAGCATGATCAAAGTTTTCACAGTTGAACATAGACTCTATGGTGTCTAAGGATACCCCATCTTAGTGTGCAAAAGAGTATGGATAGTACGGATAAAGTTGACTATTTTACCGATGACAGAGTACAGCCGATAGTGCAATTTTGAAGACAAGACTAGTAAATGAATTAAGGGATTATTTTGCTTGTCAAAATAATGACTTAATATTATAAAGAGATGAAATCCTAGATGTTTACTCTTGGATAAAAATATGCAAGCCAACAAGAGAAAGATATTATGTTTGTATCTTGTATAAATAAAGATGTACCGAGCATACTTGAAATGTAACATGTAATATATGTAAATTGTGATAGTAGAAAAAGTTGTTGATGTGAAGTTGTAAGTAGTACCATATTGTAATCAGTAAACATTTGTATTACTTGTTTGGGTAGTGAGCTCATTTGGTAATCAGGTTTTGTATCTACAACTCTTAACAGGGTTGAGGCTTCTAACAAGGCCTATAGTCCCTTAATTAGGACTGATACACTATATGATTGTAACAGGATCCTAACAGGGTCAACATCCTTAACCGAATATCTTTTGATTAGTGGATCTTTGTGGGTACCATCCCCACTAGGGTTTTCCCTTGGCTAGGGTTTCCTCGAGAACATATCATGTGTTATGAGTTCTTTACATTTACTGTTGTGTATGATATTTAGTTTCTTATGCTTTGTATGCATTAAAGTAATCTATTATATCCATAAGTGGGCAAAAGTAAAAGTTTGTGAAATATTGATTCACCCCCCCCTCTCAGTATTTCCTATTTCTAACCTATAGAACATGGATCATACTATGTATAGGGAGATATAAGTATATGTATAGATGACAAAAAGTTTTTTGTATTAAGGGCAGTTAGCAACTTGGCCATATTCCTTTGTTGCCATCAATGACAAAAGGGGAGATTGTTGGAAAGTTGTATATACTAATGTATATGACTTGATATAGTGTTATCATTATGGAAACAAAGTGATATAGCAGTTTGGAGCTAGCGCACTTGATAAGAAGATCAAAAATTGGTTAAGTATCGAAGACTGGACAGTGTACAGAGTTCCTGCAGCTTAGAGTATCAGTGCACGTGCGTATGAAAGAATTATGGTATGCACCCTAGAATTTAAGTTTTTTAGACTATATTCATACTTGGTCTATGAGCACATGATCAGATGTGCAAGTATGAGAAAGTTACAATCAGTTAAAGTTGCACAGCCAGTGAGTGCCAAAGAAGAACAAAGCATGAAGCCGACAGTTAGTATTTTGGTTTGCAGTTATAATATAATGTTGTAAAGGCTATGCACCTATTGTATTTAGTTTTTTGACATGTATAATTGTTTGTTTATAAGCACACTTAAGCCAATTCATTTGGAAGCATTGTATGTAATAGGTCTAAGGGCCGACCTAGTTGTTTATTTTGTATGTGTGTATAAATATAAGATGTGCCCATTTTATTTAGTATGGAAGTTGATAGAGAGTTGTGATAAGCAGAGAAGAAGTGTGAAAAGACACTATAAGATGTATTAGAGCTTTTCTAGAGGTCAAAGCATTAGTGCATCAAAGGAACTGATCTAACAAGTAGTGTCACAGTGACAGATCATCTTGCAGATATAGTGTGTATCTAAGATCAGAAGGTTGTAGCCTTCACCACTTGAGTAGTGAGCTCTAGGATAGTGTGTCCTCTCCCCTAATAGGGACTATTGTAAAAGACTCCTAATAGGGTCTGACCCTTAACAAGTTCTACTGTATTTAAAGCATTGTAAAGAAACTCCTAACAGGGTTAAGGATCTTCTAACAAGGATCACAAAACACTAGTGCAGAATATTAGTGGGTGTCAATTCCCATCAGGGTTTTTACCTATTTGGGTTTCCTCGTAACCATATTGATGTCATGTGTTGATTTCATGTTTCATGTTTATGTGAATGTTTAATTTAGTACTTAAGCATTTAAGTTCAGTATAAAGATTCAAGTGAAAAGTTAAAATATAGTGAACACTGATTCATCCCCCCCTCTCAATGTTCCCATTCCTAACATACATGTCAGGTTGTAAGGCCTTCTTGATTTAGGCCAGATATTACAATCAAGTATAGAAGTCCTCCAACATGCAAGGATCTAAAATAATCTTGTATCTCCTAGCTTCTATCTCTGATGTCCTAATTAATCAATCCCTAAAAGTATAAACAAGATTACATTATATACAAGAGGCTACCAAACAAGTCGGCCTTTAGATCCACCATCAATGGAAGGAACAACTAGATCTAGGTCCACACACTTCCCAATGATAGATGCCATCATTAAATCCATAACCAAAATTAATTGTAAGATTCAGCCTCAATAGGAAACTAAAATAAACAACTCGGTAAGCAAGGATAACCAAGCACATGATAAGCATCACCGAGCACTAGGGAAATTCACCAAGCACTAGAGAGATAATCAACCAACCCTGGTAAATAAATGAAACTAAGCAATACTAAACTAGCTCGGTCAAAGAAGGAATTGAGCAACACAGGAAAACACAAACATGTTTTTGGTGACACAGGATTGCCAAGGACCTGAGATGCTCCTGCATCAAAATAATTCTCCATACATCCTCCAATGTCACACTACACTCTTCTATAGGTAAATGGAAAGATGAGGTCTCTAAGTGCCATTTCTCACACAAGGAAGTGATTAGACTCCAATTTGGGGCATATAGGTAACATGATATAATCCTACACCCTCTAAATGTTGATGCTCAAACTAAGTCAACTGATCATGATGTGTTGAGGGCTCAAGGTGGTTCTCCTACATAATCAATACAATATCTTGTACCTAAAAAAGTAAAAACACAATACAAATCAATCACATTGCATGAAAACATAATCTAATATTAATGCATATAAATAATTTTATGCACATGTCCTAAAAGAATCATTAAATCTTGAAAATGCATTTCTTATTCAAAAAATTAAATCTCTAATAGGCATTTGCATTGAAAAAAACATACAAATAAATTGAATAATTCTTATCTATGCATCCAATAACCTAACATTCACACATGTCACATTTTTCAAATGTAGTGCATAATCATTCACATGCATCACATCATTCATACACTTGTGTTGACTCATTTGTGAATGTGTACCATTTAAAATGGTTGTGTCATTTACCTAAACTAATAATACCCCACACTTGTGTCACTTCATCAAAAAATGTAGTGAAAGTGACCTACAGTTTGTTGGGATTGTTGTAGAGATTATTGGGATAGATACACTATATATGCTGAAATTAATATTTTTTCATTGATGTCAACATAATTATTTATTCCTAATGGTGTTCTTAGTTTGTTCAATGAAGAGATTTGATAGGTATGGTTTTTGTATTGAGGTTCATATGTTTTGAAGATTTAGATGGTTACATAAGTGGTCTTGGTTGATTCATGTCAAATCGTAAAGGTTAATATTTTTATTAAGATAAAATTAGGTTTTAAAGAAGTTGAAACCTTTGCAACAAATAACATAAGAGAATTTAATTTTCCCATAGAGAGACAACATGAAAGACAAAGAAGTGTTTAAATAGACAAGCTGGTAGCCTAAACAAAAAGCTAGTTGACCTAACACTAGCAATCCAATAATAGACAAACAAAAATTTACAACAATTAAAGAGCACTAAATTGTTTTGAGAATCTCAGCTACTTCATTCCATGTTCACAACACTCGACTTCAGCTCCTTAATATCTTTGTTGTTCTTGACTCATTTTTTCTTGGTGCTAGATCCAGTCCTCTTTCTTGGCCTAGGAGTGTCATCCACAACATCCTTGTCCACCTCTATAACCTGAGCTCCCTTCTCCTCCTCCATCTTACCAACCAAAATTTTAACATGCTCCGCAGAAGCTTTTAGATTTTTATAGCTATGTTCTCCTATCTTTTTTAGACTATCCTCCACTTTGGCCATATTAGTCTCCATAGCCACAATCCTTTGTTCCATATTAATCTCCTTCCAGTGGTCTGATTGGTTGATCCTATTCTCAATAGTTTTAAGTATGGAGTCTAAGGAGTTCTTCAATTCTTTAGTACACCCAATAGCTTGAGTCATCTCCTCCATACATTTTGAGAGGCATTTATCTTTACCAAAACCCATAGCCTCAATAATTTGAAGATTTTTACAAAAGTCCTTCACTTCCTCCTTTAACTGCAAATTATCATCAATGATCCATTCAATCATATTTTTGAAACTCCTCACTCTCGGTTTGCCAGTCATAATGGAAAAGGCATCCTAGGTCACATTTTACTTTAGTAAATCCTCTTTATATTTCCTTCTACCATCATTATGTTTAGTAGAATTCATTCCAGTCATATCATCCTCCCTTGCATTTTTAACATTTTCCCCCTGAGAACCAACTTTATCATCAAGGTTTTTTTCCCTAGAGACACAGATTTTCTTTCTTAGATGAACAGTCTTCTCCTCCTCTTCCACCTCAAAATCATCCTCCTCTTCCTCATCAAAAGAGGAATCCATCACCATATGGGCCTTTTTCCTCATCAACTTAGGGCCCTTATTAGAAGTAGAAGTTGTGTATCAAAAATACCTTCATAGGATTAGTTTGTCAATATATCAATTCAATTATGAGAAAATACAACAATTAAGAAGCTAATGAATGAAAATAAGGACAATAAACATCATATGGCTCTCTAATTAAAGATGCTAATGAAATGCTCTCAGCAAGCTTCCATTAGAGACAACTCTAAAATGAGAATTAATGCTAAAAATATGAAGTATTATGGATATCTTTTCTCAAAACATGCTAAATTAAGCTTTCAAATCAAATTCACTATAGTAAGGATGCAATTCTAAAATTTTCTTGGGATCTTTTTCTCTTGATTTTTGCCTTCTATTTATAGATTTCTCCAATCTTAGGAGGTGGAGTAAGTTTAATCATGATTAAGTTTGGGTTAAGTCCATGGTTTCAAATGTTGAGATAATTTAAATATTTTTTCCTCCAATCTTGGGACACTGAGACAAAATGAGTGGTTAGGATGCATTCTCCAAGTGAGTGATTGAGATTTAATCTAGTTTTGATCCATGTGAACTCAATTCTTGATTCCTATTGGTTGATGTAATTCCTTCCCATGTGGTAGGTGAGAAATTTTAAGAATTAATTAATTGATTTATTTAAATTATTTAGCCATGTTTACCCCTTGAATGGGTTGGATTTGATTTAATTCAACTATACAATTGATTTGATTACTTACATAATTAAATGATTTATTTGATTTAATTCATCCTTTTTGGCCTTGATTTCAATTAATCTTTGATTTTAGTTTGATTCCTCACTTGGATTAGCCTAACCATTTTTTAGGTGTCTACAAATGCCCCTCTTTGAATCAATGTGTGAAGTGAATTGGTTCAAAGAATGTCTGATGTCTTATTACCTGATTCCTGATTCAATCTAGATGACACATGTTCCCTAATTTTGAGGCCACACTAATGAGATTGAAAAATTTCATGCTCGATGATCCTGAAACACATTCAAATTAAATCAATGATGATATGATTGCATGCCCCCTCAAAAATGAAATGGAATGCATTTTTGTGAAGGATATTTGTGTTTGATCATTTTTCTAATACTTTTGCATTCACTTTGATTTCATTTCCAATAATGATGTGACTATTTAACTGATAAGAATGCCCCTGATTTGGCTAATGTTGGTGATGAATTTTGACCATGTACATTTAGCATTAGTGGTCTTGATTCATGAGAATATATTTGAGTGAGCTCATCAGTACCAACATCCATGTGACTATGGACCTTTTTTGAGTACCCTATTCTACTCTATTTGTTGATTCAAAAAAATAGCACATTTGATTGATCAAATGATGTGATCTCTTTTTATAAAGGCTCAGAAACTAGGCATAATTCTAAACTCAGGGATTGGACATCTGATCGAGCATTTTATCCTCCTTATAAAAATTCATTTAATATGTCAACCCAAGGATGTGTTACTTGAAATAGGCCAGTAAGATATATGCACCAAGTACTACTCAGCCACACATTCTACAGCTGCTGCAGGAAGGA
This sequence comes from Chamaecyparis obtusa, assembly GCA_027943335.1. Taxonomy (NCBI): domain Eukaryota; kingdom Viridiplantae; phylum Streptophyta; class Pinopsida; order Cupressales; family Cupressaceae; genus Chamaecyparis; species Chamaecyparis obtusa. The sequence goes on from BSBK01001943.1 coordinate 728,324, forward strand.
AATGCTAAAAATAAATTGATGCAAGACAGGGGCTAAGAGGGGCCAAACAATGGCATAGCCTAATGGTCCAAGCCTGCTCAATACATGCAGAAACAAAAACACACAACAGTGAGAGAGAGATGGCAAGATCTTTCATATATTTTCATCAAATAGTATGATATATGCCAGGCTGTAAGGCCTTCCCAGTTAGGGCTAGATATTACAATGAAATACAAAAGTCCTCAAACATGCGAGGATTTGTCAAAATCTCTAATTCTTACTATCTTCTATCTCTATCCAAAATACCACCTCCAAACTCTAAACCAACAACTACATTTATACAAGAAGCTACCAAATTGAGTCAGCCTTCAGATCCACAATCAATGGAAGAAACGGTCAGGCCTCCCAATGATTGATATCAACATTAAATCTGTGATCCAACATAAATGCACAAGTCAGCCACAACATAAACTAAAACTAAACCCGTTGGTGAGAAAAGATAACTGAGCAGTAGACAAGCAATGCCGAGCGCGAGTGAAAAAACTGACCACCCAGGAGATAATCAACTACACTCAGGAACCAAAGGAAACTGAACAACTTGGTCAAAGTAGGAAGTAAGCAACAAAGACAAACTCAAATTTTTTTTTGGTGACACAGGATTGCCAAGAACCCAAGATGCTCCTGCATCAGACACCTGGGGTTATTTTGAAATGATTCTTTGAATCATTTGGTAGGTATGATCCTAGATGTATCCAACTCAGACTGTGAAATCCATGAACTATCTTCCATCGGTCTATTCTTCCACTTTACCAAATATTCCATATACTATTTTCCTCTTGTACTCTTGCCAAGTCGATACTATCACTTCTTCATCAGGTTCATGATACTCATACAAATTAGAAATGTTGAAAATAGGTGATATGTCCATGTCATCAAGTAACTCAATCTCATATGCATTTCCATTGTCAAATTTCTTCAAAATCTTGCAAGGTCCAAAATTCTTCATCTTCAGTTTCCCACATGTTCCAATAGGAAATCGGCCTTTCTTCAAATGAACCATCACTTCATCACCACCATCAAAAGTTTTATGTTTGCTTGATCTATCAACTCTATCTTTGTATTTCTAATTACTGTGTTCCAACTTCAGCTTCACATCTTCATGCAATGTCTTCATGTACTCAACAAATTTTACTCCTTCAACACATCTCTTGTTTTCATCAGCAATATCTCTCAAATAAGATATACCTCTTAGTTGTGTGTCATTCACAATCTCAAATGGTGTCTTTCCAATACTCCTATTCATTGAATTATTGTATGCAAACTCTGCTTGTGCCAATACAGAATCCCAATTACTCGGTGTGTTTCCAACTAAACATCTCAAAAGATTTCCCAAACTTCTGTCCACAATGATAGTCTATCCATCAGTTTGTGGGTGAAATGTAGAACTGTATTTCAACTCAGTGCCAAATTTTTTCCAAAGAGTTTTCCAAAAGTATCCAACAAATTTATTGTCTCGGTCAGAGATAATACTCCTCGGTAATCCATGCAATTTGAAAATTTCCTTAAAGAAAAGATCTTCTACATGTACTGCATTTGATGTCTTTCTACAAGGTATAAAATGTGTCATCTTAGAAAATCTATCCACAAAAACAAATATAGAATCATTACCTCTTACTTTCTTCGGTAAGCCAAGAACAAAATCCATATTGATGTCAATCCAAGGTTTCTCAAGAACAACAATCGGTACATACAATCCAGTATTCTGACTTACTCCTTTTTCCACTTGACAAACTCCACAACTTTTCACAAATTTTTGAACATCTCTATACAAATGTGGCCAATAGTACTTCTCCTTAAGAAAATTCCATGTTTTATCAATACTAAAATGTCCATCCAAGCCACTACTATGCTTCTCCTTTATCAAATTAGTTCTCATTATTCCTCTCGGTATACACAACTGAATGCCTTTAAACAACATACCTTCCTGAATAAAACATTCATCCCATTTAGTATCTTTTTGATCTTGAATAGGTGCTCTGCACTTTCTCCATGGCTCAGAAAAATCAGGGTCAAACTCATAAGAATCTCTCATCTCATCAAAACCCAGAACTTCAATTTTCATCTCGGTCATCAAAGATCTTCTTCTACTCAATGCATCAACAACTCGGTTAGTGACTCCACTCTTATGCTTTATCACAAATTTGTAACTCTGCAAATACTCAACCCATTTCATATGTCTCTAATTCAACTTATTATGATTACCCAAATATTGTAAAGCCTTATGATCAGTATACAAGACAAATTCACTCGGTATCAAATAATGTCTCCATTTCTTCAGTGCTTGAATAATAGCATAGAATTCTTGATCATACATAGAATATTTCCTTCTAGCATCATTCAACTTTTTACTAAAGAAAGCAATAGGTTTACCTTCTTGACTCAACACAGCTCCAATTGCACTTCCACTTGCATCACATTCCACTTGAAATACCTTACTAGAATCAGGTAATGCCAAAATAGGTAATTCAACAACTTTATGCTTCACAGTCTCAAAATTTTTGTCAACTCCATGTGTCCACTTGAATTCTCTTTTGTCTCCTCTCATAGTGTCAGTCATAGCATTACAAATTGAACTGAAATTCCTTATGAAATTTCAGTGAAAAATTTCCAAACCATGAAATGATCTTACCTCAGTAGCATTCATAGGTGTAGGCCAATTCAAAATAGCTTCAACCTTTTCAAGATCCATCTTCAAACCATTAGCTGAAATAACAAATCCCAAATACACAATCTCCTCTTTCATGAATGAACACTTTTTTAGATTTATCAGCAACTTTTCCTTTATTAATCTCTGCAAAACTTGTCTAACATGCAAAAAATGTTCTTCTCTAGTCTTACTGAATATCAGAATGTCAACAAGATATACAATCACAAAATTACCTAAGAATTTCTTCAAAACTTGATTCATCAGCCTCATAAAGGTACTCAATGCATTAGTTAAACCAAAAGGCATAACCAACCACTCATACAAACCTTCTTTTGTCTTGAAAGCAGTCTTCCATTCATCACCTTCTTTGATTCTGATATGATGATACCCACTTTTCAAATCAATCTTTGTGAAATACTTTTCTCCAGTTAAACTATCCATTATGTCATCCATTCTCGGTATAGGAAACCTATACTTCACTGTTATCTTATTAATTGCTCTAGAATCAGTGCACATTCTCCATTCTCCATTCTTTTTAGGTGCCAATACAATAGGTACTTCACAAGGACTCAAAATTACTCTAATCAAACCTTTCTCCAACAAATCTTGAATCTGTCGGTTCAATTCTTGATTCTCGATAGGTGTTAACCGATGAGGTGACTTATTTGGTAAACTAGCTCTAGGGATTAGATCGATGCAATGATCTATGCTTCTTTTCGGTGGAAAACCATTAGGTACATTATTAGAAATGATATCACTATACTCGGTGAGTAACTTATCAATCTCCTCAAGCACATTATCCTCTATTTTCTTACTTGGTTTGTTAGGAATCACAACAAAACATACATCATTCTTATTCAAAGAGTTAAAAAAATTTCTTACCTCTATCAAACAAACTTTCACAGATGTGTAAACATTACTAATAGGTTCTTCCATCAAAGGTAACAAGATTTTTTTCTTTCCATTAGCCACAATAGTATACTTATGTAATCTCCCATCATATATAGCATGTCTATCATATTGCCAAGGTCTACCCAACAAAATATGACAACAATCTATAGGCATGATATCGTATAAAACCTTATCATAGTACTTTCCAATCTTCAAATTCACATAACATTATTCACTTACCGAGAGTGTATGCTCATCTTTGATCCATGAAATCTGATAGGGATTCAGATGTACCAACCTTTCCAACTACAATTTTGTGACCATCTCCTCAGATGTCAGATCCTCCAAGCTACCATTGTCAATGATTACCTTCCAAAATTTGTTAGAAACTCTACATATGGTCTTGAAAATTTTTTTCCTTACCGGATCTTCCTTTTTGCTTTGATTCCACAGTGCTCTCCTTACCATCAAGTTATTTTCTTTTTCAGGTTCATTCGGTGACTCTTCTTGCACCAAAGCATTCCTACTGCTACCAGCCTTCTTACTTCATGTGTACACTCAAAAGATCTATGTCCTTCTCCATAATTGTAACAAGTTCCTCGAAAACTTCCTATGCTATAACCACCTCGGTAGTTACTGCCTCTACCTCTAGATGCAATTTCACCTTTCCACTCGCTCTTGCCTTTGTCCAGATTTGTCTTTTCTAGTTCAGATCTACCATTTTCACCATTATATCTACCTCTTCCTCTAGGGAATCTACCACCTCGACCTCTTTGTCTTTTCTCATGTCTTTTATTCAATTTCTCCTTGGCTTTCAATGCAAATTGATAAGCCTCTTCAATGCTCTCCAACTTGACCATACTAATTTCCTCTTGGATGGAAACTCTCAAACCATTCAAGTATCTATTGATTCTTTCCACACCACCTTCATCATATCCAGATCTGATATCTAATCTATAGAATTCCTCAGTATACTCTTTTATTGAGCTATCTTTCTGCCTCAAACTTTGCATTCACCGAACTAGGTTAATCTGAAAATCACAAGGTAAGAACTTTCCTTTCAATTTATTCACCATTTTATTCCATACCTTGATTTTGTCTTTGCCTTTCCTCTTCCTATCTAGCTGTAGATGTTCCCACCATAAGGATGCATGAATTTTCAACTTTGTGCTTGCAATCTTCACCTTCTTGTCTTCAAGAATGTTTTCATACTCAAACTAATTTTCCATCTTGATGATCCAGTCCACCAATTCATTTGAATCTAGCTTTCCACCATACTCAAGAGGATTGAAATGTGGTGTTGACTTCAAACTTGTCAAGGCATTCAAAAATATTTATTCACCTTGATCCATAACAGGTGTAGGTTCTGCATTTGCCTGTTCTTCTTCAACTTCATCATCACTAAAATCTTCAAGATGTTTGCCTCTTCTTTGGGCTATTTCAATAGCTTCTAACCTAGCATCAATCTACCTTAGCATATCTACCAATCCTAGATTTGCATCTCACCTCCCACGAACCATCTTGACAACCCTTTGCAATTACAAGTCAAATCACAATCTGCTACCCCACAACAATAAACTAGGGCTTCAAGAGGAACCTACAAACCTAGATCCACAGTCCTAAATCAAGATCTCACCCCACTCTGATACCACCTGATGCAAGAAAGGGGCCAAGAGGGGCTAAACAATGTCACACCCTAATGATCCAAGCCTACTCAACACATGTGGAAATAACAACACATAATAGTGAGAGAGAGAATGTAGGATCTTTCATATATTTTCATCAAATAGGATGATACATGCCAAGCTGTAAGGCCTTCCCAGTTAGGGCCAGCTATTACAATGAAATACAAAAGTCCTCAAACATGCGAGGATCTATCAAAATCTCTAATTCTTACTATCTTCTATCTCTATCCAAAATACTGCCTCCAAACTCTAAACCAACAACTACATTTATACAAGAAGCTACTGAACTGGGTCGACCTTCAGATCCATAATCAACAGAAGAAATAGTCAAATATGGGACCACACACCTCCTAATGATTGATATCAACATTAAATCTATGATCCAACATAAATGCATAAGTCAGCCACAACAGAAACTAAAACTAAACCCATCGGTGAGCAAAGATAACTGAGTAGCAGATAAGAAATGCCGAGTGCCAATGAAACAACTGACTGCCCAAGAGATGACCGACCATACTTGATAACCAAAGGAAACCAACCAAATACTAAAAAAATCAGTCAAAGCAGGAACCGAGCAACACAGAAAAACTCCAAAATGTTTTTGGTGACACAAGATTGCTAAGGACCTGAGATGCTCCTACATCAGAAACTATCTTATGATTATAGGAAACAAATACTAGAATGGATCTTAAACTATAGCTGCACAAAAGAAACTACTAGAATGGAAATTACAGAAGTGAAGATACTAATAAAACATGAACACTCTTGCAAAATATGCTATAATGCTTCAGCTGGTCCATCACTTTGGTTGTAGGAAGCGTTAGCTAGCTTGTGGCTTTGGCTGTAGGAATAGTTTAATACTTAATACTGAAATAATGGAAATGCAAGAAAATGAGTTTAACTAGAATGAATCTAATTAACTATGGATTTCTCACCAAGTAGGCACCCTTGGATGAGTATCCCAAACACAATTACACAAATTTAAATCTCAACACTTCATTTTCTCATTGATTGAATAATTGAGTACAGAGATATATAAACCAGAAACAAAAGAAAACTGTATTGCCAATAAACTGATAATGCCCTTCTTTTCTCACAAATGAGCAGGGATTTATTTAAAAGGAAAAATTCTAACAACTAACTAATCATGCTATAGAAATAGGTGAAACTTTTATTACAACACTACTAACAGAAAGTAAGAAAGCTATAAAGTTGGTAACAGATTAGATATAGAAAAGAGGAAAGAGTTGTTGCGATAGAAAATCTAACTTCCCACTCTCTCCTAGATTTCCTCAAGAATTCATCACGTTGTCTTGGTCTTTTCTTGGTGACTTCCACCTTGATCATCTAGAAACCTTCTGTTGGTGTTGTGTTAAAGTTTCTCTGTTGGAGCTTGCTGAAAGACCAAGTCGAGCATGTAGTTTATGAGTGTGTTTCACCTGGTCAAGACAATGGTTGCTATATTGAAGCATTGCACTTTAGGTGTTAGGATAAAGACATTCATAGTAATAAAAACCAAAACATTCATGCATTATTTATGTTCAAATGACTATTTTACTTATAAAAACATAATCATAACTTCAAAGGAAGTAATACAGTTGTAATCACTTGAAAGTGGACAAGATCATTCATGTGAGTAATCAAGGCAAAACTAAGGAAAAATCAAGACAATTGAATCAAAACAAGCATTTAGCCAATAAAAATTCAAATAAATCTTTAATTCAATTTAATTAAAAATCAAATCCATAAATTCAAGTTAAATCGAACAAATCATGATAAATCAAATCAATGTGCAATTAATCTAATTAATTGTATAGTTCAATTTAAATCAAACCAACCCATTCAAGGGGTACACATGGCTAAACAAATTAATTAAGTCCTATTTTCTCTCAATACTACATGGGAGGAAAAATCCTCAACCAATAGGATTTAAGGAAAGAGCTCACATGGATCAAGCCAAAATGAATCTCAATCACTCAATTTGAAAGAACATTTTGTCCATTCATCTTGTCTTCTTGTCCCAAGCTTTGAGGACATAATATTTAAATTTTCTCCAAAGGGTGGAACCAAGGACTTAAACCCAACTCAATCATGATCAACTCAACTACACCCCCTACTCTTTCCAAATCCTATAAAAGCAAGGCATAATTCACTCATAAAAAAATCCACAAATCTGAGAATTGCATCTAACCTCTTGAGATTTTGAGCTAGAAAGGAAAATTTAGAAGTTAATTAAGCATTTCAAATTGGAATTGAACATTTTAGCTTGCTATATCATTTATTCTCATTCAAGGACTGTCACTAATGGAGGCTTGCTGAGAGCTTCATCATTAACATCCCTAGCTAGAGATCCATAGAGTGCTTAATTATCTTTATTTGTTAAAATAGCTCTTCCTTTGTGGTAATTTAGTTATTTTATTCAATTATTTGCAATACTAACCCTGTGAAGGTACAAATCATAGTACAAAAAATGGTACCCACCGTGGGGCATTAGGCTTCACTTTTCTAAAAATCTAGAAAATTTTATATTTTCAATTTTTTTGCATATTTAACTCTCTGTATGATAGGTGAAATAGCACGTATGATCATTTCTGTAGTGCTTTTGAAAGGTTCTCCTTCACGTTTGATACTTGAAACAATGTCTTGACGAAAAATTGTTGCACCTTTACATGAAGTTTTAGCATGTTTGATTCAGTCTATTTTCTATCTTCATTCTCTTAGCACCTTTTCCCTGACTAGCTAGCACGTTTGATCCATTATCCAGCACTTTTGCAGTATTTTTGATGCCTTTACACAGGATTTCAACACTTCTTCTCTATGTTTCTGTTCTTTTAACTATTTTCTTTAGCACTTTTAATTCGATCTTTAGCATGTTTGAGCATTTAAATAGCGCTTTCAATAGATTCAGTAGCGCTTTTTCTTAAATTGAAAATAAAAAGAATCTGACTGTCAAAAAATGTTTTCTCTCTGTCTGCAGGATGTTTGATCATAAAAGAGTAAAAAAACTAGAGAGCAGATTCAATCAAGAAGGCAAAGCTTTAACAAATAAGATCAAAGAGGAGAACATTTCTCACATTAAGATGGTTCTTGAGGATTCTCAGCAAGAAAGCAAGGTACATGAATATTATCTAAAAGTTGTAGAAGCATATAAAGAAAAAATTGTTTCATTGAATTGGATTTATTCACCTTAATCAAGTTTTTCTTAAATTTGACAAATAAGGCTTTAAATTCAATTTTATCTTGTTTTCTTCATTTTTATTGGTTGTGTTGACTAACTTGTTGGAGGAAAAGCACATTGCAAAGGAATGATCACCACTAGGTGAGCATTAAAAATGAAAAATCAATAAAAAATGCCCCTAGCCTTTGCTAGCTTCATTTGAAGGTAAGCCTAAACTTAGTCATTTATTTTTGCTTAAATTGTGGCTTTGTTGTTTTAAAAATCTAGTAATTAAAAATATCCTATTATTGTTTGAGGAATTAGACATTAGGCCTATTCTCTTCACTTTCTAAGTGAATCAAAATGCCAAAAGTGTTGACCTCCTTGATTAAAAGAAATGCTAGGTAAATCAAGCATTAAATTTGAACAACCCCTTGTTTGTAGAAAAGAGTAGAAATACTCGATTCTCATTAGTTAGTGGGTTTGGTGAATGAACCTTGTTAAAAGTTTTTGGGAATTGAGAAGTAGATAGGGATATAATCTTCACCTTTTTTTGTGAATCAAAATACCACAACCTATCTCTTTATTACACTTTATTGCTTTCAAATGAACATGCTAGATCAATAGTTGGGCTCACCTCCCGAGATTTTCCCTAATGAGGCTGGTGAGAGGGACAACCCAAAGAGGGATACAATCACCTTTACCATGATCATCCAACCCACTATAAAAAGAAATACATGTATCCTTAATGGGGTGTGTGACAAAAGGGTGTTAAATTTTTGAACTTCCTCAAGTAGTCCTTTGGGATTGCACAAAACTTCGACATACCGGTGGTGGGAAGCCTCTTAATATACTTGGAGGATGAAAGTTTAATATCCATTTTGAATGGAATATTGATGAAAACCTTGTTAACTTAGCAAAGACTACCTTATAGAGCCATGTTTATGAACCAAATCTTGAGCTAGGTAGATTGCTTGAAGTGTCTTTTTGTGCAAAAACCTATGATAATGTCCTACAAATTCAAACACTTTTTGTGTAGAGGGTTAAAAAGAACAAGTGTACTTGTGATTTTTGTGTTTGAAAAATACATAGAACAAGTGAAGGAGATATCCATTACAAAGCTCATCTTATCTTTTTAATCTCTTCAATAAAAATCAATAATTACCAACTTGAGGATCAATTCAAAGTCAAACTTTGTTGAATGTCAATTTCTATAGGTTCTCACAAACTCAAATTATCTTTAAGAGAAGATGACACTTTCATTGCAAACAAGGTCCTTGAATTTGAACATCAAAGTCTTTTCAACGATCACGACCAAGGGGATAGTCTCCCAAATTTATTTGAAAAAATACTTGAATCAATGGATCGAAATTCCACATTCCATGATTACCATCATGGTGGAAATAATGATAACATCAATAATGCAAACCAAGAACCTAAAGAAACCATTGAAGAAAGAGCTAATAGAGCGGCTCAAGATGTGGATTTTCTTGAAGTCATGGACAAACTAATGGATAGGGACAGGGAGAAATTTTTCCTAAATCTAGCCCAAGCAGGGTTAAAGTTCCCACATGACTATGATGTGGATCAACTCAAGAAAAGAAAAGAAGAGGAAAACCCAATGTATGCTATGACTCAAAAACTAAAAATGTTCCAAATGCAAATAGAATTAATGAAGAAGGACGCTGAGCCTAAACCTTTCTCTATTGAGGCTTTGTGTCCATTCCCATTCGACAAAAGCTTAGCCATGGAACCTTTTCCTATGAATACAATTTTTCCTAAATATGATAAATATATGGGTAAATCAGACCCACAGGATCACCTTAGAGAGTTTTGCACTCTAAGTATTGGATTTATGCATAACCCCATGTACTTAATGAGACCTTTTCCAAGAAGTTTGGGAGGTCAAGCCACAGAATGGTTCTCTAAACTTCCACAAGGGATCAAGACTTTTGAGGAATTAGCCTCTAAATTTCTAACTCATTACTCCTACAACATCGAACATGAGATTACCATGCTAAAACTATGTGATACAAAACAAAGAGATGGTGAATCTTTCTTAGGGTTCCTTCAAAGGTGGAGGATCATTTTTGCAAGGTACCCACTAACTATCCCTGAAAAGGAGAAGATGGAGATATTTATGAATAATTTAAATATGGAGATGAACTATAGGCTCCAACTTCAATGTCCCCTACATTTGAAAAACTTATTGAGAATGGGATTAAGATTGAAGAAGTATTGGTCAAAAGGGGTGAAATCAAATTGTATACATCTAATTACTATATATCATTATATATCTAATTATACCAACAATAAAGGAGCCAACAATCACAATGACAAACCTAAGCTATGGTTGAAAAATAATAACAAAAATCTTGTGAATGATGGGGTTGTGGAAGTCCACACCTTGAAGGCTACCCCATTTAACTTATCAAGTAGAGTGAATTCAACATACAATGTGAATCAAATGAATAAAGCTCCTTTTAATAATGCTAATTCCAACAAGAACAACAACAATGCTAATAATAATCCCTTAAATAATGCTAATGGAAACAAGCATAAACCCTTCTTTTCCACTTATCAAAAGAGAAAATTCACCTTCTTAGGTGAACCATTGGAAAATTCATTAAAGACTTTTGGTGGCCAACAAGATCATTACTCTACCCGAGTTAAGGCCCTATGAACACCAAATTAAACTGAATTGGTGGAATGATTCTCACCATTGTGAGTATCATCGAAATAAGGGTCATAAGACCAATGAATGCATGAAGTTAAAACATTTGGTGCAAGACTTAATTGATGATGGGACAATCAAAGTTGAAGGGCCCCAAAACAATGAAGATCATACAGCCTTCAAAAACCCCTTTCTAAACCATGAGAAGAGTGAGTCATCAAATACTAACCAAAATAATAAAAGGGGTAATGAGAAAGTCAACTTCTCTCATACTTATGATAACACAATTAATGCTTTAAGTGGTGATGAAAACACCATAAATGTTATTGTGGTAAAAGAGAAACTGAGAGAAGCAACATCTAATGTTGTGACTAGGGGGCAAGCTTCAAAAATTACTCTACCTACTAATGCTCCAAGAATTGTTCTACCAAATCAAGCTTCATCTTCATCATCAAAACAATATAATTTGGTGGATCAATTACAATGAACTACTGCTCAAATTTCTATTTTAAAATTGCTCAAACTCTCACCAACTCATAAGGAAATTTTGGAAAAGGCCTTGGTGGAGATAAATGTACCTCTAAATTTGGAGGAAGATAAATTTAAAAATATGGTGGGACATCTTATTGCACCTCATGGCCTATCTTTCTCTGAGCAAGATGACATGTCATTGAATCACCCACAAAACTTGCCTTTGCATGTAGAGGTTCTAATTCATAAGCATAGGGTAAAAAGAGTTCTTATTGATGGAGGGGCTGGCCTAAATATTTGTACCCTAAACTTGGTGAAAGCCTTAGGATTTTCCAAGGAGGCTATTGACCCAAATAAAAAGATAAATATAAAAGCCTACGATGAAAAAGAAAGAGCTTCTAAGGGTGTCATAGTACTTCCTATTAGAGTTGGCCCAATGCAAAAAGAAACCATTTTTCAAGTCCTAGACCTAAAGCTAACCTACAATATCTTACTAGGGAGACCTTGGATTCATGAAATAAAAGCCGTGCCTTTTACCTATCACCAATGTCTTAAATTCCCTTATCTAGGGTAGGAGATCATGATAAGCGGGGACTCAAACCCTTTCCAATATTGTAATAACTTAAATCCTATCAATGATTCTCTAGTCCCACATAATGCAAAAGGTTCTATACCCCTAAGAATAGAGAAAGGTCAAAGTTCTAAAGATCTCCCATCTTTGAAGGGAAAAGGAAAAGAAGAAAAAGAAGTTTTTGTTGAAAACATCCAAAGTCCCACTAACCTAGCTACATCGACAAAAGGGAAAGAAAAGGTTAGTGAGAAGAGTACTTTTGAGACAAAGAAAGAAGACCAAGATAGATTTGTTCAAATCTACACTAAGGAGGCTCATTACCAAAAGATGGACCACATGATGAAAAACTTTGAGAAACAATGTAAAATCAAACAAAAGGGAGTAGGTGAATACTCCTTATCCATGATGGACCTACCCTTATCTCCAAGGTCATATGGAAAGCCATCTAATCTGCCTCATAAATATAATGATCACTTTGTGAGGGCTAATATATCATCATTCATGGAGGAAGAGGACAATGAAATCCTAAACTGGTTATACAAAGATGAAGAATCAAGTACCCATGAGAAGCGCATACAAAATATAAGCATTCCCACACATCAATATGGGAAGGGATTTCAAATTATGCAAAAAATGGGATATAAAGAACAAGGACCTTTAGGAACAAGAAATGAAGGAATCCTTGAACCCATTGAAATGGCGTGGAGAGACAACAAAGAGAAGACAAGATTAGGTTACCTAGAACAAGGATATACTCAAAAGAACTATCCTAAAGTCTATGATCAAATATTACAATTAGAATCATATAGTGATGAAGACTCAAATGAGTGGGAATGGGATACTTTGTCCAATGAATCATGCCAAGATAAAGGTATTGATGTCATTCATACTTACACTCCTAGCAAAGGGAAGGAATCAATTATAGAATCAAGTCCAAATCAAGCTTCAAGCTCAAGCCCAAGTGGTCCTAGATAATGTACCAATTCAAGAAATTGAAATAAATCAATGGGTAGGAGAACCCTACATACCATCATGGAGATGTGCTATGGAGGAATCTAACATTATGTTTAACCCACAAGATTTTTATCCAATAGAAACCTTAGTGGATTCTAGTGAGGAGGATTTTGACCGTAGTTCTCTAGATCATCTTGAAGAGGCACATGTCATAGACTTAAGTGATACAATGTTCCAACCTTCCAATGAATTCTTGTCCTTAAACCCTATTGGCTTAAATCAAAACATCGATCCTTTGACTCTCATTTACCCAGAATTAATTGAATGGGATTCCATTGAACCAACCCTACTCCCAACCTTTTTAAATGAAAATTTGGTGTCCCAATACGTAAATGTAGTTGAACATTCTTCTACCATGGAATATCAGGATGAAGAGGCAAAGGAAGGTATCCAAAGTCCTAATTCAATAAAAAAATAAAAAATAAAAATAAAATAAAAATGGAAAGAATCTAATGTTGAAAACCACATTGTGGAAGCATTAGATCAAAAAGAGAAAGAAATAAAGAATGATTCCAAAGGTGAAAACCCAATTGAGGTGCCTAAGGAAGGGAGTTTGGATACTTTACCTGAGCACTATGAGGAAAGATCTCCTATCTTGATCGAAGCAACAAAAAAGGTGAACATTGGATCAGAATCAGAACCAAGGATCATACATTTAGCAAAATATTTATCTAGTGAGGAAATAAAAGAATTCATCAAATTTTTCAAGGGAAAATAAATCAATTTTGCATGGTCTTATGATGCTATTCCAGGATTAGATCCAAATTTAATTATGCATCACTTGAACATAAAAGAAGGAGCAAGACCAGTCAAGCAAAAATTGAGAAAGATGCATCCGCACATAGCTTTTCTTGTAAAAGTGGAGTTAGAAAAATTGCTAAAAGTTGGGTTTATAAAAGCCATTGATTATGCCCAATGGATTTCAAACATAGTGTTGGTTTCAAAAGCAGACAAGTCTATCAGAATTTACACATATTTTAGGGATCTAAATCTTGCATGCCCTAAGGATGACTTTCCATTACCAAGCATATACGCCATAGTGGATCTAACAGAAGGACATTCCATGTTCTCTCTTATGGATGGTTTTAGTGGCTACAATAAAATAAAGATAGCACCAGAAGATCAAGACAAAACAACATTTACATGAGCATGGGGAACATTCTGTTGGAATGTTATGCCCTTTGGTCTAAAGAATGTCGGGGCAACTTATCAAAGATCTATGACAACAATATTCCATGATATGATGCATAAGTTCATGGAGGACTATGTAGATGATATGCTTGCAAAATCTCATTCAAGAGAAGAACATCTACCAATCATAGAGAAATTTTTTGAAAGATTGGAATAATTTAAAGTAAGGCTAAATCCAAAAATGTGTGCATTTGGCATTCAATCAGGGAAGCTGCTAGGGTACATTGTTTTAGCAAAAGGAGTAGAGGTAGACCCAGCTAAAGTCAAATCCATCATAGAAATGGAAGCACCTAGAAACATAAGTCAGATGAGATCTCTTCAAGGTAGGATCCAATCCATACGAAGGTTCATCTCTCAATTGGCAGAAAAGTGTCATAATTTTACTCAACTCCTGCATAAGGACATAGTTTTCAAATGAGATGAAAAATGTGAAGAAGCCTTCAACATGTTGAAAAAATATCTGATGAACCCTCCAACTTTGATGCCACCTATAAGAGGAAAGCCTTTGATTCCATACATTTCAATGACTGAGCATTCATTAGGGGAACTCTTGGCACAAGAAGATGAATCAGGAAAAGAAAAGGCCATCTACTACATAAGTAAAACTTTGGTAAAATATGAGTTGAACTACACCTTTATCAAAAGAGCATGTTTGGCCATAGTTTTTTCTTCTCAAAAATTGTGCCACTATATGTTATCCCACAAGATTAGACTCATTGCAAAGACTGATCCCTTGAAATATCTTCTTAGCAAAACAACATTGAATGGAAGACTAGCCAAATGGGTTATGGTGCTAAGTGAATTCGACATAGAATATGTGGATCAAAAATATATCAAGGGCCAAGTCATAGCTAATTATTTAGTAGAATCACCATTATAAGATGACCACCCAATACAAGTGGAATTTCCAGATTTTGAAATTGTGAATGTGGAAGCAAAAACATGGCAACTATATTTTGATGGTTCCTACACACAACATGGATCAAGAGCATGCATACTTTTGATTACTCTTCAAGGGTCTACCATTCCAAAATCATACAAATTACTATTCCCATGCAAAAATAACATAGCTGAGTATGAAGCATTGGTCATTGGAATCAAGCTAGCATTAGAGTGGAAAGTGACAGAACTACAAGTCTATGGAGATTCACAACTTGTTATCAATCAAATTAATGATGAATATCAAATGAAAGATGACAAGATGACAACTTACAAAAATATGGTTGAAAATATCAAGAAATAATTCACTCTTATCACATTTGATCAAGTACCAAGAGAGAAGAATAAAGTAGCAGATGCAATGGCTTCTTTGGCATCACTTCTCCAAATATGAAATCAAAGCGCCAGATATGAATTCTTGGTAGAAGAAGTTGAGAAACCTGCATTTGACCCTACCCATCCTCATACCATTTTTTTTCTAACAACACATGAATCACCTTGGTATGGAGACATTTACACTTACCTAAAAGACCAAATCCTACCCATTGACCAAAACCAGGAACCAAAAGAAAATCTTTATCCGACAAGACACTCGTTATACCTTAATATTAGACACATTGTATCATAAGAGTCTAGATGGAATGCTTCTTAGATGTATAGAAAAAGATGAATCAGATATAGCCTTATGAGAAATTCATGAGGGGATTTGTGGGTCACATTTGAATAGTTTAACCCTAGCTAAGAAACTTCTTAACATAGGATATTTTTGGCCTACGATGGAGAAAGATGCTTGTTACTTTGCTAAAACTTGAAGAAAGTGCCAATATCATGGAAACTTGATACATGTGGCTGCACAAGAGCTTCATCCTATGATGAAACCTTGGCCATTTTATCAATGGGGTCTAGATTTAATAGGAATAATTTATACACCATCTTAAAATGGTCATAAATTCATTATCATGGCAACAAAGTACTTTACCCAATGGGTGGAAGTTGTACCCTTATTGACTGCAATGGGAAAATAGATATCCTTGTTTATCCTAAACCACATAATATGTATATATGGTGTACCTCATGCCATCATAACGGATAATGCAAAGTACTTAAAAAACAAGGACCTAAATTAGGAGTTATGCACAAAGTTTCAAATGATCCATCACTCTTCATCAATATATTACCCCCAAGGTAATGGACAAGCTGAAGCAACAAATAAAAACATCTTGAAGATATTGAAGAGAACTATGGACAATTCAAGTAGAGATTGGAATATAAAAATAAACCCAACCTTATGGGCTTATAGGACAAGTATTAGAATGCCAACTGGAGCTACGAAATTTTCCTTAGTCTTTGGAATAGACGCAGTTTTACCTTTGGAGGTAGAACTTCTATCCTTAAGGGTATCTTTATATGGTTTAATAAGTGAGGAAGATTATAGAGTTACTAGGTTGCATGAACTAGAACTACTAGATGAGAAACATAAACAAGCATTTGATCACTTGAAAGTATATCAAAATTGAATGTCAAGGACTTATAACAAGCACATCAAGTCAAGAACATTCCAAATAAGTGACTTAGTTTTGTGAGAGAATCCCAAGAATCAAGCAGAATGAGAAAACAAAGGAAAATGGGAAGCAAACTGGTTAGGACCTTTTGTGATCAATTCATCTTTTGGGACCGGCACCTATAAGTTAGCTAATTGTGATGGAGAAGAGTTACAAGAACCAATCAATAGCATTCATCTCAAAAGGTTCTACACATGAAGCAGATGAAAGAGGATAAAGAAAAAAGAGTATCAGAGAATCAGATGGAAAGCATCCTATTTATTGTACATAGTCAAAAGAGATCCTAAAAATACCAAAAACATTTGAAAAATAGAAAAGAGCAAACAAATAAAAAATGCAGAAAATATAAAAAATAGTGGAAAATTGAGCATGAAGAAAGCCAAAAACATTCATATATGATCCTCAAAAAGATGTTGTCTTGGTGAAAACCTAGCAAATAGGTGCCTTGATGATATGAAAAATTAAAAAAATTGAAAAAAAGAGAAAATACAAAAAAATCAGAAAAAGAGAAAAAGTGCCTTGGTGAAAACCTAGCAAATAGGTGCCTTGGTAGCAAAAAAAGGAAAAAAGCTTTAAAAATAGAAAAATAAAGCAAGATCCACTCAATCAGTGAAAACCTAGTAAACAAGCACCATTGAAAGTCCAATTCAGTCTCATACCTAGCAGTCATCCTTGTAAATATTGCATTCACTAGAATTTGTATATATTGCATAATAAAACCCCACAGTTGCATTTGCAAGTACCTAAAGATTTTGGTCACCTAATCTACAAATTGTCCTAAGTACAACTTTGAAACCATATCAAACTAGGGAAATCTACTCTAAAGGAGGAAGGACTCATCAAAAGAAAACTTCAATTAATCATTGAATCAATTCATCAAAAATGCAAGTGAAACACTTAATCAAATCTTCATTCCAATCCAATTTGAACCAAAAGCAAAATTTGATCTGAGATCTTACATGACTCTATTTTTATTAGGATTAAAAGTATGAAATGGATGGAACTACACTTTAAATATGGATTTGAAAAACATTGCAAAATTATTCTTAGTGTTGATTTGATTGGTGAAATCATGTCTTTGTAGCGAATCGATTAAAGTTTTAAAACTAGACAAGCTATGATGAAAGCATGATATTTTAATTGATTTTTGAATGACTGTCCTAAGATAAAAGTTTTAAAGCATGTATTATTTGTCTAAGGACATGATCATCAAATAATCATCGAGGACTTGTACATAGGATAAAATGAAGATCTTTTTTTGTTTACGCAAAAGGATACCTTGGATATTTTGATCTTCAATATCATAATATCAAAATCCACTTGCAACATAGAATCCAACAAAATCAGTATTCACACTCTCATGATTGGCTTCAATTAGTGATAGTCATACCAGAAAGAGATGGGAAAGAAACAAAAGAGGTGCAAAAAGTATTCATATCATAATGGTTGAACTAGTGATGGTTGTACTAAATTGGGATTCCAAAAACTGCTCAATGATGAATATAAGCTCCAAAGTATTGAATGGTGATAGTTAGTTGCATACATCTTAGATTAAATGAATTTAATGTATTTTTCCTTTCTTAGCCTAAAAATTTAAATTGCAAGAGGAAAAGAGAAAAGGGGGTGTAGTCAAATCAAAAATCAAATGAACATCAAAAACTATATGTGATCGAGTGTGTTGGAAATTAAAAAACAATTAAAAAAGGTGTATTCCATTAGGTTATGAGCATTCGTTAGATTCATGTTAGCTTGCATTAAGTTGCATTCATTTTAATCTAAAGTTCATTCCATATAGTTTAAACCATCTTCATAACATTAATTGCATTAAGTTGCATTCCTCATTCATATCTTACATAAAATTCAATTCATTAAGTGCATTAGGTTGCATTCATCCTTTAAATCATTTTCATTAAATTCATTAAGTGCATTAGGTTTCATTCATTTTAAAGTTCATCTTATTTAGGGTGCATTCTTTGTATCATTCATTTCAATCCATTAAGTGCATTGCATTAGTTAAATGTTCATTACATCCATTAAAATCATTTTAATTCATCATTAAGTGCATATCATTTAGTACATTAAAAAACATGGCATTATTCATTTAAGATCATTAAATATCATTGCATTGTAACATCATTCATCCATATCACATATAACATTTAGAATCATTAATCATTAAGTACCCATGATCATTATACATTACATCATATAGGTCCATCACATTTGCATACCATAAAATCTATTGCATTCATATACCAAAATAAATACATCCATTATCTATTAAATCATCACATCGCATTAACCATTGCATTATCCATCTAACACATACATATATCAAATGCATCCATAATATCATTAATCATTAAATCATATCATTAAATTCATATTTCATCCATTCATCTATTCTATGTCATACATAAGACAACCATTTAAGCATCAATAGAACATGTGCATCCATATCAAAAAATGCATTCTAAAAAGCATAAAACAAAGCATATAGAAGATAGAACCATATAGCTCTGCATATCATACCAAAACACCTGAAAAAGAGATCCAACATATCATGACATCATATATAGTAAATCTATAAAAAAATGAGTATCAAAGTCTATGGTATCATCATAAAAACATCAACTGAGTATCAAAGTCTATGGAATGATCATCAAAGAAACATTTGGAAATCAAAGTCTATCAAAGTATCAGAGTATCAACATGAAGGACATTGACTAAATCAAAAGATACAATAGAGTCCAATGTCTCAATATACCAAAAGAATGAGATCATATACATCAATGAAAGAATAGCATGAAGTATCTCAAAATCATAGATCAACTGGCTGAACCACCAGCACAATCACCATCAGGACCAAGAGCACTATCAGGAGGATGACTCAAGCTCAACTATAACCCATGCTGACTCATAGCTACCATAAAGGCCTACATCATAGTATTAAGCTACCTAACCTCCTGTCTAATCTCAAAGACATTTGATTGTAAAGCTTGAACCTCTGGTGCAACTACTAGACCCTCAGAACTAGGAGCCTATGTCACAAGAGTCTGTGGTGGAGGCATAGACAAAGATGGCATGGAAGAAGGCATGGAAGAAGAAGGAATAGATAATGATGGAACAAATGATGAAGAAGATGGGATCAAAGTAGAAATAGAAGCAGAAGCAGAAGAAGGTTCTTGTGATGAAGGAGCCTGAAGAAAAGCCTATGGAGGAGTCTATGGAGGAGCTTGTGGAGGAGCCTATGCTGGCTGGCCTTGTGCTTGATCTAATAATGCTTGAATTGCCTAGGCATCCATTTGTCTCTAACACCTAGCCCTACAAAAACCCTTTCTACCTATTGGATCCCTGGCAACCTGGTGTAAAGCTCTATCAACACCACAACCCCTCACCTGACCACCACCCCTAGGAGGAGTGGGAGCAACAACAATAACTGGCATCATGACTCTCCCTACTTTGGTTGCTCAATGACCCCATTATCTACACCATCCTCAAATCCTACCCCCACCCCTAGCATCATCGCCATCATCACCACCATCACCACCATCACCACCATCACCACCATCACCATCAGACTCCTCATCAATACCAGGTACTCTCTTAGCTAGATTTGTGAACCTCGAAAATGGGTTTCGAGAAAACCAATATGTATAATCCTCAGTCATGCCTACATCAATGACATCCTCCCTCATATCCTAGGGAAAATAACCAAGGTCTTGTATCTCCTATTGAGATGTTCTAAAATCCACAATAGGGCCCCATAGTGATCTCTCAACCTGAACCTGAGCATACATAGCAACGCTCTGGGGCATACCCTGTGTCCAGCCATACTGTGGTAGTACCCTCCGAAAGAAAAATCTCTTTATAATGTAAGGGGTACAACCAATCATCCAACGAGGATAGAACATGTATGGAAGCTCATAATCATCCTTTGACCATGAATCACAACCCAAATAAGGCCGCCAGACAACCTGATCCATATCAACAATAACATGATGCTAGTAATCTAACTTCCCCATATGGATCTGCACTACCATCCCCTCATACATCCAGGTGAATGGACAATCTGGATCTCAGTGTCACGTTGCAATAGGCCATGTCACTAGGAGATGCTCACATGTCCAAAGCTAAAGTAATATACCTCCTACTGAGAGAGTGGAAGAATGTCTATACACAACTATATGCAACTCATGATAGAGTTGTGCTAAGACACATGATCCCCAATCTAACCATCAAGGATGAGCCATCAAGTCCTCTAGAATAGGACCCCATCCAACCACAAATCCATGACCTCGTCTATCAGGTAAGAGGAACCCTCTGATCAATGCACCCAAAATCATTGGAAAAATTGGAAAAGAGTGAAACTAAGACCATTGAATATGATCATCACCAATAGTAGCATCCTGAAAGACCCGTTGACATGCTGCACCATCCTAGACTTGGTCGTAAAATACCAGCTCTCCTCTAGTAGGAAGGCAAAGGAGGAAGTATACATCCTTAGGGGTGATGGTCATATCCCCCATTGATAAGTGAAAAGTGTTATGGTTTGAGTGCCATCTCTCAGCCATAGCAGTGATCAATCCTTGATTCACTCAGAATCAAGGTAGAGGAATTAGGAAAGATAATCCACATCGACCAATGTGTCTCTAATCATGACCACGCAAATCATCGATCATACTAAGAGGTAAAGGGTACAAACCATGAACACCTAGTGACTTAAGCACTACCTGCAAAAAGCAAGTTCAATTACATCAGCTTTGAAATCAGTTATCATTTGAATTATCCTAAGTCAATCAAACATTTACAAATATCAAACCACAATCAATTTTCCCAAATCTATTAAGAGAGGATGGAGAATTCATCATCATCCATCATATAAATTTAGATTGATGATCAAACATTCAGACTATGACTGACTAAAACTGACATCCTACAACCCGCTACCAAATCAGGTTTATTACCTACGCCAATCAACTGATCGACGATATTGAGAAAATCGGCAAACTAAGGCATTTAAAATTTTTTCCTACCTAGGTTAAAGCATTGTTTAATTACTTAAACATGCTAAAATGCAAAAGCATGATTTAAATGTTTCAAAGCACTATCTAAATAATCAAAAGCATTGTTTAAATGCATATGTGCTAAAACTTTTCAAATGCGCTATTATAAAATGTGAATGCGCCAATTAAAATTTCAAAAGAGCTAAGTCTTAGTGAACATGCTAAACTAAATTTTGAAAGTGTTTTATACCCTATAACTACCATGTAAAAGTGCTATTTGGAAATGCAGATGCGCTATTTGAAAGTGTGGAAGTGCTAAAAAATAGGCAAAAGTGCTATTAAAAGGAGAAAACGTGCTATTTCAAGGGAAAAAGATAGAAAAAGAAGGTTTTTTACTCTAAAAAAAATATTTTTTTTGAAAATCAATGCATAAATTTGAAATATGAGAGGATCAGGCACTTATTGAAGGTCCATACATCAATGGCCACTAAAACTATCACCCACACTCGAACCTATGCTCATGAATCAAAATCACCATGGCGAAGAGCCTGGAGGAGTCAGAGTGAAAAGAAAAAAGTCAAAAGTGAAAATGAATAGTGAAAATGACATTTTACCCCTTTATATAGACCTTTTTGACCTAAAAAGGGCATCTTTGACTATAAAATGTCTGGGAACCCAAATGTTTCACCAAAATAACCAAATCAGGGGCATTTGTCATCACTCAGATGCAAAAACATTATCGGAAATAAAATTGAAATTCATTATAATTTGACCTAATCAATGCAAAATGACCTAAACTGTCAACTTTTTCAAAACATGAATAAAATTTCATTTCATTTCTGAGGGGGCATACACTTGAATAATAAGTAACAACATCATTGAAAGGGGCATCAAACATCAAATCAAATCAAAATCAGGTACCATATCAGGCAATCTATCATCGAATCGACCATCAAAAATATCAAATCAATCAGAACTGCATCAATCCTATCATCATAATCTGTATCTCATATCGAACATCAAGATTGACCATTGATAGAACCAGGACCTTTTATCAAGTTGAATCAGGACATTCTTTGAATTGACACACTTCGCATATCAACTCAAAGAGGGGCATTTGTAATCACCTAAAAGTGGACAGGATCATTCATGTGAGTAATCAAGGCAAAACTAAGGCAAAATCAAGACAATTGAATAAAAAAAAACATTTAGCCAATCAAAATTCAAATCAAGCTTTAATTCAATTTAATTAAAATTCAAAGCCATAAATTCAAGTTAAACCGATCAAATCATGATAAATCAAATCAATGTACAATTAATCTAATTAATTGTATAGTTCAATTTAAATCAAATCAACCCATTCAAGGGGTACATATGGCTAAAAAAATTAATTAAATTCAATTAATTGAGTCCTATTTTCTCTCAACACCACATGGGAAGAAAAATCCTCAACCAATAGGATTTAAGGAAAAATCTCACATGGATCAAGCCAAAGTGAATCTCAATCACTCAATTTGAAAGAACATCTTGTCCACTCATCTTGTCTTCTTGTCCCAAGCTTTGAGGACATAATATTTAAATTGTTTCCAAAGGGTGGAACCAAGGAATTAACCCCAACTCAATCATGATCAACTCAACTAAACCCCCTACCCTTGCCAAATCCTATAAAAGCAAGGCATAATTCACTCATAAAAAAATCCACAAATCTGAGAATTGCATCTAACCTCTTGAGATTTTGAGCTAGAAAGGAAAATTTAGAAGTTAATTAAGCATTTCAATTTGGAATTGAACATTTTAGCTTTCTATATCATTTATTCTCATTCTAGGACTATCACTAATGGAGGCTTGTTGGGAGCTTCACCATTAACATCCCTAGCTAGAGATCCATAGAGTGCTTAATTGTCTTTATTTGTTAAAATAGCTCTTCCTTTGTGGTAATTTAGTTATTTTATTCAATTATTTACAATACTAACCCTATGAAGGTATAAATTCTAGTACACAATAGTATATTCATCCAAGTGTAGCATATTAAGTATGTTTAAACCATGGTAGCAGTATAGTGGCAGCATGCCATATAATAACAAAACTGATTATAAAAGTCTTTGAAAAAATATAACATAACAAGGAAAAAGACCTAGCAAAGACTATCCTAGGGTATCTAAAGTATGGCATTAATATACCTCATCATAGGGAGTGGACTGTTACCTTTCCCTGGTTTGTTGTTGGAACTGGATTCACTGTTATTTCCTCTTGATTTTCCTATTGAACTTGTTCTGGTACTATTTCTTCTTGGTTTTCAAGTGGAACTAGTGCTGATTCTACCAAAATATCATCCTTTTGAATTTTTCTTGGATGAGAAGAAGATACATCAGAGATTTCTTTTTTCTCGACTTCTTTTTGTTATGTTTCCTTGCCCAAAATTATGGTTGTGGGATCTTCCTCCATCATATCAGGACACCCTATGAATGAACTGCCTACTTTTGGTTGTCCTTCCATGGGTTCCTCAATAGGAATGTTAGGGGTAGAGCTTGTTAGTGTAGGTGAGTCCTCTATTTTTTTTGTGTTCAAATGAACACTGCATCGTAGTGGTGTGTTGACTGATGTTGTAGGACATTTTTGCGGGGTCTTTTTCTTTGTAGCAAATGTGGCTGTAGGAAGAATAATGATGTCATCCATAACATATTCAACCATTTTTTCTTTTCCTTTTCTTTATTTTGGGAATTTTTTTCTACTTTTGGATAATGGGAGCCTGTAGGAACTTTAGTTTTATTGCCCTCTAAGTTAGGGTTTGGATTATCAATTACCACATTTTATTTGTCATTCCCTGAAGTAGAAGGGTTTTCCTGGGCCTTTTCTGGAATAGATGACTCCACATTTTCAAGAATGACCTCATCAGGGATATTTCCTTTCTCTTCTTGATTTTCATATTGTGGCCCTTCACCATGTAATTGCACATGAGGTGTTGCGATAAACTCATCCTAGGTCATGGGAGAGGTATCACGCAGAGAATTTTCTACCAGGAGTTTTATTAAATGATGGTGGGTAACAATATTTTTTCATCCCTTCCTAACTTCTTTAGAACTAGAGTTCAACAATTAATATAGAACATTGGGGATATTTACTAAGCGGCCATGCCGCAAATAACTGAAAATCATGAAATAAATGGTATGAAGGAAAGAAAACTACCCCTCACAGGTAATGTACCTTATGATATGAACTGATAGCTGAGGGTACTCACCAGGAAGAGATGCTCTCCTAGCACCTTGATTGTTGCATTCCAATCTAGTGTCTGTTGGAAAATAAAATTATTCTTAGGTTGTTTGCACATCATGGCTATGTGGAAAGGCTTCACCTATGGTAGGAAGTCTGGAAACTTATGTAATTCATGCCTCTGAAGCCTCTACTCTCAATCCTTTTACATAAGCAACCCCATTGCTATATGTCCACAGGAATTCCAAAGCTATGGCCTCATCATGACCACTTAACCTTACAAAAATATGTGAGCCATCCTACCCGGTTAAAAACTTGAACGCTAGCTTGATCTTGCAATAAGGATGCATGATTAGTCAACTCATACCATATAGGCTGTCCACCCATTCTTCTTGTTGAGAGCTTTTGCAACCTTAATCCCTTTAATTCCAATGGCCTCCCTAATAATTCCTCATATCCTCCATTCTACCTAGTATTTTATTGAACAGGGGCTTGGTAATGAACTAGAAAAGACTATCCTAGCTCGCTTAATGGGTAGTTTAGTCGAATGGTAGAGGAATTTTTTTGAAAAATTGAAGCTAGAATTTCATATTCTAAAACAAAAAACCATAGGGAATTTTGGATGTAGGGGTTGTTAAATTAATGACTGTGTAGTACATCCTTACAAGTTAATAATGGTGAATAATGGTGAACTTAAGAAATGATATTTATTACAACACACAAGTAAACTGATGTGTCCTCACATGCATGGTTTAGAAGTACATCGGTACTTGGATAAATTACTAAATTAATTATAATGCAAGTGATAATATGTAAAATTAAGTAAAGAGCATTTGAAATAATAAATGAATGCATACCTGGAATATAATAACCTTTAAATGCCCAAATCCAAAAAGATTGAGTAACGTGTGCCAAAAAAAAAGTACTACATTGTGTAATGATGATGTGACAGATGAAAGGATATGGTAGGTAAAGTTGATGAGATGTGATGTGATAGTTTCTTTATTATGGAATAAGATATTTTGATGGGAAATGAAATTTTATTATGACTGCATTGAAGGGAGTTATTGGCTGTAGGAGAGTCTTTAGCTAGAGGAGGTCCATCGGTTGTAGGAAAATCTTCAACTGGAGGAAGTCCATTGGGTGTAGGAGGTTCATTGGCTGTAGGATCTTTATTAGCTGCAGGGGGTTTAGCAATGGTAGGATAAATCTCAAACTATCATAGGAAGTTGACCTTTGTTTCTAGCTTATGGTATAGACTAAGTCTGTGGCCATTTACCAAAAACTTGAAATGTACTGGGTTGATTGTGGATAACTAAACCACACCATTAGCATACACATGTTCAATTTCATAGGGGCCAAGCCATCTTGTAGTGATCTTACCTTGTGTCTCCTGATATCGAGAGTTATACAAAAGGGCCCAATCACTAGGAATAAATCATCTGTTGAGGATATGTGAGTCATGCCACTTTTTGTGTTGTATCTGGACCATCTTTGTTTGTTGCAGGGATTCCTTTCTCATTTCATCTATATGGTTGAGCTATAGGATCCTATTGTGTTGCACTATTAGAAGACCAATGTTTAGCTATAATGCGATTCACATGGTTTTATGCTCAAACTCTATAGGCATTACAATATTCTTTCCATAAACTAGTTCAAAAGGAGTCAAACTGGTTGTTGTCTTCCATGTCATCCTATATGCTGAGACTACTTCTTGTAATCTTGTGGTCCAATCCTTTTTATGTAGCTACACTTTTTTTTTTAGGATTGCTTCTATCTCCTTGTTTGTGATTTTTGCCTGACCATTCACTTGTAGATTATATGGACTTGATTTCCTGTGGCAAATATTATATTCATTCATTAGGTAAGTGATCAATGTTGATGTAAATTGAGCACCCTAATCGGTGACCAATTATATAGGTATGCCATATCATGTAAATATTTCCTCATATAGGAACTTAGCTACCTTTTTATCCCAAGCATGCTTCATGGCTCACACCTCCACCCACTTTGTCACATAGTCTGTGCACACAAAGATATATTAATTGTCATTGGAGGAAGGACTGATGGGTCCAACAATTTATCAAATGGAGTGACTACCACTTGAGGAAAGAGAGGCATTTCATCAAACTTTATTGGTCACCCCATCCATTGGCATTGATCACATTTCCTTGTGTAATTGACTGCATCTTTATGGAGAGTTGGCCAGTAATATCCAGTGTTCAGTATCTTCATTATTATTCTTTTGGCTGAAAAATACCCTCCACAAGGCTCATTATGATAGGCATGGAGGATGTCATAAGTCTCATCCTCCCTAACACACCTCCTCAATATTTTATCAAGGCCATTGTAGAATAGACAATCAGCAATCCATGAAAAGTTGACAGTATTTTCTATTAGGAGTCTCTTTTCTTTTGAGAAGTATGGAGGTACGTTTTGAGAAACTAATTATTTAGCAATGTCGACATACCAAGGGGTTTTAGCTGAAATGGAGAACAAGTGATCATTAGGGAAGTTGTCATCAATGATGTGTGGTTCATCTACATTTTGCAATCTTGAGAGGAAGTCAAAAACCATGTTGGACTTTTTGGGCTTATCCACTATTGTGATATTAAATTCTTGCAATAGTAGAAGCCATCAAGATAGTCTTCATGTGATAACAAGTTTTTTAGCTAGATATTTTATGGTTGCATGATCAGTATGCACAAATATTTAGTATCCTATGATGTAGTGGAGGAATTTGTTCAAAGCATAAATAATAGCCAAAAGCTCCTTCTCTATGACTATGTAATTCAACTTCTCTCCTTGCAGGTTTTTGCTAATAAAGTATATTTCATGTTCTACCATACCTTTTTTTTTGTCCAAATACAACTCCTACATGATCTAAGGCATCTATATGAATGTGGAATGGCAGTGCCCAATTAGCACCCCGTAGATAGGATCCTGAGTAAGAATTGACTTCAACTGATGGAAGGCTTTATCACAACTTAGTATCCATAAAAATTATGAATCCTTGGTGAGAAGAGAATGTAGGGGACTGGCCATTTTGTTGAAGTATTTAATTAATCTTCGTAGTAGCCAGCATGTCCAAGAAAACTTCAGACATATTTCTTGTTGGTTGGTGTGGGCAAATTTTGAATAAATTTAATTTTGGCAGGGTCTGCTTGGATTCCAACGACAAATATATAGTGACCCAGCACTACCCCTTCTTGCATCATCATGAAGCACTTTTCACTGTTTAGAGACAGGTTATGTTCTTCACACCATTTAAGAACTTTGTCTAGGTTTATCAGAGCCTCCTCATAAGTTTCTCCATATGTTGTAAAGTCATCCATATAGATCTCCATATAGTCATGAGAGATATCAACAAAAATGTTGATAATTTCCCTATGGAATGTTTCTAGAGAATTACAGGGGCCAAAAAGGAAAAACTAAATAGGAAAAGGTTCTACATGGGTAGGTGAATGTAGTCTTTTCTTGATCCTTAGGAAAATTTCTGATTTGATTGTATCCAGTGTACCCATCTAGGAAGGAGAAATACTTCTTTCCTACTAAGGAGTCTAAGACCTGATCAATAAATGGAAGGGGGAAGTGATCCTTGTTATTTGCATTGTTAAGTTCCCTATAATCAACACACACTCTCCATTTTCCTCCTTTTTTGGGAACTATTACTAATGGAGAAACCTGATGGCTATTTGATATTGGATATATGAATCCAACATTGATAAGTTTTTGTAGTTTAGTCTTTACTATTTCTCTTAATGCAGGGTTAACACACCTTTGAAACTGCCTAATAGGGGGTTTGTCTTCTTTTAGGTATATTCAATGGGTACACAACTTTGGGTCTAGGCCTTTCATGTTAGCATAATCCCATGAAAATGTTGCAGTATGGTCCTTTAGTATTTTAGTCAGTGATGTTTTCTATTAAGGAGTTAGCTGCCTATTAATATTTAAGCAGCGGCCAAGAGACAACTCTATTTTCTTAGTCAGTTATATCATAGATGTATTTGTTAATGAGGGCACTTGTATCTCATAGAGAAGAAACTGGTGGTAGATTTTTTTGGCTATAGGAGAAGCCCATTTGTAATCAAGGTTTAAATCCTGTAGGGAACAATTATTGGAGGAACAATCTAGGGAGTCTGAGTTAGATCCATACTGATTATACAAGATGTTGGTGATTACTTTGTCTTCTTCCTGGAGCTGAAGGAAAGGATCTATTTTTAACATCATTAACTAAGCCACTAAGTTTATAACTTTAGCTGCTTCTCCTATGTCAGGCCATATTAGTGAGGCTAATTCTATTTGAGGTTGGGCAGGTAGATGCAAGACTAAATTCTTGTTATGTTGACCATTAGAGATGGTCATATCCCCTAAGTGACATTTGATGTAAGCATTAGCAGTTTCTAACCAAGGCCTATTAAGAATAATTGGATAACCCCCTAGTGTAGCTTTCGGTGATAGGATTATGAATTCAGTAGGGTAAGACCAAGATTCTAGGTCAACAACTATGTCCTCCACCATCCCATCAAGCTTCACAATGAAACTATCTACAAGCTACAAGACAATGGGTGTAGTTTGGAGGTTGGTGATACCAAGTTGTTGCATTATATCCCTAGTCATGAAATTTATAGCGGCTCCAAGATCTATCAAAGCATTTTTAATATCTATCCTGTTGATAATGATCTCGACAACATGGCTACCAGGGTCAGAATATTTTGGGATGGTTAGCTTTCCTAGCATAATGTCAGCCAATTTTCCCAAAATGTGGATAGTCTGGGGATCCTTTTTCTTTCAGCTAGGCTTCTTGAAACAAGATTCTTTAATGGATTTCCATATGTGGGAACACCTTTGATTTCCTAAAAAAGTGGAATTTGAAAACTGATGTTCTTGAGTTGATCTAGGATGTTGAAGGTTGCTTCTTCAGTAGGATTTGGATTGCTATGTTGTAGTTTTTGTGGAAATGGAGGTCCAGTATGTTGGCTATTCTCAAGTGTGGGCTGAGGGACTAGTGGAGTAGGAGTATGTTTGGCTTGGATAGGCTCCTCAAGGGGTACTTTAGTGATAAATGGATTCTCAGGAATAGGCAGAGTAGTTCTAGACCGTAGGTGAATATCATCAAGTGTGATGGCATAGGTAAGATATTGCATAGGGTACTACATTTGGTCAGTAGCATACACACTTTTTTGAGGTGTAGGAGGTCTATTATTTGGGGTTGGTTGCAGTTGTGTAGGAATTTGAGTAGGTTTGGGAAGTTGATTATTGGTTGTTGCTAGTGGCAAAAGTGTTTGCTATTATGGAGGTTGAGAAGGTGGTAGCATAAATCATTTTGGCTGATTTGGCCATTACTGACCTCCTCACCATTGTGGGTTTTGTTTCCAGTTACCCTATGGTGGTTGTCATGCCCCTTAGGGTTGTTTCCAATTTCCTTAAGGGTTTTTCCATTGTGGACTGGGGTAATTCTACCATTGATTCAGGAAATTATTCTAGGGAGGAGTTGCATAATTCATGGAAGGCTGCCATTGGTTATTATAAAATGGATTATTAAAAGTAAGTGGGTCCTGAGGCATACCTTGTCACTGCACCCATGGTCAGTGATGAGCAAAAAAGAAAAAACTGCTCATCCACTGGTTCAATTGGTTTGTAATCAGTTGGCATTTGTGTAGTCTCCATGTTAGCAACAAATTTGCACCAAGAGTCTCTCTTCTTTTATCTAATGTGGGGAAAAAACTCAGCCATCATGGAATCTTCTTCCTCATGTTTCTTCTTAGCCTGCATGGTATCCAACTATGTGGCCATGTTGTTAATGATGTCCTTCTTGAATTTAGACAAGAGATGTGTTATCTCTATCCTAGAAGTGCTTGCACCATTTGAATTGCCCAAGGTGGACCTATATCCTCTTCCTTTCTTACCAATAGCTCTAGAGTACTTAAGACACATACTTTTAATATCATCCTATGTAGCCTAGGTGATATCACATCTAGCCATCAAGTTGAGTGCCTCTATGCATCCATCCTAAAGGCCACATAGAAAGAGTAGCTTCTAGGACTCCTCATTAAGCTCATGTTGCACACTCTTTTGTAAGATGAACATGAACCTTGAGATATAATCCTCAAGACTCTCATCTTCTCTTTGTGTCATCTTAAAACTGTCATCTCCTTGCATGTCATTTCTTCTGCAATATTATTTATACTTTAGCAAGAAAGAACTCTTCATTTCATCCCAACTGTGAACAACATCCTGACCTAGGCCCAAGAACCATCTTAGTACAGAGTCTTTAAGAGTTGTAGGAAAGAGTTTAAGCCTCTGGATGTCAGTGGTATAGTCATAGCTCCTATAAAGGATATCAAACTCAAAAAGGAAGGTATCTGGGTATTCTATCACAAGACCATAAAATTTTGGAAGAGTAGAAGAGGGCATGTTCTTGAGATTGTTATTATCACACTGGTCTGAGATAGGAAAAGGAAATGTAGTATGATTTTCCATCCTCAGTGGATTTCTAGGATGAGGTCAGAGTGGATACTAAGGATGGTAGATGACTAGTTGTAAAGGGTTCTATTCTTCAATTAGATTTTCAAGATAATGAGATCTTAAATTGGTGAAGGCTTCAAAAAACAAATTGATTTTAGGTTTCTCTTCAAAGGAACCAATTATTTCTCCCTCAGAAGATGAGGATGATGATGTGGTTTTGAGATGTTCAACAGTAACGTCAAAAAATGGGACTTCTTCTTCTAATGGGTTATTGGATTGATTTGGCAAGTACCTTCCTTGAGCGTCTCTTCTTTTTTTATACATGCAACTAGTGTGAAGTGATGTAGATTTCCATGTTTCTCAAGATGAAATTTATTCTACACAAAGTGGGAAATAAAATCATAAATGAAAGAAAATCCTAGGAATGGCTTAGTGAGAACTAGGTTCGGCACCATCCCCGACAACGGTGCCAAAAATGATCACTTTTTATAAAGGCTTAGAAACTAGGCATAATTCTAAACTCAGAGATTGGACATCTGCCTGAGTAGTTTATCCTCCTTATAAAAATTCATTTAATATGTCAACCTAGGGACATGTTACTTGAAATGGGCCAGAAAGATATATGCACCAAGTACTGCTCAACCACACATTCTACAATTGCTATAGGAAAGAAATGTTGAAAAGAAACTATCTTATGATTGCAGTAAACAAATACTAGAATGGATCTTAAACTATAGCTACAGAAAAGAAAGTAATAGAATGGAAATTATAGAAGTGAAGATACTAATAAAACATGAAGACTCTTGCAAACTATGCTATAATGCTTCAGCTACTCTACTGCTTTGGCTGCAGAAAGCATTAGCTAGCTTGTGGCTTTGGCTGCAGGAACAGTTTAACACTTAATACTGAAATAACAAAAAATGTAGGAAAATGAGTTTAACTAGAATGAATCTAATTAACTATGGATTTCTCACCAAGTAGGCCCCCTTGGATGAGTATCCCAAACACAATTACACAAAGTTAAATCTCAACACTTCATTTTCTCATTGATTGAATAACTAAGTACAAAGATATATAAACCAGAAACAACAAAAAATTGTATTGCCAATAAACTGATAATGCACTCCTTTTCTCACATAGGAGTAGGGATTTATTTAAAAGGAAAACTTCTAACAACTAACTAATCATGCAATAGAAATACGTGAAAATTTTATTACAACACTACTAATAGAAAGTAAGAAAGCTATAAAGCTAGTAACAGATTAGATCTAGAAAAGAGGAAAGAGTTGTTGTGATAGAAAATCTAACTTCCCACTCTCTCCTAGATTTCCTCAAAGAATTCATCATGTTGCCTTGGTCTTTTCTTTGCAACTACCACCTTGATCATCCAGAAACCTTTTACTACTGTTGTGTTAATTTTTCTCTATTGGAGCTTGCTTAAAGATCCGTCGAGCATCTAGTATATGAGTGCGCTTCACCTGGTCAAGACAATAGTTACAATATTGATGTGTTAGAATTCAAATGTTAGGATAAAGACATTCATAGTAATAAACACCAAAACACACGTGCATTATTTATGTTCAAACAATTATTTTAATTATAAAAACATAATCATAACTTCAAAGCAAGTAATATAGTATGTTCATCCAATTGTGTCATATTAGGTATGTTTAAACCATGGTAGTATTCTAGTGGCAGCATGCCATATAATAACAAAAATGAGTATAAAAGTCTTTGAGAAAATATAACATAACAAGGAAAAAGACCTAGAAAAGACTATCCTAGGGTGTCTAAAGTATGGCATTATTATGCCTCATCATGATGTGTACAAGATGATGCCCTAGTTAGGTTTAGTATTTTTGATAGCTTAAATAGCACTTACATTTAGGTTAGTTCTTTTTAAAGTTTTAGTAGCACGTACACCACTTTAGAGTAGTGTGTTCGAGCTAGAATGATGCTTACAGTGTGTTTTAGAGCATATGATAATTTGTGTAGCATGTACAATAAAAATAGTAGAGCGTATGAATTTTAGCACATAGAAGCTATAAAATGACATGTAGAGGCCTTTTTACAAATTTTCTTGATTTTGATTGGCTTATCCGATCTGAATGATGCTTTCAATCAATTGATAAATGAGATCAATTTATCCTGTGATGAAACAAGTGCTTTGATGTTAGTTTGATCATGTTTGATGAATGTTGATTGTCAATATTGGTTGATTGGTTTGATTTGGTCTGATTATTTTATGTCTTTTCTAAGTAGAATTAGGAAAATTCATGATGATGTGATGAAGGGTGCTCCCCTTAATACCATAAACACATAATAGAAATAGAGAAACAACAACAATATGCAATAACAGAAAATTGGCTTCTTATTATCTCCACAAATGTGGAATTACAAACTTTCAGAATTACAATATGCAAAGCCACATGGGCATTCCCTTACAATACTCTATAGGACAAAGCCTCAAATCAATACCCAGATCTCTACCTAGAATTGCCCTAGACAACACTATGGGCCTTCTTTATATAGGCATTTTCCACCGCCCGAGAAGGTTCCAGAAATTTAGCCCTTAGGGCTGACCAAACTTAGAATTATTTTATTTTTCAATTTATTACATCAAAGTCGGCTCAAAATAAATTTTGAAACCTGAACAGAAATTTTGAAGAAAAATTATTTTCTTCCATTTCAAGTGACCCGACTTCCAGAGACCATAAGTCATCACCAGTTCACCCGATGGACTATTATAACCCCATTTCGAAAAGGCCACGAAGTGCTCTATAGGATTGAATTGCGCAAGCACCTGTCACCCAAATTTTTGACCTCATCCAGAGCCTCTAAAGCCTTCAAAACCAAGTTCAAAGATTTTGTACCTTGCTGCCAATACTGAAAATCTTCAATATCTTCAAAACTAGACCTAATCTAGCCATGAAACTTTACTGGCAGGCTGATATGATTGAGATGAACCTCCACATGTAAAATCAAAACATTTCAAGATTTATGACCTACTCAAAACATCAAGTTTCCATAAATAGCAGATTTGCACAAGATAGTCCTTATTAAATACAAAAATAGAAATATTTTTGGGTGATGCAAGATTGCTCTTACACCTAGGATGCTCCTGCATCAGACACCTGGGGTAATTTGAGAAGTGACCCCGTCACGTCTTAGGTGTGTAGAGGAAAACCAAGACAGTTAACCTCCTCCTTTGTCAGCCATGATGAATCTTCAACAGGTCATCCTTTCCACTTGACCAGATATTCTTCATATGTCTTGTTCCTTGTGCTTCTGCCAACATGACTATCTAGTATGTCTTCAATCTCCTTGATATCTAAACTGGTTGCTGAAATACTCCACTATGTTGCTATAACCTTATCTTCAACACCTCCTTCATGATACTCTGTCAAATTTGAAACATTAAATACTGGTGAAATATTTAGCTCAGTAGGAAACTCGACCTCATATGCATTTCCTGAATCATGCTTCTTTAGTATCTTACATGGCCCAAACTTCTTCATTTTCAATTTGTTATATGTACCAACTGGAAATATTTCCTTCTGCAAATGAACCATGACTTCATCTCCAACTTGAAATTCCTTATGCCTCCTTTTCTCATCTGCCTTAGCCTTATACTACCCATTCATCTTAGTAATATGCTTCCTCACCTCCTCATGGATGTTCTTCAAGTGTTCTACAAAATCCTTAGCTTCAGCATTACTTATTTCTCCTTTATCTATCTTTCTCAACTTAGATGCATTTGTTGGACTACTCCCATATACAACCTGGAATGGTGATTTACCAGTGCTCCTATTGACAAAATTATTGTATGCAAATTCTACCTATGGTAAAATCAAATCCCATCCTGTTGGCTTATCTCCAACCAAACATCTCAGAAAATTTCCTAAACTCCTATTCACCACCTCTATATGTCCATCAGTCTATGGATGATGTGATGAACTGAATTTCAAATCTATCTTCAACTTCTTCCACAATGTACGCCAGAAATATCCAATGAACTTAGTGTCCCTATCTGAAACTATACTCTTTGGCAAACCATGTAGTCTCACCACTTCTCTGAAAAATAATTCTGCTAGATGAACAACATCATTGGTCTTCCTGCAGAGAACAAAATGTGCCATCTTTGAAAATCTATCAACTACCACAAAAATTGAATCATGTCCCCGCTGTGTCTTTGGTGAACCAAGAACAAAGTCCATACTGATATCCTCCCAAGGCTTCTCTGGTACAGGTAATGACTGATACAACCTTGTATTCTACTTCACACCTTTCGCCATCTGACACACTCTACAACTCTGTACAAACTTCTTGACATCTTGCTACAATTGTGGCCAATAATAATTCTCACTAACCAAAGAAAGGGTTTTATCACGACCAAAATGTCCAGCCAATCCTCCGCTATGCTTCTCCTTGATGAGATTCTCCCTCATAGAACTTCTTGGAATGCACAATTGACTCCCTCTAAATAGCATATCACCCTGGATGATAAAATCCAGCCACTTTGATCTGTCTAGAGTAACAGGTTCTTTACAAGCTTTCCAAACTTCACCAAAATCAGGATCCTTTGGATACAAATTCTTGAGTTTCTTGAACCCAACCACCTCAATCTACATCTCTATCAGCAATAGTTGCCTTCTGCTAAGTGCATCTACAACCCTGTTAGACTTTCCACTTCTGTGTTTCAAAACAAATGTATAACTCTGCAAAAACTCAACCCATTTCAAATGCCTTTGATTCAACTTTCCTTGACTATTCAAATATTGCAAAGCTTGATGATCAGTATACAAAAAAAACTCCTTAGGAAGTAGATAATGTCTCCATTTCTTCAATGCCTGAACTATAGCATAAAATTCCTGATCATAAACTAAATATTTCCTCTTGGCATCATTTAACTTCTCACTGAAATAAGCAATAGGTTTACCTTCTTGGCTCATAATAGCTCCTATTACAGTACCACTAGCATCACAATCTACTTGAAACACCTTATTAAAATTAGGAAGTGCTAAAACAGGTTGTTTTATAACCTTTTGTTTCAACAGTTTAAAACTCTTATCTACCCCATTAGTCCACTTAAACTATTTTCTATCCCCTCTCATTGTTTTAGTCAAGGGTCCATAAATACTGCTAAAATTTTTGATAAACTTTTTGTAAAAGCTAGCCAAACCATGAAAAGATCTTACCTCAGTAGAACTCCTTGGAGTAGGCCATTCAAGGATAGTCTCTACCTTCTCTGGATCCATTTTTAGACCTTTTGTTGAAACTACAAATCCCAAATACACTAACTCTTTCTTCACAAAAATGCACTTCTTCAAATTAATCAATAATTTTTCATCTCTTAACTGCTCAAACACCATATGAATATGCATCATATGCTCTTCCAATGTATTACTAAAGATCAAAATATCATCTAGGTACACAATGACAAACTTACCTAGAAATTCTTTCAGAACCTCGTTCATGAGCCGCATGAAAGTGCTCGGTGCATTGATTAGCCCAAAAGGCATGACTAACCACTCATACAGTCCTTCCTTTGTCTTGAAGGTAGTCTTCCATTCATCTCCTTCTCTGATCTGAATCTGGTGATATCCACTCTTCAGATCTATCTTTGAGAAATACACAGCTCCACTCAAACAATCCATAATATCATCCATTCATGGAAATGGAAGCCTATACTTGATTGTGATCTTATTGATTGCTCTGGAATCTATACACATCCTCCATTCTCCATTCTTCTTTGGTGCTAATACTATTGGTACAACACATGGACTCAAGCTCTCCCAATTCAGTCCCTTCTGTAACAACTCACGTACTTGTCTGTTCAACTCTTCACTTTCTGCTGGTGTCATTCTGTGTGCTACGTTGTTTGGAAAATTGGCTCCTAGAATCAAATCCATCTGATGACTGATCTTCCTTACCGGTGGTAATCCATCAGGTACATTATCAAATACAATATCCTGAAACTCATTCAACAAATCTGTAACCTCCACAGGTACATCCTCTACTTCCTCTTTACTAGTTTTTGGAATTAAAGAAAAACACACATGCTCACACCTCATACCATCTAGGAATTTTCTTCCAACAACAAGTGTTATTCTTGCATTACCACATACCTTTTCTTCAGTCTCCTTCAATGGCTTTAGCTTATGTCACACTCCATCCTTTGTCAGGGAATAGGTATTCGCATGACCATTGTGTACAACACATCTATCAAACTGCCATGGCCTACCCAGTAACATGTGACATGCATCCATAGGTATGATATCACATAGTACCTCATCATGGTACCCACCAATCTTGAACTTTACTAGGCACTGTTCACTAACCATGACCTTGTGGTCATCCTGCACCCAGGCAATCCGATATGGATGTGAGTGTTTCTATCTCTTGAGCTTCAACTTTGTCACCATCTCTTCTGACACCAAATTTTCAGTGCTTCCACTATCAATAATCACATCATAACATTTTCCCTCATACTTGCATCTAGTGTGAAATAGGCTCCTCCTTTGTTCAGGTTCATTCTCACCACTCAGCAGGACTCTTCTACTAATCAATGTTTCTCCTCTTTTAGCATCTTTAGAATTTGATGATCTGGCATCTTCATCTACATGTGCAACTCTGGCTTGGTCTTCATCCCTCCTATCCATCCTTCCTTGTCATTGAGGGCATTCAAATGCCCTATGGCCTTCTTCTCCATAATGAAAACATGTTCCATGGAAGCCTCCTCTTCCTAAACCTTGTCCTCTTCCTCTTCCTCTCTGATCTCTATTATTCTAATCTTGGAAATAATTGGAATTGTTTCCTCTCTAATTTTGCCTGCTACCAGCCTCATCCTTCTTTTTTGGATCTTCATTTCAGCCTCCATATGACCGTCCACCAGATCATCCATCGTGACCTCTTCCATTTTGTCTACTCTTGAACTTCTTATCCAATTTTTCCTCTACTTTTAGGGCAAACTAGTATGCCTCTTCAATACTATTCATTTGAACCAAATTCAGCTCCTCCTGAATGCTTGGCCTCAACCCATTAAGGTAATGAGAAAATTTCTCTTTATCAGCTTTCACATGGCCTATTCTGATGAGGATTCGATAGAACTCCTCTATATACTCCTGAATAAATCATCCCGCTTGCTTCAAACTTTGCATTTTCTTCAGTAGGTAAAGCTCATAATCAACAGGGATGAACTATCGCTTCAATTTATCCACCATCTAATCCCATCTTGTAATTTTATCTTTCCCTCTTCTATTTCACTCTAATTGAATCTCTTGCCACCAGATCTTCGCATGACCTTTCAGTCTGGCTTTTGTGAATTTGACCCTATCAGGATCCTTAATATCTTCATACTCAAAATATTCTTCACATTCATTGATCCAGTCGATCAATTCTTCTAGGTTAAGATTTCCTGAAAATGCAGGAACCTCGATCTTAGGTCTTTTCCCAATCTTGAAAATGGCCCGAAAAAGCCTTTCTTCTTCTCGATTCAAAATTTTTCCTTCTTCTTGATCATCATTTCCTTCTTCGACTTCATCCTCACTTTCATCTCAGACATTAAGATTCATTGCTCTGTGAATCTCTTCTTGCAATGCTCAAAGTTGTCTCTAGAGAGCTCTAACCTTAGGTGTTACAACACTAGCTCTTCCATCATGTTCCCTTTGTGGAGGCATTTTCACGATGCATGCTGGAACCCTAACCACGGTCCTGGTGTAAACTGCCTCACACTCGGTGATCTATTTACACAGAAACCCTAACCCACTGTCCTGGCGCAAACTACATCATAATTGATGATCTGTTTACACACTTAGGAAATCCTACTTTGATACCACTTGATGAAGGGTGCTCGCCTTAATACCACAAACACATAATAGAAATAGAGAAACAACAACAATATGCAATAACAAAAAATTGGCTTCTTATTATCTCCACAAATGTGGAATTACAAACTTTCAGAATTACAATATGCAAAGCCACATGGGCATTCCCTTACAATACTCTATAGGACAAAGCCTCGAATCAATACCCAGAACTGCCCTAGACAACACTATGGGCCTTCTTTATATAGGCATTTTCCACCGCCCGAGAAGGTTCTAGAAATTTAGACCTTAGGGTCGACC
The DNA here is from genome assembly GCA_027943335.1 of Chamaecyparis obtusa. Lineage (NCBI taxonomy): Eukaryota > Viridiplantae > Streptophyta > Pinopsida > Cupressales > Cupressaceae > Chamaecyparis > Chamaecyparis obtusa. The sequence continues at coordinate 767,975 of BSBK01001943.1, forward strand.
AAACTTAAAATTATTTTATTTTTCAATTTATTACATCAAAGTTAGCTCAAAATAACTTTTGAAACCCGAACAAAAATTTTGAAGGAAAATTATTTTCCACCATTTCAGGTGACCTGACTTTTAGAGACCATAAGTCATCACTAGTTGACCCGATGGACTATTATAACCCCATTTCAGAAAGGCCACGAAGCACTCTACAGGCTTGACTTGCGCAAGAACCTGTTACCCAAATTTTTGACCTCATCCAGAGCCTCTAAAGCCTTCAAAACTGAGTTCAAAGTTTTTGTACCCTACTGCCAATACCAAAAATCTTCAATATCTTCAAAACTAGACCTGATCTAGCCATGAAACTTTACTGGTAGGCTAATATGACTGAGATAAACCTCCACATGTAAAATCATAACATTCTAAGATTTATGACCAACTTACTAAAAACAACAAGTTTCCACAAATAGTAGCTCTGCACAAGATAGCCCTTATTGAATACAAAAACAAAAATATTTTTGGGTGATGCAAGATTGCTCTTACACCCAGGATGCTCCTGCATCATGATGATAGGATAGGATTATGATTGACTTGTGATAATTCTCTTTGGATGATTGATTACTAATTTAATGTCATGTGGTTCTATAGGTCCACCTCTGGAAGTTCTATATTTAAGGTTTATACCTATGGCCATTGGACATGGTGGATGATCTAAGCATGCATGAGTGATGCCTGATTGGTCGATGTGGTCTTTTCTTCTTACTAGATATGCCTCGATTCTGAGTGAATCAGGTTCTTCTCACTGCTATGGTAGAGCATTGGCACTTTGACCATAAAAATTTCCATTTGGCACTTGTTGAGTTGACTATCACTTCAAAGGATGTGTATAGGTTACTTTGGATTCCTACACACAAAGACATAGTATACCATGGCCAGGTATATGATGGGTCAATGTGCAAATGGTTATTCAATGATCCCACCATTGGTGATGAGAGTATCCCTTGAGCATAGTTTGTTTCTTTTTGGTACTTCCTCCACTTTTGGGTGTCCTGATCGGTGGGTTCTTATTACCAAATTGAAGAGTGCATGGATTTACAGTTGGTTGAGGTTGTATCCTTGAGGATATGATAGAACAGTCTCATCATTTTGATTGGGGCTCATGCATTTTGGTCTAGCTCTATCATGATTCGCATCATGTTGTCTACATATATGGTGTAGCATTATCTGTTGGCACATTACTACTACAACTCTAGACCTAGGAGCACATCCCTATTATTTGGCTAGTTGCAGCTAGAGTTAGAGACCTTGGATAGTCATTCACCTATATATATGAGGGTATTATTGTCCAGTCACATCTGGGAAAGGTTTACTATTGGCGAAGGATTCTTGATGAAATTGATCAGGTTACCTAGCATACTTATATTGGTTGTGGGACTTGGCATGAGGATGATACAGAGTTTCACTTTATGTGCATGCCTTGGTGGATGATTGGTCGCACTCCATTGGTCACTGAGTGGTTCTATTTTCATAGGGTTCTTCATTAGTTTGGTAGGGTTAAGGGTATGTCATAGGGTTTGGATCTTTATGCCCACATATAGGTGGAGAGATCCTTATGGGTTCCATAGGTGTATTATTGTGTGGCACAAGATCACCTCCTAGGTCTACCCCATTTATCTTGGGATATGCATAATCACATTGTTGATATTGGCATGACTGATGATTATGCATAGTGGTTCAACCATAACCTATTTCCTTAGTTCATGGATCTTACAGATCTTGTACCTGATATAGATGACCTCTCTAATGATGGTGGTGGTAGAGGGAGAGCTGGGAGACATAGGAGGAAAGATGGGAGAGTGGGGAGAGCTAGGCGAGATGGTCAAAATTTTGTACTATTTGTTGCCCTAATACCTACCAGAGGTGGTGTGAAGATGAGAGGTGGTGGTGTACAGATGAGGGGAGGAGGATTTGGGATGAGGGGAGGGTTGTTGAGTCTTGGATTAGGTATGGAAAGGTAAGTACTAAGAGGGGAGGGGTGAATCAGTATTGTAAAACACTTTTAAACTATTTGAAATTACTTCCTTAAACATTTACTAATTTGATAACTTTTTCATGCATCATATAAAACATATAAAAGATAACACATAAATCATAACACATTCATTTTGGTATTACAAAAATCCTTGTTAGAGGTTGAAAACTATGGTGGAGATGACACCCAAAAATCTTCACTACTGCATTAAAAAGTCTACTTGGTTAAAGCTACAATGTTAGCTATTTCTGATATCTTACACTGTTAAGAGTATTAACCTAGTTAAGAGTCTTAAGACTTGTTAAGTCTACCTTTTAAGAGGATTTTATAATTATAATATAAGAGTTGTACCTGGTTAAAGGATTTACAATATAAGATCTGTTAAAATCTACTTGGTTAAGAGACTTTACAATTTTGATTACTCTTTAATCAGTAACACAAACTTGTCTATTAAACTTGCATCAAACATATGCATATCAGACTCTTTATGCTCAATAACTCATTACCTCATACTGTAAACTACTCACTATATCAATTTGATGTTTGGTAGATTCAATTCTGAATCACAATCACTTTCTTCTCTTTACTGCTCTGTACTCAATAGTTCTTCTGCTCATCACCTTCTCTACAATCTCTTCTTCACACATACAATCTCCCTTCATGCATGCATACCATTCTAATCTTCACTTCTCTAATTCATTTAAATACTATTCTAGAAGTGGTGCTAGGTGTTCTAGAATCATCTCTACAAGTGGTGCTAGAATTGGTTACTCCTCCAATGCATATATCATGCTTTATTCTCATTGGCATATCTCACCTTGTAATCATGTATAACCATTATGTTTCAATCTAAAATGCTCTAACATACAATCTCCTTGAGATTTGTAAACTATTTTTTTCAATGTCCAGATTCAATGTACTTAAAGATTCTCCTTGTGTCGGCTAGTTCTGCTCGCTAACACATTTTCCTCTAGCTCATTTCAGTGCTCGATTCTTCCTTTCTCGGTGTCTAAACTTGCTTTTCCTTTACCAAAATTACATGTTCCCTTATTTTATTTACCAAATAGCTTTACCTTCTTTACCTACTTGTCTATGCTTCATTACCAAATGACTTTCACAAACATTATGACTTCCTCATAACTAATGACAACAAAAAATTTCTTAGGAGTATCATTGAGAGCCCTACATCACGTGAGAGTTGTTGGTTGGGGTCAGTGTAGACCTTAGATCATTAGAGTTGTACCTACCCCACAGGTTTCCCCTATTCTACCAGCTCCACCAATACCACCAGTACAGGTAGTACCAGCTTCTCAAGCTCTTGATACATTGGTTCAAGATGTTTGGTCCCTGTAGGATGGATTTTCAGAGTTTAGGAGCTAGATGGCTCAATTCAGTGCTATGATGTAGACATTTATGGATTCCATTTCCCAACATGGTACTCAACCTAGTTCTAGCAAAGGTTTGGGCACATATATAGATGGCCCTGGTATAGATGGTATAGGTAGTATAGATACAGGTGTAGGTGGTGCCAATTGATCTTGATTTGCATATTTTTGATGTACCATATATTATTTTTTATCGAGATATTGTATTGATGTAATTTAATAGACTTTGATGGACATTTGATATATTTACTTGATGTCATTATATGTTGGACTTTGGTTTATGATTATATGCTCCTCTAAATGCTCTTCTCTATATGCTCATTTTTTAATTCTTTTCTGATGCAAAATGTTATGGATGCATTTACTTTACTTGCTTTGTAGATGGATACCTTATTTATGACATAGATTAGCTAGATGAAAAATGAATGACATGTTGTATCTAACTGCTTTAAAGATTAATACTTAATGTTTAATGTGTATGCTTTGGTGGATATGCAATGCAATGGATATTTAATGATGAATTTTAATATGAATAATGATTTAATGGATAATGATGCTAGATAAATCTAAATGTAATTTAATACTTAATGGATAATGATTTCTAATTAATACAATTTTAATGAATAATGATTAATGAACCTAATGGAAAATCAATGCAATCTAACTTAATGGTTAATGAACCTAATGGATCATCAATGCAATCTAACTTAATGGTTATTGAATCTAATGGATGATCAATGCAATTTTGTACTTAATGGTTAATGAACCTAATGGATAACCTATGCAATATAACTTAATGGTTCTAGATTACTTAATAGACAATGAACTTAATGATTAATGGTTAATGAATAATGCAACAATGTAATTTTTACTTAATGAATAATGGATAATGAATTCACTCTAACTTAATGTAATTTAACTATAATGCAATCTTATTTAATAGATTTTGATTACTTAATGGATAATGAACTTAATGCAACCTAAATGTAATTTAATGATTCATGAATGCAATTAACCTAATTCCACTTAAATGCAACTTGATTTTGGCTGTCCAACACATTTGATCAAGTAAAGTAATGAGGAACCATTTCAATTTTGTTTTTAACTATACACCCTTTGTCTTTCATTATATATTTCAAGAAAAAATAATCCACATGCAAAATAATATGCAATTAATCTAACATGGATGCAACTAGTTGTCTCTAGTCAATATAAGGTTGCTTATTTTCATGATTGATATTTTGAAACCGAAATTGGTACAATCATCACCGGTTCAACCATGATTATATGAATACCTCTTTCCATCCAAATTGCATGCCTAAAGTAGGTGCAACTATCACTGGTTATATTTTCAATCATGATAGTCTGAATACTGCTTTCATCAGATTCAATGTTGCAAGTGGATTTTGGCATTATAATATGGAAGATCAAAATGACCAAGATATCCTATTGCGTAAACTGTAATACCCCAAAAATGGGCTATAGGTTCATTAACCTCCTACATCTTCAAATCGAATGAAATCGACATCAAAGTCCTAACCTAAGGCACATCTGCACATTATCGAATCCTAATTAATTTTATCCTAATTTTGCATCGGAGAATATTCCTAACAATATTCTTACTTATCCTAAAGTTTGATTAATTGAATATTCTGAATATTTAATTTATCAGATTTAATACTGCCACTTAATTGTTTAATTAAATTTAATTAAATTTACTCCTAAATTGTATTATTTAATTTTGACAATAAAATCTAAAATCTCATGACTAATTGATTAAATTCTTATTTAATTAATTAATGTCAGTTGTCAATTTTTAATAATATAGTTTTAGAATAAAGTTTGATTTAATAATTGATTAACCCATAAATCAACTGTTTTAGTTCAAAAATCAATTAAGTTGAGAATAAATCACTTTATTTTTAAATTAATTTATAATTAAGTCATGCACAATTAGAAAAGTAGGCAACTATAAATTAACAATCAATTTTAAAATTGAAACTCAACATTTGATGATGAGTTGAAATTTGATCTAAAACTCTATTTTGAGTTAAACCCTGCTTTTGCATGATTTTATGAGTTAATTATCTTTGATTTCTTGATAACTCAAAAATCAACCCGAGTTTATCAAGAGTGATTTATGGCTTTTTTCCTACATCCTCAAAGCCCTAGATTTCTATAAAATCAATGCTCAGCTCTTCACAAAGGTCTCGCTAATCAACACTTGAATTTTCACAATTACTCTGGCGAATTGGCGATTGAAGAATTGAACACTTGCGACAGGCAATTTTTGAGATCTTTCATTGTTGGTCATAGTTGCATAGGTTCATATCATAGATTTCATATTCATTCATAGCATTCTTAGATTAAATATGCATTCAATTTCATTCATCTAGCTTAGATTCATACAATTTCTCCTATTATTGCACAGAAAATAGAAAAATATAGAATAATCTTCATTCACATAGTCTTTCATTCTTTTTGCATTCAAATCTTTCGTTTAGGTGTTGCATTGTCACTAATCTTGATTCCAATCTGAGAACATCATACTCACACCTACTAGAAGGAAGTAAATCACCTAGTTAGCTTAGTTTCATTTATTTTTAGATTTTGATTTTGCTAACCTCTAATATTTTACTGAAGTGTTGTGTCCGCAGCTAGGTACAAAATTCACACACATATTTTTGGAGCCCATCGTGGGGCCCTGAAACAAGTTTCCCTTCTATTCTATCAATTTTCTATCTTTTTCTATCAAAATTGTGATTTTTAATTTTCTGTCCATACTTTCGTACATCCCTGTACAGATTCTCATGTGATATTTTTTATCGCATGACGTAAAGTTTTGCTGGTTTCAACACTTCCTCGCATGGGACCGCATCTTTCATCATGCAAGATAGTATCCTTCCTTGCGCGGGACCGCATCTTGACTCGTGTGAGATTTTACTGTTAGAGTAATTATCTTTCACACTTATTAATTAGATCACTTTGGTTTAATTAATTAAGTTAGTTATTACTCTGTTTACTTAAGCTATCTCTTAGGTGCATTATAATTAATATCTTTATTAATTATAATGTGCAACCTAGCTTTTCTTCCCTTTAGGGTTTCGTTCACCTTTTAAGGTTAAACTTGTAATTATTGTTTTACTCTCTTTGAATACATTTTTTGCTCTCTCATTTTTTAGCACATAAGGGTTTCAATTTTTTCCATCTTTTGCTTCATTCTTTGTAACAGGTATCTTGCATGTAGATTGGTCTTGGAAGTTGAATCTGTATTTCTCAGTTTCTACATGGTATCAGAGCCATTCTGCTGCTACTTGTTTGAGTTTTTTTGAAGCTGTAGATCAAGCATTCTTTTTGCTATTTTTTTATATTGGATCTGGGGGGTCTCATTTTTTGGAGAAATTTGGGCAAAAACCGACCTCATGGTTGCGTCTGAAAGGCCCAAAAACCCCTATTTTCATATAAAACTTAAGTATTTGGCCTTCAAGGCATCTGGGAGAAATTTTGTGGCCTATTAGGGTCGTATGGACATGGAAAATGAGAAAAAATATTAATTTTTTCTTTAAAATTTTTTTAAAAAGTGTTTCTTTTAACACCTCTTGTTAAATTAAACCGTGCCACCCTCCCATCACCGCATCACTGCTAGACCCCATTGTGCCACCACGCCACCACCGCTGCGCCACCCGACTGCCACCTCCACTGGTGTTGCTGCCCATCGGCCACCGATTGGACGTCCCGTGATGGCGATACGACCGTCAAAATATTTGTCGGGCCTAGTTTTTTCCAAGGAGCTTGCATTGTGGGGGTACCTATGCCTTTTTGGTCCTACAGGGCTCATACGGACTCAAAATTTGACATATGATATATCGTCGAAAAGGTCTTTTCAAGCCTGTCATTCTCATGCAGGTTTCATTTCTTGTTTTTTTTTGTTTGATCAACTATTTTTGGTGTCAAAGTAGAGGCTTCATTTTTTCCTCTCTACATATGGAAATCAGGTTTTTCCCTTTTTTTTTTTTATGATTACATACGTATTTGAAGTGTACAGGAGATAGTATAATATTTTGTGGGGGGGTGCAAATTCTCTTTCTGTCATTTATTTCAAAGAGACCCTTCTACTTCTGTCTTCTTTCTCTCAATGGCAGACTCTTTTGTTGCCCGCCTTACACCTCACAACTATCACACTTGGAAAGGACAGATGACTAGATTGCTTATGGCAAAAGGGTTATGCTCATGCCTTGATGAGGCTCAACCAGTTCTACAGCGGCCTTATGAGGCTCTTATGCATAGAAATAGGATGGATGAGGCAATAAGCCTCATTGAAATGAATATTTTAGATGGGTTATTGTTCCACCTAGATGGTTTGACCACACCTAGGGATATGTGGAACAAGTTTTCCACCTTGTTTGGCACAATCAATTAGTTTAGGGTTCTCTAGATAGATGTAGAGTTCACCTCCTTGGTACCTGAATCATTCACCAACATTAAGGACTTCTTGATGAAGTTCAAGTCTCTTCGATCTATTTTACAGGTTGCTGGAAAGATGAAGTTAGATGATGAGTGTATCTTTCTGATACTCTCAAAGCTTCGCGACCCTTATCAGATTTTCACTTCTACCTTCTACTCCACTATGGATGCACTAGATGCACGACATGTTATGCCCTCTTTTGAGACCTTCTATGACAAGTTGACTTGTGAGTAGTCCAAGCTCAATTAGATGGATTCACTTACAGGTTCACAGTCACATGCATTTCTTGCCAAGACACCTCAGGATACATAGAAGCAGAAGCCAAAGCCGATATCTGATTCCTCTTCTTAGCACTCTACTGGCCCACCATCTTCTTCTAAGAAGGAGAAATAGAAGACTGAGAGCCCTACATGTTCCTATTGTTAGAAGGGGCCTCATGATGAGTCACATTGTTTTTAGAAGAGATTTGATGGCTATGAGAAATAGATTGCAGATTTGCAAGCTCTTCTTCAAAAGAGTACTATTTCCTCTCCATCCTCTTCTACCTCATAGGGGTCTACTTTTCAGTCTTCTACCTCATCTTCGACCTCTGGATAGGATTTTGGATAGGGTCATGCATTACAGGCTTCCATTGCATCCCCTTAATAGGTCCCTTGGATACTAGATTCAGGTGCTTCTCACCATATGGCATCTTCTCTAGAGATCTTCTCCTTTATTGAGGCTTCTCCTATTCCTCACATTCTCATGGGGAATAACACTGTTATGACAATCTGCGGGGAAGGTTTTGTAGGCATTCAAGATGGCACATTTAATGATGTATTATATGTTCCATCTCTATCTGCAAACCTTCTCTTGATTTATTAGATTACACTCAGTGGGTCAGGGAAGACAGTTGAGTTCATGATAGATTCAATCTTCATTCAGGATAGTGCGATAGGAGGATTGTTGATATAGGGACAGTTGATCATTCCACCCGTCTCTACACCTTCTCACACTTTGGTCCACCATCTCCATTATCAGAGCACTTCTCTCTTCTTATGCAAGAGCATCATGTCAGGCAGGCAAGTCACTTGAACCTCTGTGTTGTTCTTGAGACCACTTCTGTGACTACCTCACCACATCTTGTTGAGGTTTTCTCTCTTTAGTAGGACTCTTTTTTAGCACTGCCAGACCCTCCAGCTCCATTCATCAAGCCACTAGGTGTAGTTGTTGAGGATTCTATAGAGGACATTCATCTCCTCTCTCTTGATAGTGTTAGCGCACCTGTCATACCACCTACATTAGGGATTCCCTTTCAGGATTCTCATGTCTACTCCTTTGAGCATCATCTCGGCCTTCCAGTGACACCTCATATTTTGAGGTTACCTCTTCAGTGTTCACTGCCTTTCACTCCTTTGTATTGGAGTCATAATGGTTTGTTCATTCATCTAGGGGTTATTTTATTTTGGGGGGGCTTTGGAGCCTTGACCCTCTCTCATGGGGGGGGGGAGTTGGCAGCACTTATTGTACTTATGACTTTGAGAGAGTCTCTTGAAGTCATTTTTTTTTCCTTTGCTTGTTTTTATATCTCTTTTTGGAGAGGATTTTTTCCCACTAGGTTTTCTCCTTTGTCTCTAGTTTACAGAGATTTCATTGTATTGGGTACCTGATCAGGCCTTGCTACCGGGACCCATTTCCTTCTTTCATAATTGTGCTAGGTTAGCTTACCTCCTGAGCTTCACTTAAGGGGGGGTGTTAGAGTAATTATCTTTCACACTTATTAATTAGATCACTTTGATTTAATTAATTAAGTTAGTTATTACTCTATTTACTTAAGCTATCTCTTAGGTGCATTATAATTAATATCTTTATTAATTATAATGTGTAACCTAGCTTTTCTTCCCTTTAGGGTTTCGTTCACCTTTTAAGGTCAAACTTGTAATTATTGTTTTACTCTCTTTGAATACATTTTTCACTCTCTCATTTTTACATCTAGGGACATAAAATATGTAGATCTGCACTTTCAGATTATTGATTTCTGACACTTACTATTTGCTATTGATTTGTCTTGATTTTTGTTCTTTTGGAGACTGGATTATAGAGTTTTTAGATGTGTGCTAAATTTTGGATTGTAGAGCATTGGAATTGAGTTATTCTACTATGATCTGATAACACTTTGATTTGGATTAAAATGAACTCTCACGTGTCAAGCTTGTGTGACTTTTCTTGCTTTCATATCACAGACTTCATTTTGGGCTATAAAACGAACATAGAGTTGCTTTCTGCATATCTGTTACACATAGTAAATAGGCCCTATGAACACTATTTATGGATGATCTTGAGAGATCAAGCTTCTTTCGCTTGTTTATTCATGTGAAGCTCTTCTTGACGAAGGATCCCCTTGTAGGTAGGGAAGGTACTGAGATTGTCTTGTGTTCTACTAGATTTGTGCATCATCAACTTTTGATTGATACATTCTCTCTTCGGAGAGGTTGATAGATCATAAGCGGTTGAAAACATAGATCTTTGTGAGATAATTTTAGTCTTAACATGTTGGATTAATCTGTCTACTTTGTTTTGTTTAAAAGTGAAAAGGCTAGAGGACTATGCTCTACTCCCTTTTTGGGTAGTATCAGAAACTCAGATCCTTAAATCTGGAACCAGTCCCCATGTGGTATCTTTTGTGAGTCACCTTTAGAGAGGGTTAATCATAGTGGAAATTCCCTTAATTGGGTCAACCACATGGATGAAATCTCAAGTGGTAGTAGCCATTTTCACCATGGTAGCAGCAACCGCTATATAAATGTCCTTGTGGAGGAAATCTTCACAGGTGTGGTCTCTTGTTGGGTTGTTAGATCTCCCTAGTAGCTCTTGATTGATTAATTTCTCAGACTGTGTCAAAACCATGGTGTGCCTAGATTGGAGTTCACCCTCTTGAGATCAAAAAAGTTGCAGAGTCAAACCATTACTACAAACCCTAGTGAGACTAATTTTTCATTTTCTAGGAATATGTGCATTATTGAAAAACTTTTTGGAACATACACAAGTAGCATTTCTAGGAATTAGCACAATAAGTCACTATTGCTTGTTCATGTGCAAGGTTGCTTTTGCCCTTGTTCATTGTTTTTAGATGATTGCTTGCTTCCCTTGCTTACTATTTTGTGTGCTTGATATCTTCTTGGTTACTAGAGATGAACTGTTACATGGATCTTCAAAAACTAGATAGAGAAAATATTGCAAACAATCTGATACCGAAAAATTGAAAAATTGCAAAATCTGAGTAAAAATCCTTTTCTAGTGTGAGAACTGAATATTCTATTAGAGAACAGCCAGCCTGGTACTTCCTCATGTGGGGTAGAATTTTCTTATGTGAGACTATCCCCAAATTTTCAAAATAGAAATCTTATTCCTGTCAGTTGGTCAACTTTCTATCATATCTAATTTTTGTCTGGGGTCTGTATGCCTATTTTCCTATTACACATTGCCTGAAATTGGATGTCTAGAGTTGAGAAACAAATCCTAAAATCTATCAAACAAACCATTTTTTTAGAAATAGAGGTGAACCTATAAAAAATCCATTCATTTTCCTAAAGTGGTCTCTTGAGTCTGATTTAGCCTTCTGATTTATCGATTTGAGTCTTTTTCATCTTGTGTCAAAACCTTGTCAAAATTACCTTCAAATTCAATCTTCTTACTAAACAGCTAAGTGTTGTGAGCTCATGCCCTCCATCTATTTGGTGTCTACCCACACTAGTGTGGCATAGTATCCTTCATTTATGTCTAGTCTAATCTTTAATCAATTCAATCTTGACAAGGTTGTGTCATTCGATCTTCTTGAATTAATTCATTCTTCAGTTGTCTTCATCTTACTCTTTTGCTTCACCCAAGGTTAATGGTGGAAACTAGAGCTTCCTCACACAAGAAATCTAGAGAAGCACTCAATATTGTACCCTTGGCTACTCATGTGGGTCCAACTCTTGAGCAACTCTACAATTCAAGTCTTTACGAAGATGACGGTCTTGGCAATTTTTGATTAAAAACTGGTTACATACCCCCTCCATCAACCCATAGAGGTAATAAAAAAAACTCCACCTCAATCTATCCCAGGGAGTCCTAAAACTCCTAACATGTCTCACAAAGGGACAAACCATAGTTCTCAAGGACCTCACTCTCAACATGGTATAGATCAGGAACCTACACCTTCTGAAATTGCTCGATATCAAACCGATGATGACTTCAAGAGAATGATGAGGCATTTCTTGAAAGAAGATAGAGAGGCATACTTTCTAGAGTTAGCTCATCAAGAAGCTAAACTTCCTCCAAAATTTAATATTGAAAATATGATCACACATGAGGAAGAAACCTCTATCACGGCTATGATGAAATAGATGCATGCCATGCAAGTCAAACTTAACAAACTTGAAAAAGAAAAGGAACCTAAGGAGTTCTCCATGGAAGCTTTATGCCCTTTTCCATTTGATAAAGATTTGTACATGCCACCATTCCCTAAAAGAGTGGAAATGCCTAAATATGATAAGTATGATGAAAAATTTGATCCTAAATATGATATGTACTATAAATGCAGTGATACACATGATATATTTTGGAGGTATTGATGAAGACAAGTACTCATTCATTTGTCAAAAATGATGTTTAACCTAGGATGGTGACTGCTTGGTGATCTGTGAAGAGACCTTCTTGTGAGACTCAATTCTTTGTGTAAGGTTTATTGTTGAAGAATTATTTAATCATTAAGTTGATTTGGCAATCATGAGATAAATGCAATCATGCAAAGTGCAAAGTGACATGCAAACCTAGCACCTAGAACCTAGTCACTGATCATGTGTTAGTCTTTTTCATCACTGAATATTTTATTAGGTAACCAGATAAATCAATACAATGTCCACTAGTTAGACAACTATGAACATATGAATATTGATTGTTACTTCAAAAGTCAATACAACACCCACTAGCTAGACAACCATAGACATATGAATATGGAAATTTTGTCAGAATGTCAGATTAGCTATAAGCACCAAAGCATAAACACCAGGATGACCTGAATATCATGTCTATTTTGATATAGAAATTTGTATAAGAATTAGAATGTAAATGTTATGATGACTTGAATACGCCTTACAGAAAAACACACCAAGTAGCTGAGAGATCATTCGGAATCCATTGTGAATTACCCACAGTGATCCTTTATCCTTTACATCCTTGGGTAAGATCACGTTTCACAGTAGGAGTAGGAACTCACTCAAAAAGACAAGAGTTAGATCAAAATTCCTTGAAGCATCTATGTATCCATGGTCAAGGTACACATGGCCATCCAATACATGATGGAGGCACTTATACTGGACACCAATTTAATCCATAATTTCCAAGGTTGTTAGATTGTCAGTCAAAGAAGAAAACAAATAAAAGATTATGCCCCCAGTCATCACTTTCTAAATCCTATGAAGGACATCATCAAAGAGCTCGCGGGTGCACAATATGAAAAAATCTCAATGCGAATCAGTAAGCATACAAGGAGATAAAAGAAATGAAGCAAAGATTGTTTTCAGTTTGTTGTTGATGTTTGTTTGTGTTTGATTGCAAAATCCTTTCCGGTAAGGAGACAGACACAATGACTTGGATGAAACTTCAAAGGATTCTGACTGGATATGACTCATCTGAGGTATACTAGAGACCATAGGATATAAAATTGATTTCCCCCAAGTTTAAAACATTGATAGGATACAGACGCTTTTGCCAATTGGTGTACAGACCAAATTTATTGAAAACATGATGCAAAAACAAACCGGAAGATATGTACAAACTAAAGAAAGACTGAAAGCTAGGAGAGACCAAGATTGCACTGATAGACAGAGCATTTTGAACAAGTGGCACTTGTTCACCAGGTTTTCACCATCTTTATAGAGATTCTATTTTTTCTACCAAGGTGCCTATTTCCAAGTTTTCACCATCTTTATAGAGATTCTATTTTTTCTACCAAGGCGCCTATTTCTAGTTTTCACCAAGGCACTTTTTCTTTTTATCATTTTTTTTGTGTTTTCATCTTTTCCAAAAAATTTTGTACTTTTCATTTTCTTGATTTTCTTTTTGTGAATCATCAAGGTGCCTATTGCTAGGTTTTCACCAAGATGTTCATTTTTTTAGGACTTTTTATGATTTTTATGATTTTTTCTGGACATTTTGTAAAGACTGAATGCCTTAGGCGTATAATTTCTTTAGATGGAGAATGTTGATTGGTTCTTAGAGCTATCCTCCTTTAGTCATTGAGAGTTGATAGGCACTAGAGCCAAAAGTAGTTGTGATAATAAAGGGACCCAGCCAGTTGGGTTTAAACTTCCCCTTGCGTTCTCGATGTGATTGATTTTTAGGATTCTCTCTCAAGACTAGATCACCAACCTAAAATTCTCTATGTCTGACTTTATTTTTATAGCCTCTAGACATTCTTTTCTAATATACTCTGAGATGATCATATGATTCTTGTCTGTGCTCATCTAGTAGTTCAAGTTCTTGTAACCTAGACACTCTGTAGTCATCATCAGTTATGAGACCATGCATTCTGATTCTTAGTAATGGGATTTCAATTTCAATAGGTAGTACCGCTTCAAACCCATAAACTAAAGTGAATGGTGTATCCCTAGTGGGCATTCTAATACTTGTTTTGTAGGCCCAAAGAGCTAGATTGATCATTAGATGTCAGTTTCTTCCTGTTTGATTATCTGTTCGATGCAAAATTTTTAACAGATTCTTGTTTGATGCCTTTTCTTGTCCATTCCCTTGAGGATAGTATATGGACAACCAATGTTGTGTTATCTTAAATTTTGAGCATAAGGAATCTAGGTCCTTATTCTTGAATTGGCCACCATTATCTATGACTATAGAATGTGGGATACCATACTGATATATGATGTAGTTTAGGATGAACATAGAGATTTATTATTCAGTTTCTTGAGTCAAAAGAACTGCTTCTACCCATTTTGTGAAATAGTCTATAGTTGTAATGATATGGGTATGTCCATTAGAAGAATGTGGATAAATAGCACCTATCAAATCAAATTCCCATTGTTGAAAAGGCCATTGTGTAGTAACGAGAATCAAATCTCTCCCTAGTGCATGGATCAAGTTACCATGTGTAATACCCCAAAAATGGACTATAGGCTCATTAACTTCCTACATCTTCAATTCAAACGAAATCGATACAAAAGTCCTAACCAAAGGCACATCTACACATTATCAAATCCTAATTGATTTTATCTTAATTTTGCATCGGAGAATATTCGTAGGAATATTTCTATTTATTTTAATTATCTCTAATTTAATAATTATTTGGCGATAAATCTTATTTATCCTACAGTTTGATTAATTGAATATTTGAAATATTTAATTAATCAGATTTAATACTGCCACTTAATTATTTAATTAAATTTAATTAAATTTATTCCTAAATTGTATTATTTAATTTTGACAATGAATCTAAAATCTCATGACTAATTGATTAAATTCTTATTTAATTAATTAATGTCAATTGTCAATTTTTAATAATATAGTTTTAGAATAAAGTTTGATTTAATAATTGATTAACCCATAAATCAGTTACTTTAATTCAAAAATCAGTTAAGTTGAGAATAAATCACTTTATTTTTAAATTAATTTATAATTAAATCATGCACAATCAGAAAAGCAGACAACTAGAAATTAACAATCAATTTTAAAATTAAACTCAACATTTGATGATGAGTTGAAATTTGATCTACACTCTATTTTGAGTTAAACACTACTTTTGCATGATTTTTGTGAGTTAATTATCTCTGATTTCCTAATAACTCAAAAATCAACCTGAGTTTATCAAGAGTGATTTATGGCTTTTCTCTTGCATCCTCAAGCCCTGAATTTTTATAAAATCAAGGCTCGACTCTTCACGATTCATCAACACTCAAATTTGCATAATTACTTTGGCGAATTGGCGATTGAAGGATTAAACACTTGCAATAGGTGATTTTTGAGATCTTTCATAGTTAATCATAGTTTCATATCATTAATTGCATTCTTAGATTAAATCTACATTTAGTTTCATTCATATAGCCTAGATTCATACAGTTTTCATATTATTGCATAGAAAATACAAAAATATAGAATAATCTACATTCATACAGTCTTTCATTATTTTGCATTCAAATCCTTCGTTTAGGTGTTGCATTGTCACTGATCTTGATTCTAATATGAGAACATCATACTCGTACCTTCTAGAAGGTAGTAAATCATCTGGTTAGCTTAGTTTCCTTTATTTGTAAGATTTCAATTTTGGCTAACCTCTAATGTTTTACTAAAGTGTTGTGTCTACAGCTAGGTACAAAATTCACACACACATTCTGGCACCCACCATGGGGCCCTGAAACGGGTTTCCATCTCTTCTATTTCACTTCTATCTATTTTTCTATAATTTTATGGTCCATTCTATGATTTCTTTATCTGTCAGTACATTTTTCATATGAATTTTGTCAGAAAGTTGTACCAGAAGATACTAGTTGTCATACGACAGTTGAAGATTTTGAGGCTCATTTCAGCAACTGTGGATTATCATTTGAGAGCTAGATTGTCATCTGGTGAGACACCCATGGTCATACGAGTTTCCCAATGGTCGTATCAGAGTTGACCCATTGTCGTATGGGATTTGGATTGTTGGTTGGAAGGTAACCCACTATCATATGAGTTTTGGTACCAAGATTCAATTGTTGTTTCATAATTTTTGGTATTTTTTAGATTTGATTTTCAGATTTGAACTAATAGCTAACCCTAACAATTGAGATCTTCTATTTTTGACTGATATTTGTTGAGTCTGATTGGGAAAAGTGCAACTAAATTGCTAAAATAGGTAAAATCTACTAAGCGTGTTGCAATGAATTCAGGTATTCTACTACAATCTAATAACACTTCGATTTGGACATAAAACAAACTCTCACATGTCAATCTTGTGTGACTTTTCTTGTTTTCATATCACAAACTTCATTTTGGCTATAAAATGAACATAGATTTACTTTCTACATATTTGTTACACATAGTAAATAGGCCCTATGAGCACTATTTGTGGATGATCTCGAGAGAGTGGGCTTCTTTCACTTGTTCACGCATGTGAAGCTATTCTTGACGAAGGATCCCCTTATAGGTAGGGAAGGTACTGAGATTGTCTTGCGTTTTACTAGATTTTTGACTCTTCAACTTTTGATCGATACATTCTCTCTCCAGAGAGGTTGATAGATCATAAGCGGTTGACATCAAAGATCTTTGTGAGATAATTTTAGTCTTGGCATGTTGGATTAATTTGTCTCCTTTGTTTTGGTTAAAAGTGAAAAGGCTAGATGACTATGCTCTACTCCCTTTTTGGGTAGTATCAGAAACTCAGATCCTTGAATTTGGAACCAGTCTCCATGTGGTATCTTTAGTGAGTCACCTTTAGAGAGGGTTAACTATAGTGGACATTCCCTTAATTGGGTCAACTACATGGACAGAACCTCAAGCGGTAATAGCCATTTTCATCATGGTAGCAGCAGCCACTATATAAATGTCCTTGTGGAGGAAATCTTCACAAGTGTGGTCTCTTGTTGGGTTGTCAGATCTCCCTAGTAGCTCCTGATTGATTAAATTCTCAGACTATGTCAAAACCCCAGTGCGCCTGGATTGGAGTTCACCCTCTTGAGATCACAAAAGTTGTAGAGTTAGACCATTACTACAAACCCTAGTGAGGCCAAATTTTTATTTTTTAGGAATATGTGCATTATTGATAAACTTTTTGGAACATACACAATTAGCACTTCTAGGGATTAGCACATTTAGTCACTTGATTTTTCATGCACAGGGTTGCTTTGTCCCCTGTTCATTATTTTCAGACGTTCTTGAAATCACTTGCTTGCTATTTTTTGTGCTTGTTTATCTATTTGGTTATTGGAAACAAACAATCCCAGAATAATCTTCAAACCTGAACAGACAATTTTGCAACCAGTCTAAAATTGAAAACCCCAAAATTGAAAAATTTGAATCAAAATTCCTCTCTGGAGTCAAAAGTTGTCCCACAGTCTCATATTGTCATATGAGTCTAGAGAAAAAGTCATTTCGTAACCTCTTTATTATCGTACGGTATCCAGTATTGTGTTGTACAAGTGTTGTCACTAGAAATCAAAAGAATAATTATACCTAGTAGTAATTTTCATACGAGTCTTGTCAATTGTCATTTGAAAGCATACCTAGTGTCATACGAGCCTTCATAAAATCATTTGAGAATTTTCAAAAAGTTGTCAGAGATTGGTCAAATTTGTCAGAAATCCAATTTTTGCAGCCTATTTTCAGATTCTATCAAAATATTCACTGTGTCAAGAACAGAGCAAAAACTAGAAAGAATTTGATCATTTTCCTAAAGTGGTCTCTTGAGTCTGATTTAGCCTTCTGATTTTATTGATTTGAGTCTTTTTCATCTTGTGTCAAAACCTTGTCAAAATTATCTTCAAATTCAGTCTTCTTACTAAAATGGCTAAGTGTTGTGAGCTCGTTCCTACCATACTTTGGGTGTCTACCCATACTACTATGGCATAGTATCCTTCATTTATGTTTGATCTAATCTTCAATCAATCCAATCTTGACAAGGTTGCATCATTCGATCTTCTTGAATCAGGTCATTCTTCAATTGTCTTCATCTTGCTTTTTTGCTTCACCCAAGGTTAATGGTGGAAACTAGAGCTTCCTCACATAAGAAATATGGAGAAGCACCCAACACCATACCTTTGACTACTCATGTGGGTCCAACTCTTGAGAAACTCTATAATTCAGGTCTTTACGAAGACAACGGTCTTGGCAATTTTTGATTAAAAATTGGTTACATACCCCCTCCATCAACTCACGGAGGTAATCAACAAACCCCACCTCAATCTATCACAGGGACTCCTAAAACTCCTAACATGTCTCAGAGAGGGACACATCATGGGTCTGAAGGACCTCACTCTCAACATGGTATGGATCAAGAACCTACATCTTTTGAAATTGCTCAATATCAAAATGATGACGACTTCAAGAAAATGATGAGGCATTTCTTGAAAGAAGATAGAGAGGCATATTTTCTAGAGTTAGCTCATCAAGGAGATAGACTTCCTCCAAAATTTAATGTTGAAAATATCATTACGCATGAGGAAGAAACCCCTATCATGGCTATGATGAAACAGATGCATGGCATGCAAGTCAAGCTCAACAAACAAGAGAAATAAAAGGAACCTAAGGAGTTCTCCATGGAGGCCCTATGCCCTTTTCCATTTGATAAGGACTTGTACATGCCACCATTCCCTAAAAGAGTGGAAATGCCTAAATATGATAAGTATGATGGAAACTCTGATCCTCAAGATCATGTCAGCAAATTCTGTACTCAATCTATGGAGTTTATGCATGAACCAACTTACTTAATGCATCTCTTCCCTCGATCTATAGGAGGAGCAGCCATTCATTAGTTCTCTAGAATGCCTCCAACTATCAAAAATTTTGAGGAGTTAATCAAACTATTCTATCAACAATACTCCTACAATATCTAGCATCTGGTTACCATGATTGACATTTGCAATCTGAAACAGTATCCTGGAGAACCATTCTTGACATTTCTCAAGAGATGGAGGAAGAAATTTTCTCTATATGCTAGACCCATTCCAGAAACTGAAAAGCTTGAAATCTTCATCAATAATCTTGTTCCAAAAATTAACTACCCTTTACAAATTCAAAATCATACATCCTTTGATAAGATGGTAGATAATGCGATCAAAATTGAGAAATTACTTGTGAAAAAAGGAGATATCACACTTCAAAAAGACAAGTATGAATCTGGATCTAGTTCTAAGGACAAGAACAAAAACTAGAATAAGAATAAAGGCATTGTCATCGATGGCATTGTTGATACTATCCATGCCCCATCTAAGGCACCTGCTTTCAATTTCAATATTGTTACCCAAGCCATCAAAGCCTCCAAAGCTAAAGCCACAAAGTCCAACAAGAAGTCATCTGATTATAAGCCTTGGGCTACAGATCCTAACCGCAAATTCACTCCTCTTGGAGAGTCCTTAGAATCTACCATGAAAACTCTATTAGCTAACAAAATCATCTACTTGCCTGAGATAAAATGCTTTGACCTTGAACCTAAACCAAAATGGTGGAGAGAGAACAATTTTTGTGAATTCTATCACAATAAGGGTCATAAGACTAATAACTACATTTTCTTGAAGCACATCATACAAGATAAAATTAATAATGGAGAAATCACGATTGACAATCATAAGAGAAATAATGATCATACAATATTCACGGAACCATTTCTGAAACATGGTAAAGAAGATTCCTCTTCTTAGCCTAATATGGGTGCTAAAGTTAATTATGCCTACTCTGGAAACAATATTGTTATTAATATGGTTGAACCAAGTCTATCTAAGCATTGCAATGTCATCACAATTGTAAGAAAAGATAGAGAAAACTAACCAGCTAATGTTGTTACTCAATCACAAGCTCAGGTGCATCTGCAAGGACAAATACAAGATTCATCCAATGTCCCTGAGGTGCCTTTCAATCTTTCATTTTATTTAAAATAGAAGGTTACATCTAAAGAGGTTAAAATCAAAGAAAATGGTATGGGAGAATATACTATAGAGCCAGTCTTGTCTTTGACATCTCTCCCTATCTAGCCTAAGTCCTATGGAAAAATTTAAAATAGTCTAAAAAGGAGTCTAAAGAACTTGTTAAGGCATATAAAGGAAAGTTTGTTGCAGAATAAGTTTCCAAACAAGAGTTTGAAGAGGATGAAGCTATGCTTGTGTGGCTATACAAAGATGAACCTAAATCTCAAATTGTTCAAACATGTGACTCTAAAACACCAAAGATCCCTTCTAAGTCATATATCCCAAGGGACAAATTGATCACAAAAATGGGATATAAAGGAAAAGGACCTCTAGGACTATAGGGTAAGGGTCTTCTGTCACCTCTTAACCATCATGGCCAAGAAAACAAGAATACAATGGGCCTAGGATATAAGAAGAAACCTTTCTATCTTAGCAAGAACTCCCCACATGTCTTAGAATAGATTGAACCCTCCATAGAAAATCAACTAAAGGAAGACATGACAGAACAATCTGATAATGATGATTCAAACACGACTCATGAGCTCATTCCTTATGAGCATTTTCCTAAAGAAATAAAAGACCTCCTTGAAGCTGAAGATGATCCAGTAAAAAGAATCAATGTAGTAGAAACACAAGAACCTACTATAGAGCAAGAGATGGTTGCACCACAAGAACTAGATAATCTTGAAGGAAATCAAACAAACAAAGAGGAAGGTGGTAGTTATTCTGAGACAGATTCCCATGAGTATGAATTCAAATCAAAATCTGAGGGTAACCCTTCTTGGGGTATTCATCTTGACTTTACTCATGTTCTTAAATTTCCTAGAGGCATAGATGAAGACTCTAATGATTATGAATGGGGAGCCATTCTAGAGGAAGATGAGCTTATTACAAAGAAACATGTTGATGTTATTCACCAATATGCACCTAAACCCAACGTAAGTCTAGAGTGAAATGATGAACTTAACAATTCTGATCCACTGATGGCTGAAGTGGACTCCCACAATGACATTGAGCCTATTCAAAAATTGAATGTCTTAAGTTGTAATATCACCTTTGAACTCAAGCATCAAGTTAGGACCAATGATGACAGATCCATATCCATAAACACTCTTTCCCAATCTTTCACCACTTTGACTATCAAACATCTTGAACTTCTTAACCAAAACTCTACAAATCTGAGCCAAGGTATTTATACCTTTCCAAATGACTATGCCCTTGCTTTCTACCTCAATATAGTTGAGCCTATGAGGACTTCCATCAGTGAGCTGAGGGTTAGCATGACAGTGTCAGACATCAAGTATCTTAGTAAAAAAAATAAGAATACGAATAAAAAGAAAAGGAGTTCGGAGGGTGAAAACCACTTTGTTGCAGTCTTAGAACCTACAAAAGTAAAAATAAAAGACATATCCAAAGGTGAAAACCTCTCCGAGGCACCTAAGGATGAGATATTTGATGACCTTCTGAGTCATTTACAGGATAGATCTCCAGTTCTAATTGAGCCCACTCAATCTATCAACTTGGGAATAACAAAAGAACCACAGTTGATCCATGTAGCACAATCCTTATCAGAAGAAGAAAAGCAAAAATTTACCACATTCTTAACAGAAAAGAAGATCAACTTTGCATGGAAATATTCAGATATTCCAGGCTTGGATCCTAATCTTATAATGTACCATTTATCTATAGCTCCAAATGTTAAACTTGTTAAGAAAAAATTGAGAAAGATGCATCCACATGTTGCACTCTTGGTCAAATCTAAATTAGAGAAGTTACTAAAAGCCAGATTCATCCATGTTATTGACTATGCTGAATGGATCTCTAATATTGTACCTATTTCAAAACTAGACAAATCTATAAGAGTGTGCAAAGATTTTAGAGATGTGAAAAAAACATGCCCTAAGGATGATTTTCCACTACCTAACATTGATATGATAGTGGACATGACTCCAGGCTTCGAGATGTATTCTTTAGTGGATGGTTTTTCTGGATATAATCAAATCAAAATTGCTCTAGAGGATTAAGAGAAAACTACTTTTACATGTGCATGGGGTACCTTCTGTTGGAATATCATGCCATTTGGGCTTAAGAATACTGGTGCTACATATCAGAGAGCTATGACATCTATTTTTCATGACATGATGCATCAAACTATGGAAGATTATGTTGATGATACTTTGGAAAAATCTATGATAAGATCTCACCATCTAAATGATTTGAGAAAAATACTAGACATAATGGAAAAGTTTTGTCTTAGACTAAACCGTAAGGAGTTTTGTTTTGGTGTCACTTCTAGAAATCTCTTAGGTTACATTGTTTCAAAGAAAGGAATTGAAGTTGATCTAGCTAAAGTTAAAGCTATCATGGAGATGCAACCTCCCAAGAATATCAGTCAAATGAGAACATTACAGGGGAGAGTACAATCTATTAGATGCTTCATATCTCAGCTAGCAGACATATCACAACCTTTCACAAAGATATTACATAAAGGTGTGACCTTTGCATGGAATGAGGAATGTGAAAAGAACTTTAACCATATCAAGGAATATCTATCAAATCCTCCTATCTTGATTCCTCCTATTCAAGGGAAGCCATTGATCTTATATGTCTCCGCAAAAGATACATCACTGGGGGCATTACTAGCACAACATGATGAGAATAAAAAGGAAAGAGATATATACTATATCAATAGAACATTGGTAGCATATGAGAATAACTATTCCATGATTGAAAAATGTTTTCTAGCTATGATCTTTGCATCACAAAAATTGAGACATTATATGTTGGCTCATACCACGCATTTGGTAGCTAAGATTGATCCACTCAAATACCTACTAAGCAAAGCTTCCCTCCATTTGGTAGCTCTTAAGTGAATTTGACATATGTTGAAAGAAAATCTATCAAAGGGAAGGTTATTGCAGATCAACTAGCAGATGCACCTTTGTTTGATGATACTCCAATGCAAATGGAATTCCCAGATTCCTCTATCATGAATCTTTCTTCTAGAGAATGGTAATTTTTCTTTGATGGCTCCTATACATAGAATGGATCTAGAGAAGGCATATTGTTTATCAATCCTCAAGGATACTCCTTCCCTAAGGCATTCAGAATCAAATTTCCTTGTACAAACAATATTGCTTAATATGAAGCCCTTCTTAATGGTATGGAAATCATAATTGAGTGGAGAGTGATAGAATTACACATTGATGGAGACTCAGAACTTGTAATACACCAATTCAATGATGTGTATCAAATGAAAGATGAGAAACTCATTCCATACAAGAGAATGGTAGATGATCTCAAGAAATACTTCATATCTATCACCTTTGAGAAAATACCTAGAAAAGAGAATAAGGCTTATGATGCAATGGCAATGATATCTACTTTATTACAACAGCCTAAACATGAGCTATGCTATGAGTTCCTAGTGGAAGCACTATCTTATCCTGCATATGATTCCCCCAACACCTGCATGATTTTCACTATTGTAGGTCATGATTCATCCTACTACAAAAACCTTTTCTCTTATCTCAAAGACCAAATCATTCCTGATACCTTTAACCACCATGAAAAGAGATACCTTATCTGCAATGCATCCTAATATGTCATCATTGGTCAGGATCTATACAAAAAAGGTCTAGATGGTACACTAATTAGATGTTTAGAATGGGAAGAGTCTCAATGTGCATTAGAGGAAGTCCATGAAGGTTGAAATCCCATCACTAAGAATTAGAATGCATGGTCTAGTAACTGATGATGACTACAGAGTGTCTAGGTTGCAAGAACTTGAATTACTAGATGAGCATAGACAAGCAGCATATGATCATCTCAGAGTATACTAGAAGAGAATTTCTAGAGGTTACAACAAGAAAGTCAGACACAGATTATTTCAGGTTGGTGATCTGGTCTTGAGAGAGAATTCTAAAAATCAATCACATAGAGAACACAAGGGGAAGTTTGAACCCAACTGGTTGGGTCCCTTTGTTATCACTTCTAATGTTGGCTTTGGTACCTATCAAATCTCTATGACTAAAGGAGAATGGCTCTGAGAACCAATCAACATTCTCCATCTGAAGAAATTCTACGCTTAAGGCATTCAGTATTCAAAAATGTCCTGAAAAAATTATAAAAATCAGAAAAAGTCCTGAAAAATAAACATCTTGGTGAAAACCTAGAAAATAGGCACCTTGATGATTCACAAAAAAATTGAAAATATCAAAAGTACAAAAAAATTGAAAAAATGAAAAATACAAAAAAATGAGAAAAAGAAAAAGTGCCTTGGTGAAAACTTGGAAATAGGCACCTTGGTAGAAAAAATAGAATCTCTTCCAAGATGGTGAAAACCTAGAAAATAGGCACCACTTGTTTCAAATGCTCCATCTATCAGTGAAATCTTGATCTTTCCTAGCTTTCCATCTTGCTTTAGTTTGTACATATCTCCTGGTTTGTTTCTGGATTCCTGTTTTCAATAAGTTGGTCTGTACACCAATCAGCTCAAGCTTCTGTATCCTATCAATGTTTCAAACTTGGGGGCAATCCATGTCATATCCTATGGCCTCCACTACCTTAGACGTGTCATATCCTATTAAAGTCCTTTGAAGCTACATCTAAGTTAGTCAGTCAGTCTTCTCTCCATAAAGGATTTTGCATCTACAACAACGCAATCAAACATCAAACACAAAATGAAAACAATCTATGCTTTTTACATTCTTTTATCTCCTTGTATGCTTACTGATTCACATTGAGATTTTTGCATATTGTGTCCCTTTGAGCTCTTCGTTGATGTCCTTTACAGGATTTAGAGAGTGATTACTGGGGGCATAATCTTTTCTTTGTTTTCTGCTTGTATGTGAAAATCTAACAACTTTGGAAATTTTGGATTGAAATGGTGTCCGTTTGTAAGAGCCTCTATCTTGAATTGGATGGCCATGAGTACCTTGACCATTGATACCCAAAAAATTCAAGGAAGTTTGATCTAAATATTGTCTTTTTGAGAAAGTTCTTACTCCCACTGTGAAACACGGTCTTACCTAAGGATGTGAATGATAAAGGGTCACTACGGGTAATTCACACTAGATTTAGAATGATCTCTTGAGTGCTTGATGTGTTTGTAATGCAAGGTGTATTCTGGTCATCATGACATTTGTATTTTGATGCTTATACAAATTTCTATATCAAAATAGACATGATATTCAAGTCATCGTGGCATTTGTGCCTTAGTTCTTATATCTAATTTGACATTCTGAAAACAAAATCAATATTCATATGTCCATGGTTGTCTAGCCAGTGGGCGTTGTATTGATTCTTGCACATACAAATCAATATTCATATGTCTATAGTTTCCTAACTAGTGGACATTGTATTGATTTATCCAGCTACCTAAAAAGTTCAATGATGACAACAAATCGACACATGATTAGTGACTAGGTCCTAGGTCTTAGGTTTGCATTTCATTTTTCACTTTGCATGATCTCACAAATTGCTTGAACACTTAAACAATTCCTCAAAAACAAAAAATGATAAACATGACACAAGGATTGAGCATTATATGAAGGTTCCTCCAATGAAACAACAAGTAGAACTCATTTTTGGGATCAAAATTGAAATCTAAGATCATTTATATTGTAAACTGCTTACATAATCAACCTTCTACACATCATAGAAATCCAAAATTCAACTTAACTGATTATCTTACATCAAACTATTCAAATTTCAACTTGGTCACCCATGGTCAACTCATGGTCCAACTTAGTCAAACTTGGTCTCCAGGACCTATAAACGACGTAGAACACATTTTCAGATGTGTACAACCAATTCTCAAATCAATTAACATGCTTCTAAACCATATAACATTGACTTTTCTTGTCATATTTCCATTTTAATCCCGAAGGGGGCATGGTGTTACACATCATTCAAAGTCTGATTTTATCAATCAAATATCTTTCCTCAGTGATCAAGACAACAACCATGTCTAGTTACTAATTCATCAAAAGTCCTCGTCGCTTGGGGAAAATCTATCATCTCTTGGGGCATATCAGATTCAGCGAGATCCATATCAATTTGGTATCCTAAATCTATCTTGTAAACAATATCAGCTTTTCATAACCATCTGTTCATTAGCATTATTTTCCTTGTTTCTTCATAACTGATGGGTTCAGGATGTGATACCAATATGATTCTCTTTGGACAATTAGGTCTCGAATCGGTCACTCACTTCTTCGCAATCGTAAGGTTCAAAATCAGGCATTTTGGCACTTTTTCATACTCACCAATTCATTGTTGCTATAGTTAACATTATCTTTGGTCAGTCAAGCCCTAAATCTTAAATCTTTAAATCAGTTTCTGTCTCGAAATCGGTTAATCTTTCAAATTAGTTTCATACATCTTTACCATACACAAATTATTCTTTGAACCACTACGCTTCACATAGTGATTCAAAGAGGGGAAAAATGTAATACCCCAAAAATGGGCTATAGGTTCATTAACCTCCTACATCTTCAAATCGAATGAAATCAACATCAAAGTCCTAACCTAAGGCACATTTGTACATTATCGAATCCTAATTGATTTTATCCTAATTCTGCATCGGAGAATATTCCTAGCAGTATTCTTATTTATCCTAATTATCTTTGATTTAATAATTATTTGACGATAAATCTTATTTATCCTAAAGTTTGATTAATTGAATATTTTGAATATTTAATTTATCAGATTTAATATTGCCACTTAATTGTTTAATTAAATTTAATTAAATTTATTCCTAAATTGTATTATTTAATTTTGACAATAAAATCTAAAATCTCATGACTCATTGATTAAATTATTATTTAATTAATTAATGTCAGTTGTCAATTTTTAATAATATAGTTATAGAATAAAGTTTGATTTAATAATTGATTAACCCATAAATCGATTATTTTAATTCAAAAATCAGTTAAGTTGAGAATAAATCACTTTATTTTTAAATTAATTTATAATTAAATCATGCACAATCAAAAAAGCAGGCAACTAGAAATTAACAATCAATTTTAAAATTGAAACTCAACATCTGATGATGAGTTGAAATTTGATCTAAAACTCTATTTTGAGTTAAACCCTGCTTTTGCATGATTTTATGAGTTAATTATCTTTGATTTCTTGATAACTCAAAAATCAACCTGAGTTTATCAAGAGTGATTTATGGCTTTTTTCCTGCATCCTCAAAGCCCTAGATTTCTATAAAATCAAGGCTCAACTATTCACAAAGGTCTGGCTAACCAACACTTGTATTTGCATAATTACTTTGGCGAATTGGCGATTGAAGGATTGAACACTTGCGACAGGCGATTTGTGAGATCTTTCATTGTTGGTCATAGTTGCATAGTTTCATATCATAGATTTCATATTCATTCATAGCATTCTTAGATTAAATTTGCATTCAATTTCATTCATCTTGCTTAGATTCATACAGTTTCTCCTATTATTACACAAAAAATACAAAAATATAGAATAATCTACATTCACATAGTCTTTCATTCTTTTTGCATTCAAATCCTTCATTTAGGTGTTGCATTGTCACTGATCTTGATTCCAATCTGAGAACATCATACTCACACCTACTAGAAGGCAATAAATCACCTGGTTAGCTTAGTTTCATTTATTTGCAAATTTCAATTTTGCTAACCTCTAATGTTTTACTAAAGTGTTGTGTCTGCAACTAGGTACAAAATTCACACACACATAAACAAAGAGAGATTTTAGTTCCACCATATGTACATATCCTCAATGATTCTTTGGTGATCATGTCATTAGATAGATGATACATACTTTGAAACCTTAATCTTAAGATAGTCATGTAAAAATCAATAAAATATCATGTTTTTATCATTGCTCTTCTAGTCCAAGACCTCTTCGAATTACTAAAAAGACACAATTTCCTTAATCAAGTAACACTAGCAAAAAAATTGTCATTGTTTTTCAAATCCATATTTCAAGTAGAATTTCATCCTTTTCAATATTTTCTTGTCATTTTTAATCCTGATACAGATAAAGTCATGTGAAATCGAGGATCAAAGTCAATCATTTGTGAGATCAAAATTTGAATTAGGATTCGAATCAAAAGTCTAAGTGTCATGCTTGTGGTTGGATGCATTGATTTGTGTCAATTGGTGTCTGTTTGATGAATCACTTTGATTTAGGATAAATTTCCCACAGTTTGATTCCATTGTGATGTTGGACTTGGACAATTTTCTAGATCTATGATGAAACCCTTGGGTATTTATAAATGTAATTCTGGGATTTATTATGCAATATGTATGAATGTTGGTGAATGCAATATATGTTGGAAATTTGGCTATACTAGTGTATATGACTTAGTATAGTGTTTTCATTATGGCAACAAAGTCATATAGTAGTTTGGAGTCATCACACTTGATGAGAAGATCACAAATTGGCTAAGTGTTGAAGACTGGATAGTGTACAGAGTACCTAAAGCTCAGAGCATCAATTCACGTGTGTACGACCAAGTTATGGTATGTGCCCTGGAAGATAAGTTGGTTAGACTATATTCATGCTTAGTCTATGAGCGCATGATCAGATATGCAAGTATGACAAAGTTACAAACAGTTGAAGTTACACAGCCAGTGTGTGCCAGAGAAGAACAAAGTAAGAAGCTGATTGTTGGCATTTTGATTTGCGGTTATATTATTATGATGTAAAGGCCATGCACCTATTGTAATTAGGTTTTTGACATGTAAATATGCTTTTTTGTAAACATGCTTAAGCCAATTCAATTGGAAGCGCTGTATGTAATCGGTTAAAGGGTCGACCTAGTTATTTATTTTGTATGCGTATATAAATATGAGATGCGCCCATTGTAATCAGTATGAGAGTTGATATAGAGTTTAGATAAGGAGAGCATAAGTGTACAAAGAGTCTATAAGATGTATTAGAGCTTTGCAAGAGGTCAAAGCATTAGCGCATCAAAGGAACTGATCAGACAAGAAGTGTCACAATAAAAGTTCATCCGACAGATATAGTGTGTACTTGAGATCAGAAGGTTGCAACTGTCACCACTTAAGCAATGAGCTCTAGGATAGTGCATCCACACCCCTAACAAGGTTTATTGTAAAAGACTCCTAACAGGGTCTGACCCTTGACAAGGTCTACTGTACTTAATACATTGTAAAGAAACTCCTAACAGGGTTAAGGATCTTCTAACAAGGATCATAAAACACTAGTACATAATATTAGTGGGTGTTAATTCCCACTGGGGTTTTTACCTATTTGGGCTTCCCCATAACCATATTGGTTTTATGTGTTTATTTCATGTTTCATGTTTATGTGGATGTTCATTTCAGTACTTAAGCATTTAAGTTCAGTTTGAGATTAAGTAAAAAGTTAAAATATAGTGAACACTGATTCACCCCCCCCTCTCAGTGTTCCCATTCCTAAAAATTGGTATCAAAGCTCTGGTCTTCAAAAAATAAGTTTAACCACTTGAGGAGATCATGGACAAAGCATAAATGAAACATCTGAAAAGAAATCTTGAAGCTACTCTTGAAGACCTGGACAGATTTGAAAAAGAAATTGAAGAACTTAAAGAAAAAGTTAGTGATGCTCAAGTAGTCATCAAAAGGCTAAGAAAAGATTTGAAATAATGCTCTACCAGTGATTTAGGGATTATGATCAAAAAGCTTAGTGAAGAAAATTCATCTCTAAAAGAACAAATTGAAGAATTAGATGATAAGTTGACTAACAATCAGGAAGTCTATAATGAACAGATCAAAGAGAACCTTCAACTGAATGAAGAATTGAGGCAAGAAAACATGGAAATCTTGGAGCTAAGGAACAACAAAGAAAGCTTGAAATCTAAATTAAAAGATGCAAAGAATCACATTGATAAGTTTCACACTAGTTCTAATTTGATAGAATCTTAGTTGTATGCAAGAAGAGTTAAAGGAGATACTAGCTGCATTGGATACAATGAAGCACAAAAATATATTAACAAAATGTGAGAAAGAATCAAAGTACCAAAAGACACCTTGATGCTAAGGAGATTGGAAGCAGATTGAGGATCATATTGAACTACCTAAGAATGAGTGCAAGCTAGTAGACTGCACTTGTTATGCATGTAACAAGCATGGATACATAGCAAGGAACTATATAGAGGTAAGACCTTTCAATGGTTACTATTATTCATGCAATAAATTTGGTCATAGAGCTATGAATTGCAAAACAAGTCAGAAGAACAAGACTCAATATAATCATAGGAATTAGAATCAATCTAATGAAAGAAGTTCTCAAAATGTTACATGTCAAATATGTAACTATAATGGTCACTCAACTAGACAATGTAAAATGGTGACCCATGTCAATGCGCTAAGGACTATAAGGCCTCTAGTCATTTGTCACTCTTGTAAAAAGGTTGGACACATCTCAAAGTTTTTTAGATCAAGGATGCAAGGTCAGGAAAGCCCTAAAAAGCCTGAAGAACTAGTATTGGATCCTGAAGGAGAAGTCAAGTTTGTGAAAGCTTCAGAGGATGTGAGCTTGATTTGGTTAGAAGAAAAGAAGGATAAGGTTGATGAGAATGTATTGGATGCATCCACAATGGACGCACCCTCTACATCTAGATGAATGGCCCTCAGGGTCACAGGGGGAGCTAATTTATCTCTAGACCCCTATGTGGTTGGTATACTCAATTTCAGAGTATGTGCCTTTGGACCTAAGCTTTTTGAGGCTAGTAGAACCTATGTGCAAGAGCACACTAGCTGATTGTTTGTAGAATGGAAGTTAGAAATTTTCAAGTGACAACCTAGTTTACACAACAAGCATTAATGGCAAAATTTCTACTTTAAAGTACATCGAAGTTTGTAGATCTCTCATTGCATTTGAATTGAGAGAAATTGGAGAGCAGAAGAGCCCTAGAATTTGATTGTGAAGGATTTTAGATTGATTCATCAAGTGATTTGCTATGCATTTGATCAGTTGTGAAAACCCTAGTTCATCGCGCCAATTTAGAATCTCTTGGAAACCATTAAGAAAGCATTATACAAGTAAGTGATGGCTACTCCTATAATATTTGATGTTGCAGAGAAGAAAAGATATGTATTTAAGAGGCACCTATTCAAATCCACTTTGGACAACCTAGAAGGGGCATTCTCCCGCACAACTATGGGTGTTATGCATGTCGAAGACATTAGGGTATACATACACTGTAAGAAAGAACTAGTAGGATTGGACAGATTAAGAGTGCACATGGAAACTATGTTGAAACCAGATAAAACCTTCATGGATGAGTATGCACAGTGGAATAATCACCCTATAGTGGAGTATGCTATGACATACGAGTTCTACGAATCAGAATGGATCAAGATTTTACTGAGCATGATTCATGATGACCTATTTTGGATAGGTGAAGTGTCGGTCAGAATTACTAGTGACCTAATTCATGAGATAACAAGACTCTCAAAGAAAGATGTCATTCTTTCAGCTAGAAAAGATATGAGGAAACTTGTTGATAAAACCTGCAAGTCAGTAAGTGATAGGTGTGGAATGACCATAGAGCTTATTGATGAAGATGACATCAAATTGATGTCCATGATACTAGGTTACAGGTTCCAACACACCAACAGGGTGAACAGTGTGTCTACGACCACAATTCTTGCAGCTATAAGACTTGTGAAAGAGAATGGATAATTCAACTTGTGTGAGATCTTGCACGCATAGTTAATTGATAATATTAAAGAAATCAAGCATGATAAGACCAAGATATTTAGATTTGGGTCTTTGATCATATATATGTACTTCCATATTGTTGGAAAGGTGTTAGATTTATACCTTGACAGGACTATTCCTACTATGCCACAAATATCCTTCAAGGCATCTACTGAGAGCACACTAAGAGATTACATGTCATTAGAGTTGAAGACATTCAAGGCTAAAATGCAGATGAAGTATAGAATACCAGAGAAAATAGTTGAAAAGTACAAAGATACTATTTGCTTCATGGTTGAGATAGACACAACATGCATGGAGGCAGTTGAACCAAGGACAAAGTGGATCCATCCACTTGGATATGAGGTTGATAAACAAGTCCTAGAAGCATATGCACAAGTATTGCTTTTAGCCCCTAAAGATGTTAATGAGCCAAGATGGGGAACATATGAGGAGAAAACTAGAGAAGTTGATGTTATTCTAAACAGCGCAGCAACAAAAAGAAAAGTTGCCAAGGTTACTTCAAAAATCTTGAGAATTCATGGTGTATCACAAGAAGACTTAGAAAAATCAAGGGAAGAAAATATTTCTTTTGTAATTGAGAGCGCAACAACAAAAAAGATAGAATCAACGGATCCTAAGTTGAAGAAGGTAAAAATAGAAAAATCAAATGATAAGAAGGGTAAAACTAATGTTACTCCTACGCCCAAAGAAACCATTGACCTTACTACTCCTCCTGAGTATAAGGCAATTCCTAAGAGGAAGAAAGATATTAGCATTATTCATCCATTCTCGTGAGTAATGGGGAATAGAAGGAACACTCAAGCTCCTCCCGAAGTAAGTTTCAAACCTAGTCTTAATGTGTTAAATACAAGGATTATTGATCAAGGAAGAATTGATCAAGTAGGAAAGTTCTATGAGAAATAAAGTGAGATTGACAAATTAGAGATACATGGAATGATTTTTAAACATATGTTGAATTTTAAGAAGATAGTCTTAGAACTAAAGAATATGATTCTTGATAATGTGTGGAACATCTTAGAGTTCCAAAAGAGATAGGCTATTGAAGAGGATCTAAGGATAAGAGAAAAGATTCTAGATGAAACCCTTCCTGTATGTTCTCTAGAGGAGAAATATCTATTGTTAGATCTAGTAAAGCCATATCTCTAAACCAAGTCAAGGACCCTGCATATATTGGACAAAAACTATGAACTGGTGGCTAAGGAAATAGAGAAGGCATTCGAGAAGGTCTTCATGAATAGGCACATGTATCCAGCTACTACACCCAAAGCTCAAGTACCCACTATGGTTTCAAAAGAGTCAGAGATTACTAATGTACCTATGACAGGTCCCCAAGACTCAACACTTGTAGTTGAAACAATATCAAAGGAAGATAATTCAACACCCATATCAGAGACATTCAAAGATTGTTAGAAATATGGAATACTGAGAGGGGGGGGTAAATCAGTATTCTACAAACTTTATCTTTTTCCCAATTATGGATATAATAGATTATCTTTATACATGCATAACATAAGAAGCTAAACAATATGCATAGCAATGGAAATAAAGAACTCATAACACATGATATGTTCTCGAGGAAACCCTGGCCAAGGGAAAACCCCAGTGGGGATGGTACCCATAAAGATCTACTAATCAAAAGTATCATGTTAAGGATGTTGACCTTGTTAGGAGTCTATTACAAACATATAGTGTATCAGTCCTGATTAAGGGACTATAGGCCTTGTTAGAAGCCTCAACCCTGTTAGGAGTTGTCAATTCAAAATATGATTACCATATGAGCCCACTACCCAAACAAGTAATGTACAATGTATACTTATTAAAAACATGGATTAAGGTATATAACCTTATGCTACTTGCATCAATATCTTTTCACTGCTCTTACATTCACATCATATCATTACAATATTTTTCATTATCTCTACTTCTTCTTGCAATTACATATTACATATATACAAGTTATTAAAGATAATAACTTTATATGGTTTGCTTCCATATATCTTTATCCAAGAGTTAAAATCTAGGATTTCATCCCTTTATATTGTTAAGTCATTATTTTGATAAACAAAATAATCCCTTAACTCTTTACCAATTCTGCCTTCATATTCTGTCCCGTCAGCTTAACACTGTCTTCGGTAAAACTATCATAACTAATTCTGTACATGCCATACTAACTTGCACTTTGAGATGGGTCATCATTAGTCATCATAGAGTCTATGTTCAAGTGCACAAGCACTGAACTTACTCCAGTCAATGTCACAAACAAAAATTGTATCTTGGTGCACTGGTGAAAACACTGTCTTACACTTAGACAAATTTGCAATGCACTCTATTGTACTTGCTCTCAGACTTGTGTGATCTTCATGTGGATCATATGTTTCCATAATGACATCTATGTACTCACTTCAGCCAAATTTCCAACAATCTCCCCCTTTGTCATTGGTGGCAACATATGAGAAAATTGGCTAAGTGTACAAGTCAAAATCTCAAAATTGTATCAAAATTGTGGCCACAGTATAGAATATGTATACTATCCTTATAAATCCTCAAAATATAAACTCTAATACAATGCTCCCCCTAAGAGTATCAATCCTTATCAAATATATCAATTTTCTGCTCTAATATCTCTCCCCCTTTGACAACAATGACAAAATAAGGTAGGGAGGATTACAAAATTGTATCCCAAGAAGATTATACCTTCATTTTCTTATTGCAAAGCTGGTAGGCTTGCAACACAATCTTCAAAATCAGATTTCATAGCTTCTATCTCCTTTTCCCATGAATTCTTGATGGAATCTACCACATTGAGTAATGTGCTCAGTCCATAAGCTGCTATTTGACAAGCTTGGAGGTTGTCAAATTTGAATTTTTGAAAGGATGTCTTAGCTGTAAGACATTCTTCTAACTGCTCTTCAATGATACTCAACTTCATAGAGATGTGTTCTCTCAAAAGAGTGAGTCTCCTTATTTTTCTGTTCCTCTTATCTTGCAATATTCTTATTTCATCATAAAGCTTCTGAACTTTCTTTTCAGCATCACATACCTTTACATTAGGTCTAGAAAGAAGGTTACATTTATTCTAAATCTCAACTTCCTTAAACTTGATCTTATGTTCCTCTTCTACTGTCAAAATCTTTGGTTTTGTACACTGTATGTACAATGATTTTCCTATCTCCAAATGTTTCCTCAAGTTCTTGATACAAATATCAAGACTGCTAATATCATTCCTGATATTCTGACTTATGTTCAAAAGCATTTCAGCTTCATAAGCTATTTGAGCTCTCACTTTTGCAATATCAGATAGGTCAGTGAATTCATTGTCAAAAGTGCTCATTACCTTCTTAGATTTCTCCAAAGGGTCTTCCTCTATGATTTGTGTAGTTACAATGCTTTGTAACTTCTCAGTAAGGTCCTTCAGACTCCCTTCAAGATTTTTCACTTTCTTGTTCTTGCCAATGATTTTATTCAAAGAAGTGATCAGTTCCAACTGATCATCATCATCAACTTCCTTTCCTAAATCTTCAAAAAAAGATCCAATTAATTTCTTCTTTCCAGTCTTAGGAGTAAGACTATTTTCTTCTATGGTAGGAATGGGTGCTTGAATCTCAATCTTCTTAGGTTCTTCACTGATAGATTGAGTCTGCTATGCTTCTTTAGTTCTATCCGGTTCATCAAGAGTTGAATTGTCAACAATGTTTGCTAAGTTCTTGAATACATTATCATCAGTAGCCAAGGTGACATTAGTACCTTCTATATTCATAGTTTCATCTTCAATGTTAATAGCTGAAGGAGAATGAATATCTTCTTGTTTAGCTTCAACTGCTTGCTCTGCTGCAACCGATGGCTCTCCAATATTTTTTGCCATGACCTTGATTATTGCTTGCTCTATATCTGAATTAAATTCTTCATATCTGCCTCCCATAATCAAAATGGTTCTCCTTTTGGTTCTCAAATGGGTGCTTAAGGCCTTCAATATCTACTCCAAGTGTTCATCATCTCTCACATCACAAAGCTTCTTCACAAGATTCTTTTTGATATTAGTGTCTTCTTCAGTTGCTCTCTACTTTCTATTTAGTAGTTTGGTGTACAACTCATCAGGTATTTGACCTTGAATAGAATCAAATTTCTTGTTTGCCAAAATCATATGCTTCATAATAGCATTCTCCAAATTAAGTATGTCTGAATAATCATAAAGACTGTAGTACTTGTTCATTCTGGTAAAGTCTCCATTTTCAATAATCTACTCATTAAGCTTTTCAACTTTAGGTTTCCAAGCTTTCTTCTTAATTGTAGTGTCATCATCTTTTATTTTTGCAATTTCTCTTGGTACTGGTTGAACTAAAGTCTTCTATCTCTTTCCTGGTCCATTAGCAATTTCTTTCATTCTCTTGCTAGCTGTGGAGGAAGTGGATCTAGTTGTTACTTGTTCCTTTTTTGGTTCCTCTACTTTCACCTTGACTTGTGTAGGTTCTTGTTGTACTACATCAGATGAAAAGGGTGGTACAATCAAGACTTCTTTCTATCCAATATCCCTGATTGCTACTACTGTCTATTTTGCTATTAAGAATTCTTATTCTGAAATTCCTGTATCTTTCAGTATTCTCCTGATAGTGTTGTCAACTCTCTTCTTAGATTTCTTCTCTTCAATTATAGCTTTTTTCGAGTTGAATTTCTCTTCAAAAGTTTCAAATCTGCTGCACTAAGTGTCCAATTTACTCTTAAGTAATCTACCAACATATTCTTCTGTTTCAGCCTTAGATATCTCATAGCCAAGAGGGTCTATGAACTCAATTCTAGGTTCCACTGCTTCAATATAGGTAAAGTCAGTGTCAACCATAAAACATATATCATTCTTATACTTCTTCACAAGTGACTGTGGAATTCTTGATCTGCTAGTTACCATGTTCTAAAATGTCTTCACTACTAACATAGCACTCTCATTTACTTTGTCAATAACATGTCTCAAATATACTGCATTTATCCTTTCCATACTATTTTGTCCATCATTCCAATCATGTGCAATGGTGTATGGAAATCTTCTCAATGAGTGGAAAAACATGTATGTAATTAAGGATGAAAATCTAAATTGTGCATACTTAGATTTTTTTATCTTCTACAAGTTTTCAAATAGTTGAATTCTTAGAATTTCACACATATCAACTGGTACTTTGTCAACACACATTAAATAGGCAATATGCACCATTCCAGCTGCCATATCATCTTCTGTAGAATTTGCACAAAACTTAGTTGTTAGGTACTTGCATAAATATCTAACATCATGTTGTTTGATCTTGCTAATCACAATTCCTCTACCATTGTAGGATGAACCTATGTTGTCTATGACTATTTTTCTCATATTTTTCTCATTTAAAGGAATAGCACCAACTTTAGATAAACTTGTGACTTCATGAATCAAGTCAACTGTAATGTCTATCACTCTATCCTCTAGCCAAAACTTCCCATTGTGAATTCTGCTCAGAATAATCTTAGTGCATTCTTCATTGTCAAACTCATACTTCAAAGCATACTGAAAAATCTCATTATCTTTCAAATGTTCATATCCTTTTTTTAATGACATATCCTGATTGTAAATGTTCATATGTTTGTTGGTAAAATCACTATCACTGACAATTTCTAACTTGTATCCAGGATAACTTCTCACATTTTCTAAATGCAAAACTCTGTCTGGTACAGATGATAATGCTAAACTAGGATCATCTTCTTCCAAGGGTTTTACTAGTTCCCTCTTCATTCTAGGTCTATTCTTATCTCTGATATTGTGAATTAAGGATACATCCATGACTACTTTAAATTCCTTATACCGATTCAAAGATCTATCAAGATAAATACCTCAAGTTCACGATTTTAGGGCTTTCATAGATTCGACGCTCAAATCTTTCACCAAATCACTACAAAATGCTTCCAATCTCTGTTCTTTTCTCTCCTAAATACTTCAATTTTCTTTCATAATCAAATAATAGTGATCATAACCTTTTATTACTTCAATCTCACTTAGATCTGACATCGCATTCAATTCTTTTGCCGCTTCTTTCCAAAAAGTTGTTTTTGTTATCCTGCAAAACTTAAAACTTCTTGCAATCTTGCAAAACATAATATTTTCATTTGCACTCTT
This sequence comes from Chamaecyparis obtusa, assembly GCA_027943335.1. Classification (NCBI taxonomy): domain Eukaryota; kingdom Viridiplantae; phylum Streptophyta; class Pinopsida; order Cupressales; family Cupressaceae; genus Chamaecyparis; species Chamaecyparis obtusa. The sequence continues at coordinate 806,322 of BSBK01001943.1, forward strand.
AACCATAGCATTAGTACATCATAAACTACCTTACATTAACTGTGCAAGACTTAATTCATCAAAAATCTACTTCTACGCTGATTCTAAGTTCCTAATCTACTGCAATTATCATAAATTAAGTGCTTTGAGTTAGGTCAGGTAAGGATTCATTCTTACCACTTGATACTTCACCTTTCTGATTACCTTCAATGTTGAATATGTTTCCTTGATTTGTGCCTTTAACAAACTTCACTTCATCTGCATTACTACAACAACCTTTCTATCTGTTACCTGCATCTTCATTTCTTCTTGCATGATTTCGAGGGTTAGGGTTAGGATTAAAAACTTCATTGTTCATTCTGCAAAACCTTGTTGTATGTCCAATCTTGTTACATATCTGACAAACAATTCCATTGTTCCCATATCTTGGTCCTTGCTGATTGATTATGATTTGCAATTTCTAGCAATGTGTCCAATCTTGTTGCATCTATAACATACTACTTCATTTCTTCTGTTCATATCTTCAGTAGGTCTTTTATCTGCATTGTTATTATTTCTAAACTTTCTACTACCATAATTATTCTCAATAACTTTAGGTCTTCTACATTCAATAGTTCTATGTCCAAAACCATGACAATTATAAAAATAACCATTAAGAGGTTTAAATTATTTACTTGTGCAATCTCTCTTCATGTGAACAATAGTATTACTACCAAAATATCTACCTTTGAATTCTCTTTGCATACCTTTTGGTGATTCTTCTTGGTTTAGTGGTTCTTCCCTTTTAGTTGGTTCTTCTCCTTTAGGTGTGTCTTCAGATTTGTTGATCTCATCTGACTTTTTCTTATCTATGCTTTCAGATTCTTTTAGATCTGGTTCCTTGCTTTCATCATTTGTTCTGAATATATTAAATCCAAGTCCAGTCTTATCATAGGATGGTTTTCCATAAGATACTTGTTCATCGATCTTCTCACTATTTGAATATAGCCTTTCAAGTTGTTGTTTGGATTGAGTCAATTCACCTTTCACAATCTTATTGTATTTCTCAAGTTCTGCATGCTGAAAATTTACTTTCTCAAATTCAGATGTTACTTTGCCAAGTTTGGATTTTAATTGTTCATTCTCAATCTTCAAACTTTCATTCTCAGATCTAAGATTTGCTTCATTTTTGTCATTTCCATCTTTCAAACTAAGCTTCAGATTTGCTATCTTTAGTTCATGCTTAAGGATCACATTTTCTTTTTCTAAATTGGCATCACAGTCTTCAATAAGAATTTCATATTCCTTTTCAGATTTTAGATCTTCTACCTTTTTTTTCAGTTTCTCAATAAGGTTCTTTGCATCATCATATTTCCTTTTCAGAGTGTTTCTTTCATCAGTAAGCATATCAATCTATTCAAGAGATTCTTCAATATTTTTCTATAGTTGATCCATATCCATAGAGATCTTACTCAAGTTGCTAGGCTTTCCTTGAATGATTCTTCTCTGAGTAACTAAGCTATGATACCAATTGTTAGAAATAGGGAATACTGAGAGGGGGGGGGGGGGGTTGAATCAGTATTCTACAAACTTTATCTTTTTCCCAATTATGGATACAATAGATTATCTTTATACATGCATAACATAAGAAGCTAAACAATATGCATAGCAATGGAAATAAAGAACTCATAACACATGATATGTTCTCAAGGAAACCCTGGCCAAGGGAAAACCTTGGTGGGGATGGTACCCACAAAGATCCACTAATAAAAAGTATCCTATTAAGGATGTTGACCCTGTTAGGAGTCTATTACAAGCATATAGTGTATCAGTCTTGATTAAGGGACTATAGGCCTTGTTAGAAGCCTCAACCCTGTTAGGAGTTGTCAATACAAAATTTGATTACCAAATGAGCCCATTTCCCAAACAAGTAATGTACAATGTATATTTATTACAAAAATGGATTAAGGTATATAACCTTATGCTGCTTGCATCAATATCTTTTCACTGCTCTTACATTCACATCATATCATTACAATATTTTTCATTATCTCTACTTCTTCTTGCAATTACATATTACATATATACAAGTTATTAAAGATAATAACTTTATATGGTTGGCTTCCATATATCTTTATCCAAGAGTTAACATCTAGGATGTCATCCCTTTATATTGTTAATTCATTATTTTGATAAACAAAATAATCCCTTAACTCTTTACCAATTATGCCTTCATATTCTGTCTTGTCGGCTTAACACTGTCTTCGGTAAAACTATCATAACTAATTATGGACATGCCGTACTAACTTGCACTCTGAGATGGGTCATCATTATTCATCATAGAGTCTATGTTCAAGTGTGCAAACACTGAACTTACTCTAGTCAACGTCGCAAACAAAAACTATATCTTGGTGCACTGGTGAAAACATTGTCTTACACTTAGACAAATTTGCAATGTGCTCTGTTGTACTTTCTCTCAGACCTATGTGATATTCATGTGGATCATATGTTTCCATAATGACAACATCTATGTACTCACTTCAGCCAAATTGCCAACAAAGATGACTCAATTTTTATTGATAATATAAAAGTCACTTTGGTGGCCACAAAAATGCATTTGGATAAGTTTGAAGAAGCCTTTGTAATCACTCAAGAGGTTGAGAATGTATGTAGTAACACTCCTAATCAACAAGAAATATTGATTGAGGACATTAAAAAAGAAGAAGAAAAGAAAGAAGAAGAAAAGATGGAAGAAAATAAAGAAGAAGAAAAGAAAGAAGAAGAAAAGATGGAAGAAAAGAAAGAAGAAGAAAAAGAAAAAGAAGTTGAAAAACAAAAGGGAGAAGAAGAGGTAAAAGGAAGTGACAAAAAAGATGAACCATCAGTTGAAATGATCAAGGTAAAACAAGAAGTGATGGATAGCACTCCTATCAGCAGCATTGTTGTCAAGTTTGACACCTGACACAACTAGTTTGGATTCATGGGGAGAAGAAGACTTGATCAAGTTTAGCGTCTTAGCTATGGAGAAAGCCAAGGAGAAATAGGTAATGAGGAATCCCCTCCTTGTTGAATCAGTAAACATCTTAAACACCTTGTTACCAGCAGACAAGAAAGTGTCCAAGGTACACTCCATTGATGATGTGAGTACAGTTATTTCATAGTTTAAGAGTAATTTCTCTAGCCTAGAAGAATTTGCATCCCTAGTTGTAGAGGAGAAGTATTTGAAGAAAAGGCTAAGTGAATTGGTTAGCAACTTCTCACTTGACCTTAGTTCACTCAAAGTTGGACAAGCAACTTTGAAGGAGTTTGTAGCAAAGGGCAGGAAGATTATTGCTGATTGTATGGATCAAGACAAGCTCATTGATGATCATCTCAAGAAGATACAAGAAGAAGAAAAAATGATAGAAAGTGTAAATAAATCATTCAAAGATCCCTCCACTAATGTAAACATGTGCAAAAATGTATATCAAGGGTAGATTGATAAGATTGAGAAGGTAGAAAAGGAGATGTCCAAGATAAGGGCAAGGCAAACACAACTAAGGAATGCTCTTGCACCCTCATTAGATATACTTAATCATAATATCAAGGAGATTGATGCCACCATGGTGACATATGATTGAGGTCCTAGCATAGATTTGGAGAAGATGGAGAAGCTATAGTATGCACTATGCGCCCATCTCCAGATGGTCAATTCATTGATCACATTTTGGAAGAAGGAGACCCAAAACCTATAGATAGCATATCCGGATGTTCTCTCACATTAAGTATTTGTAGATACAATTTTGAAGCACCTTTTTCATTAATGTCAAAGGGGGAGTATGTATAGAATATGGTTATATATTTGTATAAGGAGATATAAGATAGAAAGTTATGTATAAGGGAGATATAAGACAAAATCTTTTTGTATTAAGGAACAGTTAGCAACTTGGCCATATTCCTTTGTTGCCATCAATGACAAAGGGGGATATTGTTGGAAAGTTGGCTATACTAGTGTATATGACTTAGTATAGTGTTTTCATTATGGCAACAAAGTCATATAGTAGTTTGGAGTCAGCGCACTTGATGAGAAGATCAGAAATCAGCTAAGTATTGAAGACTGGATAGTGTACAGAGTACCTGAAGCTTAGAGCATCAGCACATGTGCATATGACTGAGTTATGGTATGCACCTTGGAAGATAAGTTGGTTAGACTATATTTATGATTATTCTATGAGTGCATGATCAGATATGCAAGTATGACAAAGTTATAGATAGTTGAAGTTACACAACCAGTGTGTGCCAGAGAAGAACAGAGTAAGCAACCGACTGTTGGCATTTTGATTTGCGGTTATATTATTATGATGTAAAGGCCATGCACCTATTATAATTAGGTTTCCAACATGTAAATATGTTTTTTTGTAAACACACTTAAGCTAATTCAATTGGAAGTGTTGTATGTAATCGGTTAAAGGGCTGACCTAGTTATTTAATTTGTATGTGCATATAAATATGAGATGCGCCCATTGTAGTCAGTATGAGAGTTGATATAGAGTTGAGATAAGTAGCGTAGAAGTGTGAAAAGAGTCTATAAGATGTATTAGAGCTTTGCAAGAGGTAAAAGCATCAACACATCAAAGGAACTGATCAGACAAGAAGTGTCACAGTAACAGTTCATCCAACAGATATAGTGTGTATCTGAGATCAAAAGGTTGCAGCCTTCACCACTTGAGCAGTGAGCTCTAGGATAATGCATCCACACCCCTAATAGGGTTTATTGTAAAAGACTCCTAATAGGGTTCGAACCTTGACAAGGTCTACTATACTTAATACATTGTAAAGAAACTCCTAACAGCGTTAAGGATATTCTAACAAGGATCATAAAACACTAGTACAAAGTATTAGTGGGTGTTAATTCCCACCGATATTTTTACCTATTTGGGTTTCCCCGTAACCATATTGGTGTTATGTGTGGATTTCATGTTTCATGTTTATGTGGATGTTCATTTCAGTACTTAAGCATTTAAGTTTAGTTTGAGATTAAGTAAAAAGATAAAATATAGTGAACATTGATTAACCGCCTCCCCTCTCAGTGTTCCCATTCCTAACAATATATACAAGGATGGCTAGGAAATGAAGAAAGATACTTGACTTGAGTTTTAATGGCACCTATTTACCAACTTTTCACCAATTGAATTTATTTCTCTTTTTCTCTTTTATATGGTTTTTTTTCCTACCAAGGTGCCTATTTTCTAGGTTTTTACCAGGGCACTTTTTCTCTTTTTCAATTTTTTTGTATTTTTGTATTTTTCAATTTTTGTATTTTTTATTTTTTTAATTTATTTTTTGTTATCATCAAGGTGCCTATTTGCTAGGTTTTCACCAAGACAAAAAAAATTTAAGGATCCATAGCTAAATGTTTTTTCTTTCCTCATGCTCAATTTTCCACTATTTTTTATTTCTTCAGGAGCTCTTTTTTTTGATTTTGTACTTTTATGCTTTTCTCATTTTTTTCTTCTTTTCTTAGGATCAATTTTCCAATGTTTTTGGATTTCTTCAAGTTCACTTTTTTTTGTACAAAATAAATAGAATGCTCTCTCGTCTAATATTCTGATACTCTTTCCCCTTATACTCTTTTATCTGTTCTAGGTATATAACCTCTTTAGGTGTACATGGACATGTGAAGGCAATATTTTCTTAATCTTCAGGAACTATTTTGATCTAATTATATCCTGAGAAACCATCCATAAGAGAGTACATTTCATAACCCACATTCATGTCCACTATTATGTCTATGTTTGGGAGTGGAAAGTCATCCTTTGGGAATGCTATATTAGGATCTCAAAAGTTTGTGCATACAAGAATAGAATTGTAATGCTTGAAAATAGGCATGATGTTAGATATCCATTCAACATAATTAATAGATCTTTTAAATCCATCACTCAAGATTTTTTCCAGTTCTGCTTTGACTAGGAGAGCTATATGTGGATGCATTTTTTGTAAATTCTATTTTACCATCTTGATAGGTCATGAGCTATAGATAGATGATGCATAATAAGATTAGTGTCAAGCCCTAGCATGTATGAATATGTACAAGAAAAATTTATCTTCTTTTCTCTGAAGAATTCAATAAATTGTTGTTTTTCATTTGCTGACAATCATTGAGCTAGATATGTGAGATGAGGTATTTCAGTTGTTCCTAAATTTATAGCCTATGTTGTCTCTATCAAGACTGAAGATATTTCCTAAAAATAACTAGGAAGGCTACCAAGTACCTCATCTTTGGGTGCCTCAAATATTCTTTTACCTTCAAATACGCCTTTTGTTGTTACTTTTTTTGGCTCTAACACCGCCAAAAAGTTGTTTTCACCATCAACTAACCCATTCTTTTTCATTTTTATTTTTATTTTATGACTGAGGTACTTGATATCTATCTTAGTCATATTTTTTATGGTTCACTAGTGGAATAAATCACATGTTTAATGGCATTAAGGTAACAAACAATTTCATACTCATTCTGAAAGGAAGATAACTTAGGTTGTTAGTTTTTCTACGACCAATTGATAAGGTCAAGGTACGTAAGTGGGAGGGAAGTGACGGGTTACAAAGTATTGATATATGGGGAATCATCTCTAGGGACAAGATATTTAGAGCTTATAAGTTCTCCTTCAAAAGTACCTAGATTGATCTAATTTCTAGCGAAGTCAACTTGATCAACGAAAGAAGCAAGTAATTTTGAATCATCAAGCCATATAGGTGACTCATCTACCACCTCGGTTTGGTTAGAATAGGTATGAACCACATCTATCCCTAATTCCATTGACTCAACTAAGATAGAATCCCATTCAGGTTCTTGTGAGTCAGCATCTCTTTGTAGAAATTATGCCATATTTTTGCAGATGTGTTCTTTGTTAGGATCTTCAACTTCCGACTCCTCACTGTGGTGAGATGTAGAAGTTTCATCATGTCTTCATGAAGATCCTTCTTCATTCCAAAGGATAGCAGTAGAAGGAAAAAAAAATTCCTCATTTTGATAGCATGTATGAGTAAGTACAACCTCCTCTTTAGATTTACTATTTTTAGGAGATGGATCAAAAGAAAGTTTCACATTAGAAATTCCCAATCTAGTTTTATCTCTAGATTTTCTTTCATTAGTATGACTCATAGGATCAACAGAGCATGCCACTTATCACTTAAAGGACCATGACTAGGATAACCCATTTTAGCTAGGAATTCATATCCCTTCCATATTTTTCTGGAGACACTGTAGCAGTAAGCACAAATTCTTCAGGTTCTTTTCCTCTATAAATCCATTCTCTAATAGCTTGTTCCTCTCTTTCATCTTCTAAAGGAAATAAGGACTAGAAAAAAGTATATCGCATGTCATGGAAGAAAATGATGGATTTTTATCTTTTGAAGGTTTTCCATAGGAGTGAGGGGACACTGGGAATGTAGCAATAGAGTCAAGTTGATATTCTCCCATCCCTAGATTCAACATTTCCATTTTTTTCACAATTGAACTCAACACTAAGTGCATTAATAGACATGGAATTGTCTCATGGAATAGAGATCTCAGTCCCGTTGAAGGGAATTTTTATTCATTGATGGTAAGTAGAGGGGACTACTTGTATATCATGAATCCAAGGTCTCCCTAGTAGTATATTATAAGCAAGAGGGATATCAAGGACTTGAAAGACCACCTCTTTTTGAACTGGACCAACTTGAATGGGTAACACAATCAATCCATTAGAAGACCTCTCAAATTTTTCATATGCTTTGATAGTGATTTTTTTCCTTGAATCAATAGTAAACTATATGATAATCCCAACTTCTTAATTACATTGAAAGAATAGATATTCAACCCAACATCATTATCTATTAGTACACATTTGACTTAGGTTGGATAGATTTGAATCTCAATGTGTAAGCGAAGGTTATGCGGGTGACTAAAGGATTTGTCATCTTCCTCTTAAAAGGGAAAGGTAATGTGGAGTGGTGATAATATTAACCATAGTCCAAATTGATCAACACCAATGTTCTTAGGGACACTACAAGTCTGCACAAAATTTTCCAATATTTCCTTGTGCATAGGTGATAATTCTAGTAACTCAAATATCAAAATATGTGTTGGAGTACGTTGAAGTTGGTCTACTAGACTATAGATAGGCTTACTAGAAGTAGAGGCTTTCTTAGAAGAAGATATCATTTATTTGGGATTTTCTTTTTTTGAAGGGTTTAGAACCCTAAGCATGACTTTGGGTTGAAATCTAGTGACAACATTGAGATTTTCTCTAGGTGCAAGAGAGTCGAAACCCATAAGCATGATCATATGGTTAGACTCATTAGGAGGTTGGGGTTTCATGGAAGAACTAGAACCTCTCAAGATGACCTTGGGTGCCTCATCAATATCATAGTCATAGTTGGGTCCATTATGTCTCATCATTTTAACACTTTCATCCCTTGGCTTGAGCATGTTGATGATATTATCATTATTTATGTAAGTATGATTGATCTTAGCTCCTTGATCTTTCTTGGATGTTGATGCCTCTCCTTTATCATACTTAGGGAGTGGCTCCTTAAAAGACTTGTGGTCAAAATTCTTGGCGAGACCATCTACACATAAATTCCGATTCTCAATAAGATCTTGGAAATTTTTTTGTATCCTTATGATATTGTTAGTCTTATGTCCTTTATTCTAATGATATTTATAGTAATGATTATCATTCCACCATTTGGGTTTCGCCTCTGGTTCATAAGGCTTAGCATATTCTGGCAATGTGATAATCTTGTTGAAGAGTAGTATCTTAAGTATCACATCATATGAGTCTCCCAAAGGTGTAAAATATCACTTAGGCTTAGGCACCCATGAAGATCTAGTCTAATTAGAGTCATTATATTTTGCAGCCTCTTGTTGTCGATTTGTTAAGATAGCACTAGCCAAGTTGAAGATGAGATCTTTAGGCTTGGTTTCATCAACAACACCGTTGTTAACCACATGTTTGTTCTTTTTCCAAGGGTTACCCTTATCTTTATTGTATCCATTACCATTTTTGGATTTCTCTTTTCTCAAAATGATTTCACCCTTTTTAACCAAGACATATTCTATTTAGAAAGATTCGATCATATAATTAAAAGTGAAGAAGACTTTCTTTCTAAGGTCATAGTGCAGTTCAAGGATAAGATTATTAACAAAGATGTCAATATTTTCATTTTGAGGAAGTTTCTATGGATATATTGAGTGCAAATTTCTCTTTTCAAGAATGTCACAAAGGGTTCGCCTCATCTTTTCTTAATGTTGCATAAGTCAAACATAGTTACTAGATGTTGAATATTATTGTATGAACCTTTGCATTAATTCATCAAAAGACTTAAGTGGAGGTGTAATATTTGTAAACCATTCCATTTCTTGGCCACTTAAACTCCTAGGAAAGAGTCACATAAGATACATTTCATCATGCATGAAATCCATACTTAGAGCATAAAATTTTCTGACATGATCATGTGGATCTCCATTTCCATCGTATTTGTCATATTTAGGGATCTCAATATCTCTTGAAAATTGCATCATGTGTAAAATTTTCTCAAAAGGTAAAGTACATATAGATTCCATGTAAAATGATGATTTAGGCTTATCCTTTTCCTTTCTTAAGCTTGAAATTTCATTTTTCAAATTTTGTATTTCTTTGATGGAAACTTCTAAAGCTAAGGGTTATGTTTTTCGAATCAATCCATCAACATCAAAGTCCTATGGAAGATTCAATCCTCTAGAAGATAGGTGTAAAAAGTATTGATCACCATGTTTGTTCCAATGTCTTCAACATAAGCCTTTGGTAACGATCATGTTGTTGAAAATTTAGGAGCACTTCTTCTGTAATTTCTTACTTTGTATTGTTACCATGTTGGGAGTCACATCTAGAATGTGAAGATCTCAGAGGCGAGTCATATCCATTGTGTTGAGATCTTGGAGGAGATCTTGTTGGTGAATTATTTCAATTATTTCCACTATCACCATAGAAATTTTTATTAAATTATTGAGCCAATTTGGCTATTTGTTCTTCCATGTATCCTTTTCTTTCTAATTCAATTCATCTTAATCCTTCATTTTTCTCAGAAAGATCATTGAATTGCTTGTTATGCTCTTCCCTAGACATGGTGAAAGATAGACTATTTTCAGATTTTGATGAGGAAATAGGTGTCTCATAGATGCTATCAAAAGTACTTCCAAAAAGTCAAACCAATTTTTGGTATTCTCCTCTTCTTTGTCAAAGATAACTTGAGGGTCTTTGTCTCGATGATGCTGATGCCTAGTGAGAAAGGGTAATTCATCAAAGCTGATTGGTGGTTTATTTCCTTGATCAATTTGGTATCTAGTTATTACTGGCATGAATGAGAATGTAAAGAGCCAATTAAGATGAAATAAGACAACTTGATGTCCACTCTAGAAAAGAAAAGTGTTCACGTGTCCAAAAGAAAAAAAAAAAGAGAATAAAAGAGATAGAGAATAAGATGACTTGTCACAAAGTTCCCAAGTTGCGAGTAAGATCCCTGTGTAGGAAACTTGCGACTCGAGTCAAAAGATAAAGAAAATGCCAAGATAAGATAACCAAGAGAGATTAGACAAGTGAATAAATCTACTAGTCAAGAATATAAACAAGGAATTTAAGTAATCCTTTTCAGCTAAAATAACTCATATCTTGTCAATTTTAGACTAAGAGACCCAAAAGAGTCAAATGTAAGCTCCCTAAACTAACTAAGAGAAAATTGGACCAAACCAACTCAGATCAAAACCTGGGTGATAGACCTCAACTAACCGGGTGACAATTAGATAGAAAAAAAATTCTATATGATAGACCCTAGTATAGTCAGATAACACTTTTAAGATCGTACATGTAGACACCTAAAAATCCACTTGTCAATTAAAAATATTTAGTTGATAAAAGTCTTGATGTTATCATCATTAATTAATTAATTAATTAATTAATTTTTATTGTTACTATCCCTTCCTTTATTTTAATTAAAGAACCTTTCCCAAAAATGTTTAAATCAAATTTAAACATTATTCCCTCCTAAATTTATTAAATCATTTAATAAATTATTTTCCAACCCAAACCCTCTTTAAATAAATTTAATATGTATTTAAATCCCTAAAACACTAGATATCTTCTAGAAAACCCTAAACCTATCCTCTCATCCATAATCACTCCCTAACCCTTCTTAAGGTGTCATTCCTAACCCTCTTAGCCCAAACTCTCTCCCTTTGATTTTGGGTCAACACACTCATTAATGAACCCTTACACCATAATTAATTTATCTTAAAACCTCTTAATGAAGTCCCATGTCTCTTATTCCACCTTGGTCCCCTAGCACTCTTCCCTATTATTTTTCACACATGTGTGAGCAACCCTTCATCCTTATCCCTTTGACCCTAAGGCTTAACCCTTGGTCCTAAACCCCAGCTCTTGGTCATAAACCCTGACTACCATTCCTAACCCAAGCCTCTCCTCAAAATATATAAATATCCTCCCTTCCAAGAGGAAAAAACCAATTCACTCTTTCATATTAAGCATTATTATAATGAGCATTTTCATCTAGGATCTTCATAGCATTTAGTAGTATTGTTAGATTTACTTCATTTTCATGTTTTCTAACTCACATCTTATCTTATCCTAATGGATTAAATTAGTTTATTTCATGATTTTCACATCATTTTAAGCTCATATAAAACTTATATTTCAGTTAAAATCAACTTTGCACACTCATCAATAGCCTAAAATTTGCATCTCATCATTTTCACCCTTGGAACCCTAGGGGAAAAATAGGTTCCCCAAACCTAGTTTTGTGCCATTATTGGGTCTCCATGGCTTGAAAATAATATTAATAATCCCTAAATAGCATAGTTTAAATGATCATTATTCTTTGAGAGCACACCCACATCCCTCCTAAATGACCACATCAAACAATGACTAGGTGCTCTCGTTTAAGCTCAATCTGAGGTGGCCTAAAAATAGATTTTCTATATGTTGATGCATTATTAGTTTATAATAATGTTTTAAAATTCCATCATGCTCATGATAGGTTAGGTTTTCATCACTCACATTTTGGCACACCCCATGGGACCCCACCATGCTCTTCAACTGCATTTTTTAGGGTTTTTAAGCAAAAACTCTATTTTATGAAGATTTCTTACAGTTCTGTGGGAATCCTCATATGAGTAAACTACATGGCCCTATTTCATCATAGTAGAACCCATGTATTCTTGTACGCTACTCTGTACTAACTTGTATTGAGTCATCCTACAAGCCATTTTTGGCTTCTACATCCCTCCTGGCCCTATTTGCTCGTATGAGGACCCCTGCATACTCGTAAAAGCCTTAATCATAACTTGTATGAGTAAACACCATGAAATAAAAATCCCTTTTTGCTTTTATGGGAAATAGGGGGCATGTTTAAGGCCTTAAACTTAGGTTTGTTTGAGTTTTTAGGTTCATTTGACCTCCCTATTTGCTCCTAATCTTCAAATTTGTAGGTTCTAACTCTATTTCATGTAGGTACTCCTTGGAAAGCATGCCAACCATAAAAAAATCAAGGTCCTAAGACCTACTAACTCACTTGGTAGTTTAGGAAACATAGGTGTTAGGAATAGTCCGAAGAGATGACTGAGAGGGAGGGAGGTGAATCAGTTATCTACAAGATTCAATTCTTTATCCAATTAAGTATATAATAACATCAAGCACATACACAATAAGATAAAACTTAACACAACACCACAATTTTGGTTACGGGTAAACCCAAATAGGTAAAAACCCTGGTGGGAATTACCACCCACTATAAACTGCACTAGAGTATAATGATCCATGTTAGAAGATCTTATAACCCTGTTAGAAGTTGATCTTTACAATGCATGAAGTACAGTGACCTAGTCAAAGGTTAGACCTTGTTAGGAGTCTTTTACAAATAACCTTATTAGAGGTGAGTACACACTGTCCGGGAGCACACTACTCAAATGGTGAAGGCTACAACCTTTTGCATAACAGATACACACTATATCTAGATCTTGGTGAACTAGAAAGTAGACCTGTTGTCTTGATCAATTCCAATGAATATCATATACTCTTCTTTTCTTCACATAGATCTTTAACTGATGATTGACTATCTCAGCACATTCGCATCTTCTGCTCTGCTCTCTCAATCACAATTAGCAATCACAACTGACTAGCTATAAGTATCTCTCTCCAAATGATATAATCAAGTCAACCTATTAGAACCTTCTTGAAATCATAATAGAGAAACAATATAACTCTTCAATAACATCTCCAATGGCTAAACCAAGCACACAACACAAATAGGACTGTGCAACTCAATATGAGTAGACGCATCGCTTCACACTGTCGGCTCCACCAAATTAACTAAAAATTTACTTACAAGATGAAATACATTATGCGCTCTTAACAAAACATTATTAACTCATCACCAAACATGAAACAAAAAATGCATATCAAAATGATAGGCACAACTACTAAAACAATATAAACAATGTCGGCTCCATTAGACAAACTCAGGAAAGTGTAACTCTGAAATAGAAACATCATAACTCAACTTGAACTATATAAATAACTCTGTGTCCATAAACATAGCTCTAAAAACATGTCTACAACACAAATATAATGCACAAGCCTCCACCATAACCATACTGAGAATTTCATACCGAACTCTACTTGTAACACTGCTAGGAACACTACTGATAAAAAAATGCACAACTGTCTATACTCAGAATCAACCTTTGCTTCTATGATATCATGTTGATAACATGTCTAAGAAACATATGCTCAAGGATCTCTACATAAGACTTCAATGCAAGCTACTTACAATATGTTGTCATCAATGACAAACATACAATCAACACTGGCTTGCTGGAAAATCTCCAACAATCTCCCCCTTTGGCATTGATGGCAACACATGAAATGAAAAGCACCACCAATCCAAATTTACAATTATTTTATAACATTCTCCATTTCCTCAACAAAACTCCCCCAAGGATGAACTCTCCAACTATTGCATCTTCTTACTATATACCCCCCCTTACTTCATACTCCTCAAATGTATTATTTTTTCATGACTATATACTCCCCCTTTGACATCAATAGCAAAGGGTGCCAAAACAAATAAGCATAGGTACTACTCTTGAAGTAGAGTAGTTGACCATTCATAAGTCATTGAGGACTGGTGCACTATTGCAACTCTATTCAGATCCAGGGAAGGGAATTACTCCTAGCTTCTCCCTGAGAAACTCAAATGTATCCTTCGGTAAAGGATTTATGAAGATGTCTTCTAGCTATTATTTTGTGCTCACATAATCCAATTTTACTTCTTTCTTTGCAACTTTCTCTCTTAGAAAGTGATATTTTATCTCAATGTGTTTTATCTTTGCATGCATCACAGGGTTCTTTAACATATTGATTGTGCTAGTATTGTCACAATGAATAAAAATAGGGTAATCAATTTGGATTCCAAAATCCTTTATCATTTTCTTGATCCACACAATTGTAGAACAATTTAATGCTACTGCTACATACTCTACTTTTGTTGTAGACTGAGAAATACAATTCTACTTCTTGCTTGTCCAAGTAACAATTCTATCTGCAAGAAACTTCTCCTCTTGAGGTGCTCTTTCTATCATCAATGTAACCTACCCAATCTACATCTGTATACACATGAAGTTCTACATTCTCCAAATTAGGATACCATAAACCATAGTCTATAGTTCCTTTCAAATATCTAAATATCCTCCCTACTACCATAAGATGACTTTGTTTAGGTTCTACTGCAAATCTTCCAACAATGCCAACTGCATTAGAAATATCTAGTCTAGATTGAGTAAGATATATGATTTTAACAATCATAGACTTATATAGGGTCTTATCTGCTACTGTAGAATCATCTTCTTTTGAAAGCTTGCTTCTTGTTATCATAGGGGTACTTACTAGCTTGCAATCATCCATCTTGAATTTCTTCAATATCTCTTTCACATACTTAGACTGATTAATGAAATACCTTTATTTGTTTGCTGCACATTCAATCCCAAAAAGTAATTGATAGGTCCAATCATGCTCATTTCAAATTCTCTCTACATCTCTTTAGAAAATTCTGCACTAATCTTGTCATTACCACAAAAAATAATGTCATAAAAAAAATAGCAACTAGTAACAATCCATCAGGTTTTTCTCTTATGATAAGTTACAATCTTCTGCTCCTTTCTTGAATCTGATCTTTGTCAAGTAACCATCTACTCTTTCATACCATGCTCTAGGGGCTTTCTTAAGTCCATAAAGGGATTTCTTTAGTCTGCATACCATGTTTGGTTTGTCTAATAAATTAAATCCTTTAGGCTACTCTATGTATACTTCTTCCTTCAAATCTCCATTTAGGAATGTTGACTTGACATCCATCTGATATACCTTAAAGTTTTTGAATGTTTCATAGGCTAGAAATAACTTAATGGCTTCCAATCTTCTTATAGGGGCAAATGTATCAGCATAATCAATTCCTTCTCTCTGCACATATCCTTTACATACTAGTCTTGCTTTATTTCTTATTACTATACCATCTTCATTCATCTTGTTCCTAAGTATTCACTTGGTTCCAATCACATTCTTATCACTAGTTCTAGGGACCAATTCCCATGTATCATTCTTAACTATCTGATCTAACTCATCTTTCATTGCTTCATGCCAATGTGAATCATTACATGCATCTTCAACACTTAAGGGTTCAATTTGTGAAAGTAATCATACCGCTTCATCAACTATTGAAATTTTTTCTTTTGATCTTGTCATGAATTTTCTATTCTGATCTCCAATGATATCTTCTTTTGAATGGTATCTAGATGTGAATTTTGGAACATTAGGCATGACTATCTCATCTATCTTTTGTGTTTCTTCTTCACTTGTTTTAGGATCATTAAATAATACCTCAATGATGTCAAACATTTCTTCAACAACTATTTCTCTACTGGTAGGACTAGGTTCTTCTTCAATCATAGGTGCACAATCATGATATCTCTCTTGAATCATAAACTTTTCATCAATCTTTACATGTGCACTTTCAATGATCTTCTTTAATATTAAGTTAAAACATCTATAAGCTTTTATTTTAGTAGAGTAACCAAGAAAAATACCTTCATCACTTCTTGCATCAAACTTTCCAATAGCTTCATCTCTCTTGATGTAACACTTGTTTCCAAAGATTCTAAAGTATTTTATGGTAGGTACATTCCCAAACCATAACTCATAAGGTGTCTTGTCTGCGCCTAGCCTTAATTGAATTTTGTTAATAGTATAGACTATAGAATTGAGTGCATCTCTCCAATAGTTGTGTGCAACTTTTCCTTCAATCATGATAGCGCGCACTATGTCAAGTATGATCCTATTTCTTCTTTCTACAATTCCATTATACTGAGGGGTTCTAGGTGCACTTAAATGTCTCTTTATCCCATGTTCCTCGCAATACTCATAAAATCTATCTGAGGTGAATTCTCCTCCTCTATCTGATCTCATACATTTTATCTTTAATCCAGACTCATTTTCAACTTTAGCTGTGAATATCTTGAACTTCTCAAATTCTTCAGATTTATCTCTTAAGAATGCAACCTACATCATTCTAGAATAATCATCAACAAAGAAAATAAATTACCTTTCACCATAGTATGATATTGTTTGAGTTGGTCCACATAATTCTGTATGCACTAGATCCAATTTGTTCTCTACTAAATTATGCTTTCTTTTGAATGAATTCCTCACATGTTTTCCCATCACACATTTCCTACATATTGTATCAATTGGTTTTTCAATACTAGGGAGGTCTCTTACTGCTTTTACATTGCTTATCTTTACTATATTGTCAAAATTATTGTGACATAGTCTTTTGTGCCATAATCAACTATCATCTACTTTAGCAACAAAATAACTTGTTTTAGAATTAAGCTAAAAAAAATTACCTTTTGTATTTGCACCTGATACAATCATTACTCTGTTATTAATGATGCACTTATTGTTTTTTAATTCCAAATGATATCCTTTTTCAATCAACTACCCAACACTTAGTAGTTTATGCTGCAAACCATCAACACATAGAACATCATCAGTGTTACTCTTTCCATCCAAGGTGATGGCTTCTCTACCTATGATAGTGTTAGGAATGTAAACACTGAGGGGGGGGGGGGGGTGAATCAATGCTTACTATATTTATCTTTTTACTTTAATCTTTAAACTGAACTTAAATTCTTAAGTACTGAAATGAGCATCCACATAAACATGAAACATGAAATCAACACATAACACCAATATGGTTACGGGGAAACCCAAATAGGTAAAAACCCCGGTGGGAATTGACACCCACTAATATTTTGTACTAGTGTTTAGTGATCCTTGTTAGAAGATCCTTAACCTTGTTAGGAGTTTCTTTACAATGTATTAAGTATAGTAGACCTTGTTAAGGGTCAGACCCTATTAGGAGTCTTTTACAATAGTCCCTATTAGGGGAGTGGATGCACTATCCTAGAGCTTACTACTCAAGTGGTGAAGGCTACAACCTTTTGATCTTAGATACACACTTTATTTGCTGGATGAACTGTCACTATGACACTACTTGTCAGATCAATTCCTTTGATGCACCGATGCTTTGACCTCTTTCAAAGCTCTAATACATCTTATAAAATCTTTGCATACTTCTACTCTACTTATCACAACTCTCTATCCACTTCCATACTAAATACAATGGGTGCATCTCATATTTATATGCGCATACAAAATAAACAACTAGGTCGGCCCTTAGACCTATTACATACAACACTTCTAAATGAATTGGCTCAAGCGTGTTTACAAAAAAACATATACATATGTTGGAAACCTAAATACAATAGGCGCATAGCCTTTACATCAATAGAATATAACCACAACTCAAAATGATAACAGTTAGTTGCTTCCTCTCTTCTTCACTGGCACTCACTAGCTATGTAACTTCATTTGACTATATCTTCCTCATACTTGTATATCCAATCATGCGCTCATAGACTAAGAATGAATATAATCTAACTAACTTAACTTCTAGGGCGCACACCATAACTCGGTCATACACACGTGCTCTAATGCTCTGAGCTCCAGGAACTCTGTACACTATCCAGTCTTTAATACTTAACTAATTTATGATCTTCTCATCAAGTGTGCTGACTCCAAATTACTATATGACTTTTTTTCCATAATGAAAACACTATATTAAGTCATATACATCAGTATAGCCAACTTTCCAACAATCTCCCCCTTTTTCATTGATGGCAACAAAGGAATATGGCTAAGTTGCTAACTGTCCTTAATACAAATTTTTTTTTCTCATCTATATACTTATATCTCCCTATACATATTATGATCCATATTCTATACACAACTCCCCCTTTCACATTAATGACAAAGATGTTTCAAAAACTGTATCTATACATACTCATTGAGGGAAAACATCTGGATATGCTATCTTTAGGTTTTGGATCTCCTTCTTCCAAAATGTGATCAAAGAGTTTATTATTTGGAGATGGGTGCATAGTGCATACTGTAGCTTCTCCATCTTCTTCAAGTTAGTGTTAGGACCATGATCATATGTTACCATTGTGGCATCTATGTCCTTGATGTTCTGATTGAGTATATCTAATGAGGGTGCAAGAGCATTCCTGAGCTATGTTTTCCTTTCCTTGATCTTTGACATTTCTTTTTCTTCCTGCTCAATCTTTTCTATTTGTCATTGGTATACATTATTACACATGTTTACATCTATGGATGTGTCTTTCATTGAACTCTTGACTTTCTCAATCATAGCTTCTACCTCTTTTATTTTCTTGAAGTGGGCATCAGTAAGCTTATCCCGATCCATGCATTCTACAATGATTCTTCTTCCTTGATTTGCAAATTCTTTTAAGGATCCATGACCAGTCTTACGTGAGCTTAGGTCAAGTGAAAAGTTTCTCATTAATTCATTCAACCTCTTCTTTAGGTACTTTTCTTCTGCAACTAGGGATGTAGATTCTTCAAGGCTTGAGAAATTACTTTTGAAATGTGAGATGACTGTACTTACATCATCAACATAGTGTATTTTTGAAACTTTCTTTTCCTCTGGCAACAAATTGTTTAGAATGTTTACTAATTCTACCAGGAGGGGATTTCTCATCACTTGTTTTTCTTTGGCCTTTTCCATGGCTAGGACGCTAAATTTTATCAGATATTCTTCTTTCCATGAGTCCAAACTAGATGTGTCAGGTGTCAAACTTGATAGCAATGCTGCTAAAGGAGTGATGGGAGTGTTTTCCATCACTTCTTGTTTCACCATGATTATCTCTACTGACATTTCATCCTTTTTCTCACTTTCTTTTACCTTTTCTTCTTCTTTCTTTTCTTCCTCTTTTTCTATTTTCCCTTTTTCTATTTCTTTTTCTTGTTCTTTATTTTCTTCCATCTTTTCTTCTTCTTTCTCACCATCAATCAATACTTCTTCTTGATGATTGGGAGGTGTGTTGCTGCATAAAATTTCAGCTTCTTGTGTACTCACAAAAGCTTCCTCAAACTTATCCAAGTCATTTTCTGTGGCCGCCATTGCAATCTCTACATTATCAATGAAGATTGTATCATCTTTTTGCATATCTATCATGGGTGCAGACTTTACTGCCTCTATAGGTGTTACCACTGTAGGTGTTGAATCCTGAGGACCTGTAAATGGTATATTGGTGGTCTCTACTACTTTGTCTTTCTCACTAGGTGCTTGAGTGATGGGTGCAGACAGAGGTTTCATGTGTTTCTCTAAGAATACCTTCTCAAAGGCCTTCTCTGTTTCCTTTGTTATTAGCTCATAGTCTTTGTTCATAATGTGTAGTGTTCTCATCTTTGTCCTTAAGTGCGGTGTCACCAAATTCAATATCAGTGACTTTTCTTGAACATAACATACTAGAAGATTGGAACCAAGTGTTTGTTCCCTGATACTGAAGTCTTCTTTAGTGGCTTGTCTCTTCAAGGTATCCATAATCTCCCATACCTTATATGGGATAGCTATCTTCAATTGAAGAACTATCTTCTTGAATTTTATCATGTGTTTGATCAGCATATCATGAATCTTTGAATTATCAATTTCATGATAATTTTCATAAAACTTGGCTATCTGATCTAGCCTTCCTTCTTCTACTACTCTAGTCCTTAACACTTGAAGACTAGGTATGAATCCTACTTTCGGAGGTGGCTGCATATTTTTCAATTTGCTTCTTGTGGCTCTAGCTGAAGGGTGACTTGTGGTGGTTTGTTTTCTCCTCTTGGGCATCTTAGGAGATGCATCTGTGGACTCAATATCAACTATAACAGTGGGCGTAGGACTAATATCATCCATCTTACCCTGTTTATCCTTTGGATCATTAGTCTTCTCAATCTTTACCTTTTTCATCTTGGGTTCATCAGACTTACTTCCACTGTGGATTGCTCTCAATTTCCAAAGAAATCTTTTCTTCCCTTGCTTTGTCTAGGTCTTCTTGTGTTACTCCATGAATTTTGAGTATCTCAGATGTAATCTTAGAGGCTTTCCTCTTAGTTATTGCATTGTTTAGTTTAGCATCTATGATGAAGGGTGCTCCCCTTAATACCACAAAAACATAACAGAAATAGAGAAACAACAACAATATGCAAGAACATAAAATTGGCTTCTTATTATCTCCACAAATGTGGAATTACAAACTTTCAGAATTACAATATGCAAAGCCACATGGGCAATCCCTTACAATATTCTATAGGACAAAGCCTCAAATCAATCCCTAGATCTACTACCCAGAATTGCCCTAGACAACACTACGGGCCTTCTTTATATAGGCATTTTCCACCACCCAAGAAGGTTCCAGAAATTTAGCCCTAAGGGCCGACCAAACTTAGAATTATTTTATTTTTCAATTTATTACATCAATGTCAGCTCAAAATAACTTTTGAAACCTGAACAAAAATTTTGAAGGAAAATTATTTTCTGCCATTTCAGGTGGCTGACTTCCGGAGACCATAAGTCATCACCAGTTGACCTGATTGACTATTATAACCCCATTTCAGAAATGCCACGAAGTGCTCTACAGGCTTGACTGGTGCAAGTGCTTGTCACCCAAATTTTCAACCTCATCTTGGGCCTCTAAAGCCTTCAAAACTGAGTTCAAAGTTTTTGTACCCTACTGCCAATACTGAAAATCTTTAATATCTTCAAAACTAGACCTGATCTAACCATGAAACTTTGCCGGTAGGCTGATATGACTGAGATGAACCTCCACATGTAAAATTAGAACATTCCAAGATCGTAAGACCAACTTACTAAAAATAGCAAGTTTCCATAAATAGCAGCTCTGCACAAGATAGCCCTTATTGAATACAAAAACAAAAATATTTTTTTTTTTGGGTGATGCAAGATTGCTCTTACACCCAGGATGCTCCTGCATGAATCTATCTCTCTTGTCTTCTCCTCATAAGTTCCCCATCTTGGCTCATTAGGGTCAGTAGGAGCTAAAAGTAGTACTTGAGCATATGCTTCCAAAACTTGTTCATCTACTTCATATCCAAGTGGATGAATCCACTTTGTTCTAGGTACAACTTCCTCCATGCATGTTGTATCATTTTCAACCATAAAACAAATAGTATGCTTGTATTTCTCAACTATGTTTTTTGGAATTATGTACCTCATTTGCATCTTGACCCTAAAGGTCTTCAAATCCAATGTTATGTAATCTCTCAAAGTACTTTTAGTGGATGCCTTGTAAGATATCTATGGCATGGTTGGAATGGACTTGTCCAAATATGAATTTGATACTTTCCCAACTATATGAAGGTACATGTAAATGATCAAAGACCCAAACCTGAATATCTTGGTCTTATCATGCTTGATTGCCTTGATGTTGTCAATCAACTATGTGCACAAGATCTCACATAGATTGAACTCTCCATCTTCCTTCACAAGTCTAATGGCTGCTAGAATTGTGGCCACAGACACACTATTCACCCTTCTGGTGTGTTGAAATCTATATCCAAGTATCATGGACATCAATTTGATGTCAGCTTACTCAATAGGCTCAATTGTCATCCTGCGCTTATCACTCCTTGACTTACATTTTTTCTCAATAATTTTCGTAACATCCTTTCCCATAGGAAGGACAACACCAGACTTAGATAGACCTGTCATCTCATATATTAGGTCACTAGTGATTCTTACTAGCACATCACCTATCCAAAATAGGTCATCATGAATTCTTCTCAAAACTATTTTAATCCATTCTATCTCATAGAACTCATATGCTATAGCATACTCCACTATAGGGTGATCATTCCACTTTGCATATTCATCTAAGAAGGTTTTGTCTAGTTTTAGCATGGTTTCCATGTGTGCCCTTAGTTTGTCCAATCCTACTGGTTCCTTCTTGTAGTAAATGTATGCCCTAATGTCTTTGACATGCATAACGCCCATAGGCATGCAGGAGAATGCTCCCTCTAAGTCATCTAGGGTAGACTTAAATGGATGCTTCTTAAACACATATCTTTTCTTTTCTACAACATCAAATACTATGGGAGTGGCCATCACTTGATTTATCACTTTCCAAATATTCTCTGAGATAATCTAAAGACTTCTGAATCAACGCAACAAACTAGGGTTTCTGCAACTGATCAAATGAACTGCTAATTACTGATAGATCAATCTAAAAGTCTTCAAAATAACTTATAAGGCTCTCTGCTCTCCAATCACTCTAATTTGGTTTGCAATGAGTAATCAAAAAGCTTTCTGTGTACTTAAAGTGAAAATTTTGCCATTAATGCTCGTCACGTAAACTAGGCCATCATTTAGAAGTTTCTATCTTCTATTCTACAAAGAATCAACTAGTGCGCTCTTGCACAAAGGTTTCTCTAGTCTCCAAAAGCTTAAGTCAAAAGGTGCATACTTTGAGAGTGAGTATACTAGCCACGAAGGGGTCTAGAGCTAAATTAGCTCCCCCTATGATCCTGAGGGCCATTCATCTAGATGTAGAGGGTGCGTCCACTTTGGATGCATCCAATACATACTCATCAACCTTGTCCTTGTTTTTTTCTGACCAAATCAAGCTTGCATCCTTTGAATCTTTCACAAAATTGACTTCTCCTTCGAGATCCAAAACTAGTTCTTTTGGCTTTTTAGGGATTTCTTGACGTTGCATCCTTGATCTACAAAACTTTGAGATATGTCTAGCCTTGTTACAAGAGTGACAAATGATTAGAGGCCTTATATTCCTTGGTGCATTGACATGAGTCACCATCTTACATTGTTTAGCTGAGTGACCATTATAGTTACATATCTGACATGTAACATTCTGAGAGCTTCTTACATTTGATTGATTCTGATTTCTTTGATTATGAGTCCTTTTCTTTTGGTTTGTCTTACAATTCATAGCTCTATGACCAAATTTATTGCATGAATAACAGTAACCATTGAAAGGTATTACCTTTGTACATTTCCTTGCTATGTGTCCATGCTTGTTACATGCATAACAAGTGTGGTCTATAGGCTCACACTCATTCTTAGGTGGTTCAGTATGATCCTTGCTCTAACTTCTAGTCTCTTTAGCATATGAAGTGCCTTCCCATGCCTTCATTCTTTCTCGCATGTTATCAATTTGATTTTATGCTTCATTGTATCCAATGCAGCTAGTATCTCCTTTAGCTCTTCTTGCATATAACTGAGATTCTATTAAATCAGAACTAGTGTGTAATTTATCAATGTGATTCTTAGCCTCTTTCAATTTAGATTCCAAGCTTTCCTTGTTGTTTCTTAGTTCTAAGATTTCCATGTTTTCTTGCCTCAATTCTTCATTCAATTGAAGGTTATCTTTGACCTGTTCATCATAGACTTCTTGATTGTTAGCCAGATTATCATCAAACTCTTCAAGTTGTTCTTTTAAGGATTTATTTTCTTCATTTAGCTTCTTGACCATTGTCCCTAGATCATTGGTAGAGCATTCTTTCAAATCTTTCCTTACCCTTTTGATGACTAATTGAGCATCACTAAGTTTTTCCCTTAGTTCTTTAGTTTCTCTATCAGACTTGTCCAAGTCTTCAAGAGCAGCTTCCCAATTTCTTTTCAGATGTTTCATTTCTACTTTGTCCATGATCTCCTCAAGTGGTTAAACTTCTTTACTAAGGACCAGAGCTTTGATACCAATTGTTAAGAATGGGAACACTGAGAGGGGAGGGGGGGGTGGATCAGTGTTCACTGTATTTATCTTTTTACTTTAATCTTTAAACTGAACTTAAATGCTTAAGTATTGAAATGAGCATCCACATAAACATGAAACATGAAATCAACACATAACACCAATATGGTTATGGGGAAACCCAAATAGGTAAAAAATCCAATGGGAATTGACACCCACTAATATTTTGTACTAGTGTTTAGCGATCCTTGTTAGAAGATCCTTAACCTTGCTAGGAATTGCTTTACAATGTATTAAGTATAGTAGACCTTGTTAAGGGTCAAACCCTGTTAGGAGTCTTTTACAATAGTCCTTGTTAGGGGAGTGGATGCACTATCCTAGAGATTACTACTCAAGTGGTGAAGGCTACAACCTTCTGATCTCAGATACACACTATATCTTTTGGATGAACTGTCACTGTGACACTACTTGTCAGATTAGTTCCTTTGATGTGTTGATGCTTTGATCTCTTTCAAAGCTCTAATACATCTTATAAACTCTTTGCATACTTTTTCTTTGCTTATCACAACTCTCTATCCACTTCCATACTAAATACAATAGGTGCATCTCATATTTATATGCGCATACAAAATAAACAACTAGGTTGGCCCTTAGACCTATTATATACAACACTTCCAAATGAATTAGCTCAAGTGTGTTTACAAAAAAACATATACATATTTCAAAAACCTAAATACAAGAGGCACATAGCCTTTACATCAATAGATTATAACCGCAATGCAAAATGATAACAGTCGGCTACTTACAATGTTCTTCACTGGCACTCACTAGTTGTGTAACTTCATCTGACTATATCTTCCTCATACTTGCATATCTAATTATGTGCTCATAGAATAAGCATGAATATTGTCTAACTAACTTAAGTTCTAGGGTGCACACCATAACTCAGTCGTATGCACATGCGTTGATGCTCTGAGCTGCAGGAACTCGGTACACTATCCAGTCTTCAATACTTAACTGATTTTTGATCTTATCATCAAGTGCGCTGACTCCAAATTGCTATATGAATTTTTTTCCATAATGAAAACAATATATTATGTCATATACATCAGTATAGCCAAATTTCTAATAGATAGGTTTAGGAGTGTTGTCTCCAAATCTAACCATGTCTCCTTTGTATTTATGTAGATGTACAAATCTATCTTTGTCTCCTATCATGTGATGTGAACAACTGCTGTCAATGATCTAGTCTATTCTAATGTCAGCTTGTGAAATTAATGCTAGATCTTGTGCTTTCTTTTCATCTTCAATATCCATCTCATCAAACATTATCTCCATATCTTCAATAGTAATGAATCCAATTTCATCTTCTACTAAATCTTCATCTGATACTCCATCTTAAGCATAGTAACATTCTTTTGTATACTTAGGCTTGAAATTAGTTTTGAACTTCTTGACTCTTGTAGGACACTTAGATGCAAAATGACCAATCTTGTTACATGAAAAAAATTTGAATGGTAACTAACCTTCATATTTTCATTTTCCTTTTCTTTCTTTCTTAGCAATCATAGCAATGAATTCATCTAGTTCTTTATCATTATCTTCATTATCAAATTTACTAGAAGTGTTCAAGGATTTCTTACCAAGGACTGGGGCTTTGAAAAGTGTTTCACTTTTAGGCTCTGTCTTCAAACTTGATATCTCAAATGCTGAAATCTTGCTGATTAAGGTCTCTCTTCTGAAGTCTTTTGAAAAATGCATAGTCTCATCTAGGGTGTTTATCTTGCTCTCATATTTTGCTGTCAGAGTAGTCATAAACTTATCCATTATGTCTTCTTCCAAAATTTCTCCACCATTGTTCCTGATTCCTGCAAATACTTCATTAATTCTTTGATTATAGGCTCTAATGTTTTCTTTAGGTAGCATCTTCAATGTATTATATCTTTTCTTCCATGTCTTTCTACGCACATTCTTGGCTTGGATATCTCCTTCAAACATGTCTTCTAGATACTTCCATATTCTATAGGCTTTATCTACTTTCTTGATCTCTGAAAACTCACTGTCAGATAAGGCACTGATAAGGGCTTCTTTGGCAATTGCATTTTGAGTGAACATTTCCTTTTTCTTAATAGTTTCATCTTCCTTTACAAGATCTGATAAAGAGGGAATCTGAACTTCTCAAGTAGCTATTTCAAAAATTTCAAAACCAATGCACTACAAATGTGTTGTCATTTTGTTCTTCCAGTCTAGATAATTCTCTCCATTAGACTTAGGACTTTCTTTTCTAAAGAATGCCATTTGATCAACCTCAAGCTTTTAAAATTTCTCTCCAAGGCACTTGGCTCTGATACCAATTGTCAGGAATAGTCCCAAGAGATAATTGAGAGGGGGAGGGGGGGTGAATCAGTTATCTACAAGATTCAATTTTTTATCCAATTAAGTACCAAATAACATTAAGCACATACAAAATATGATAACACTTAACACAACACCACAATTTTGGTTATGGGGAAACCCAAATAGGTAAAAACCCCAGTGGGAATTACCACCCACTATAAACTACACTAGAGTATAATGATCCCTATTAGAATATCTTACAACCCTATTAGGAGTTGATCTTTACAATGCATTAAGTATAGTAACTTGGTCAAAGGTTGGACCCTGTTAGGAGTATTTTACAAATAACCTTGTTAGAGGTGAGGACACACTATCTAGGAGCACACTACTCAAATGGTGAAGGCTGCAACCTTGTCCATAATAGATACACACTATATCTAGATCTTGGTGAACTGGAAAGTAGACCTACTCTCTTGATCAGTTCCAATGAATAGCATATACTCCCTACTTCTTCACATAGATCTTCAACTTATGATTGACTATCTCAGTACATTCACATCTTCTGCACTCCTCTTTCAATCACAACTAACTAGCTATAAGTATCTTTCTCCAAATGATATAATCATGTTGGCCTATTAGAACCTTCTTGAAATCATAATAGAGAAACAATATAACTCTCTAATAACATCTCTAATGGATAAACCAAGCACATAACACAAATAGGACCATGCAACTCAATATGAGTAGATGTGTTGCTTCACACTATCGACTCCACCAAATTAACTAAAACTTTACTTACAAGCTAAAATGTGTTATGCACTCTGAACCAAACATCTTAAGTCATCACTAAACACAAAACCAAACATGCATATCAAAATGATAGGTGCAACTTCTGAAACAATATAAACAATGTCGACTCAATCAGACAATTTTAGGAAACTATAACTAGCAAATAGAAACATCATAACTCAACTTGAACTACACAAATAAATCTGTGCCCTTAAACATAGCTCTAAAAACATGTCTACAACACAAATATAAACACACAAGGCTCCACCATAACCATACTAATAATATCATACCAAACTCTACCTGTAACACTGTTGGGAACACTACTGATATAAATAACTGCACAACTGTTTGTACTCAGAATCAACCTCTGCGTCTATGATATCATGCTGATAACATATCTAAGAAACATATGCTCAAGGCTCTCTACATAAGAATTTAATGCACATTTCTTACCATATTCTATCATCAATGACAAACATACAGTCAACACTGGTTTGCTGGCAAATCTCCAACAATAGGCATGTCTATTCAAGCTTAAAACAAACTCTCACCCAATCTTGAATGCTTAAAATGAATGAATCTACATCTTTCCCTAAAGGTTCAAAAACTCAATCAAACTCATCCTAATGTATATTAAATCAATCTTAATGCTTTTATTTGGGTTAAAATGAAATTCATCTAACAAATCTTAAGTGTTTAAAGGTTTTAAGCAATCCTCAAAGGAAATCTAGGAACGCTTCATTCTTTAGGCTTAAAATTGAACCCTAAAAATATAAAATATTTAGTGCAAATGTGGAAATAAACTAGAAAAATCTCACACCTACTTTGGGTTTTAAAAGAAATGAACACTGAAAATACTAAAATCTCTCAGAAGTACAAATCTACAAATCTTCTCTTGTGTCCTAAAGGGGAAACCCTAAAAACTCAATCTTGAATGATTTAGAGAAAGAACAAGAAAATTCTCTTTTAGAAGCTTAGAGTGAAAAAAAATCATGAATGACTCTAAAGGATGAACCAAATCAAAATAAATCATTTAATTTAAGTTTTAAAAGCACATTCAATCTTGAGTGAACAAAAGGAGATCAAAAGAAAATCAAAACAAAACTTCATTCTTTTAGTCCTAGAAAGCAAAAAATCTTGAATGCTTAGAATAAAACTCTTGCAAATATTTTCAAAAATATTTTTTGTATTCAAGGAATGAACATTCACATCCTAAATATATGTGATTGAAGGTCATAACTTAAAACACACTTAATCAATTTGGGAAAAATAACTCTTCATGATTTTTTTTAGGAGTTCTTTAAAAATCTGCAAATCCCATTTAAACTAAGTGACGTAAAACAATTGAACTAGGAAAAGTTCATTTGTTTTACTTCTAGTGAGGCTTGTCCAGAGAGAAAAGTGCTTCCTCTTTATAGAATGAACTCAAACCGGTACTTCCCCAATCAGTATAAAAAAAAAGTACTGAGAAAACTTTCACTTCATCCCCTCAAGCTCGGGTGATGTGTGGTGATGGTAGCCTAAGGTAGGTGAATATCCCTACTATTTCGACATGGTCAACTAGGATCTTAAGTTATTCACACATGTACAAACTGATTGGGAGGATGCCACACATCTTATTAGATACCTATTAATTAGAGGCAACCCTATCTACCCCCCAAAGGTATCAAAATCTTTATGTAAGGACCGATCCAAGTGGTTTCCCAGATCACCTCAAGATTAATCACCATCTGTATCCCTTTGGGATACCAAGTTGTGGGAAAATATTTTGATACTATCCTATCATTAGGTAGTTCTTGTTTGATGTTCTTACAATTTGTGCTAGATCTGTAAAAACATCTATCAAAAAATTCACATTTTGAAAGAAGAATCATTAGAATCATTGTCATCATTTCTTAGATCCTGCAAAGTTTCCTTGTCCTTTGCTGGGGTTGCTTTCACAAACACTTGGTCATTTTTCTTTTGAGTTTTGGTCCTTTTCCATTTGGAGAAAATCAAACTGAGCTTGAAACTTGACCAAAGTTATCTAAAACATCCTTGAAAAAAGAGTCCTCAAAATCAGATACCCAAAGCATTGATTAAAATAAATTTCCAAAACCTTTTCAAACTATGTCCAATTCAATCAAACATAAGAAAGATAAGTTGCCAAAATCTTATGTTTATCAAGAGAAGAAAATTTTAGAAAGAGACCTAGAAGATCACCAACCTTCCCTAAAATAAATCCAAACAGAAACCAAGTATCAGGAGAAACTAAATAATGTGAGTTACAATGCAAGAGTGAAACAATTTGTATCCCAATTCTAGGTCAATTGTCACTTTGTCAACCTAGAAAGTGAAGACTAGTTATCCTATCATGTATCCATATCTCTTTCAGAATCTCACATCATATCTCATCATTCTTACATCCTAAATCAACCTTAGCTACATCCTTTCATCATCATTCATTAGTTACACCTTTATCATCTTCCTAGTTGCATCCTTGCATCATAGATCATCTTCCTAGATTGCATCACAAATCATCCTTTTTAGCTGCATTTATGTCATCCCCTAGAAAAGAATCATTTGGTCATCCTCCATCATCATTACATCAGAAATCCAAAATCATAATCCTTGCATCCATCATTCTTGATCCCAAAATCTAGAAACCAACATCCAGATCTAGAATCCAACACCCAAGTCCAAATACAGATCCTTGAACCAAATCTATTTATCTAAACCATCCACTTAGTGTCATATCCTTTGAGTTTCTCAATCCCTATCCTAAAATAAGAATCACCTTAGCACTACCCTCTGACTAAGCATTATCAAGGGCATCTTGTACTTGTCTTTGTAGGCCTCATCATATCAAGCAAGAGATTGTAATACACTAGCAAGGATCTCATCTTCTGAAGATCAATAGGCTATCTTAGGTTGACAATCCTATCCTCTTTAATCCTACATTAGGAAGCAACAACTCATTGCTGACACTTAGTAATCCTTCACCATCTTCGTCATCCAAATCCAATCAGCATCCCAACATCCTTTAGTTGATCCAACCATCCTCTATATCCTTGAATCATATTATTAGGTTTGTGTAGGCTTATCCTATCCACCATCCTTAGAGTTTTCTTAGAAGATTCTTGCATCCACCCATCATCATGTATTCATCCTTAGATATACATCTCATGCCTACCAAGATGTGAGTCAGGAAGAGAAAGAATATGGATAATAACTTAGGCACTAGTTCACTTGATCTGAACAATCCTAATAGCGCAATGGTGACCTATGACCCACAACCCCCATAGGTCAAGAATGTATGGGAAGATCCAAATGAAGCCTCCACTTCATTGTCCATGGAAGTATTCATGAGCCATCTAGGGCATGCACAAATGGTAAGTGAAATCATCGACCAAAATCATCAAGCTATATTATAAAACTATACACAAGAGGGTACTCCTATTCCTCCACACCTTCAAAACTTTAGCCCCTCAAAGCACATCCATAGCCCCGCTGAAGCTTATTCACCCATCATCCAACAAATCAATGACCCTAGCCAAAAAATATCTCAAGTAGCCTCTATTGACTTGGTGGTCATCACCTCCTTGGAGATTTGTGACATGGCTTAATGGCCTCCCGTGGATCGGGTTAAATCTAGCATTTGTATCAGGCATTGATAGTTCAAGCTTTTGGCGCAATGGAAAATGATTCCAAAAATTGGTATTAGAGCCTTGGGTCACAAGTTTGAGTCTCCCTTCAGTGGGTGTTGAAGGCTCAGTCAGTGCTAAGGGGGAGTTTGTTGACTTGGTGGTCAGCACCTCCTTGGAGATTTGTGACATGGCTTAACCGCCTCCCATGGACCGGGTTAAATCTGGCATTTGTATTGGGTATTGACAGTTCAAGCTTTTGGTGCAATAGAAAATGATTCCAATAGCCTCACCTATCCCCCATCTCTTGCAAGCCAATTCCACACATCCTATAGCATAGGAAACAATGCAATCCACTCCATTTTCCATCATGGGTACATCACCATCATCTTCAGCATCTCAAACCACCACTCAGGCACAAAGCTTCACCCAAACTCAACCTCCACCTCCCACACAAACCACAATGCAAGTAGTACCTCCACCTTTCATGAGCCAAGCCACCTCATCAACACCATCTTTTCCAGGGGCAATGCAACAATTTCCCTCCTTCACTTAGCAAGATTCTCCATCACTGCCATCCTTTCTAGGAGTGATGCAGCCATTTCCTTCCTTTTCTCAGCAAGCTTCTACCTTAGAACCATCATTCTCAAGAGAAATTCAAGTTCCTCCTTCTTCCCAGTAAACTTTCACCCAAGAATTCATTCCACCCATCATCCGGTACACTCGTTCTACATATATTCCTCCTCCACCTTATATCGCCACCACACAAGCCCAACATGCTACTTTCACAACATGAATTCCCTCCATGGGATCTTACAATCCCCCATCTACATCCCAAACTCTCACCATCACATATGTATTCCAAACATCCTCTGCATCACAGCTTAAAACACAAATAGGCTCTTATTAGGGCCTCACCCAAGCCCAAATGCACACCTTAGGAATACAAACCCAATCACACATATCTGTTCCCATAAACCCACAAGCTAGTTTCCCTCAAGAAGAAGAACAAAAATCATCACAACCTCTGCCAGCTTCATCTTTTCCTACATATACCAACTATCTATTCATGCCACCCATTACTTCTCAAGCCATACCACTACCACAAAAATAGAGTTCTACCCATCTTGCCAGCTACCTTGCGCAACCACCCTCTATCACTAACTTCCAAATAGGCATTCCACCCCTAAGAAATGAAGGAATGCATCCCACCTACATTAGCCAAGCCCAAATCCAAGTGCATCAAGGACAATTCTATCAGAAAACTACTCCATTCCACCAACCTCCTCCACAACATCAATACTTCTTAGTGCATAAACAACAACAACATCCCATCATTCCCCAACAGAAACCAAAAACACCATATCCTACGCAGAAATACATCCCCATGCCTCAACAACAATATCCTCCCTAACAACCTTCACCCCAAAATCCATTTCAGTCTAGATATCTTGTTGGGCAATCCCCCTATCCTATCCAACAATATCCTCCACAAAACCATCCATACTCGCTGGCACCATCAGATCCTTTCCCAATGGGAGTACCCACTCTAATGCCAATAATAGACAAAATGGAAGAAATGAAGAATTCTCTCAAGGAGCTCAGAGTTGGAACAAAGAGCAAGGCTTTCAAATTTGAGGAGGTCTATCCCTATCCCTTTGATAGATCAATCAAAATAATCCCCTTTCCCAAGAACTTCAAGACTCCCAAGTTTAACAAATATCAAGGGAAAGGAGATCTAGTCAGCCACATTAAATAATTTTACATTGCCTGCCAAGAAGTGGCTTATAGTGACAATTTCCTGATGTGCCTCTTCCCCAAGATATTGGGAGGGACTACTATTGAGTGGTTTTACAAGATATCCTATGGGATAATCATAACCTTTTCTGAAATATCTAAGAAGTTCATTGCTCAGTATGCCCATAATGTTGAAAATGAGCTATCATTGTTATACCTTTGCAAATCAAAGAAGAAAGGAGGTGAGAGCCTAGCTGATTACTTGCAACAATGGAAAAACATCACCACAAGGTTATCATATCAACCACCTGAGAAACATCTCATTAAAATCTTCATCGATAACCTACATCCCAAACTATCCCATTTCGTGAGGTGAATTGCATCCAAACCTATCAAGACATCGAAGGAAAATGTATAGACATCAAAAGAGGCCTCTTAGATGAAGGCGCCATCTGAAACTACATAGACAATTCACATAGAAAACCCAGTAATGAAAAACCTCACTAATAAAATAGGAATAAGATCATTGTCACTGATAGAGCCACATACACAAAGAATGTCAAAGTTTTTGTGGTTGGTCCTACACCAACTCATTCATATCTACAACAACAACCACCAATCAATCAACAACCTATACAACACTATCAACACCAAGAAAACCAAGCAAATCGGGCTAATCCCATATCCGTTACCACAACTCATAACAAGCCTCGAGTCCAGACTAATCAAAAGTGTACTTTCACTCCTCTCGATGAACCAATGGATGTAATCTTCCATAGAATGGATAAGGCCAATCTAATTACCTATCTTCAAACTCAGCAATTCGATGATGCAACTCCCAAGCCAACATGGTACAAGGAAAATGAATATTGTGGCTATCACTAGGTTAAAGGACACACTACCCTTAAGTGCATGAAACTGAAGCACTATATCCAAGACCTCATCGACAGAAAGGAGATCCAAGTGGACGTACCAACTCAACACTTTCCTAATGCCAATATGTAAATCTATCAGAATGTGGTCCCTCAACACAACGCTGGGAAGAACCAAGGCAAAGGAAAACAAGGTGACCATGCTGATCAAAAGGACTATACAACTGCCCACATCAAGTATGACAAATTTTTTGGATGCATATACCAAGTTGAACCCATCTTCAATGTCATCCATGTTAAGAGAGAAGATAGTTAGTATGCAATCACAACACGCAAAGGATGGATATCTGTCACCCATGCTAATCCAATGCCAACCCATAATGAACAGTATAATCTTCTAGAACATCTTGTGAACACACCTACTCAAATCTCCATTCTCAACCTCCTCCATACTTCACCCATCCATGAAGAGATCCTCAACCGAGCCCTCCAAGAAGGACATGTCCCCACAAACATTTAGACCATCCAGTTTGAGAACCTTGTGGGACACCTATCAACATTGTGTTCTCTTTCCTTCAAGCCTTTTGACATACCATCTATCGAGCTTGACCATAATCTCCCTCTTCATATTTCTATCATGGTTAGAGACTTTTCTATGAAAAGGGTCATGATAGATAATGGCTCAGAACTAAATTTGTGTACCCTGAAATTCATCTAGCAATTGGGATTCATAGAGACCACCATATCATACGATGTCATCACCATTAAGACTTATGATAACTTGGAGTGTACCTTAAAAGGTACCATTATTTTTCCAATCAAGCTGGGCCTAACAATTCAAGACACCATATCTGATGCAGGGGCATCCAAGATTTAGGCAGGGCATTCTATTTCCTAGGTGAAATTGCATGGAGTGTTTGTATTTTGGCCGGTGTTACTCGGTTGCAACCTTGACTGACAGTCTCGGTCATTGAAGGAAGCTCGGTCACTGAAGGAACTCAGTAGTCTCTGGCACTTGGTGAAATTATTGCTCGGTCATGCTTGTGATGCTTGGTCGACACTGGTGCTCAGCGATGCCTGGCATGCTCGGTAATTTTACTGTCGCTCGGTAGTTTTGACTTACCGACTGGAGTTCTATGTGATTTATTGAGCTAACTTGGTGAATTATTTGTTGGTAGCCATTTTGTTGGGCCGACATGTAGAATTAAATGTTTGTATACATTTGTGAGCTGACTTGTATGGCATTTAATTATTTGTTTTGGGGAGTTAAGGGTTTCATCCAGCTGACTTGTGGCTGATGATTAGTATTTAAGGAGGTCTTGGGTAGATGTTGAGGAGAGAATCAGGGAGAACTTGGTAGATTTAGAGAGCTAAGACATCAAAGTGGATCTAAATGTCAGATGCATAGCTTGAGAGGGAAGTCGTGGAAAAGTTCTTGATGTTCTTGCAGATTAGATTATAATCTGATAGTCATTTTGTAGCAGAGCTAGGGGTTTGCATACTTGGGAACAAGGAGATTTCTTAAAGGCTTGTGAGCTCAAGTTTAGATCTGCCTTAGGGTTTCCATCAACTTCTGATTGTCTTTAGAGATAAAATAGCTAAGATTGTATTGGATCTAGTTGTGGATCTTGCAAAATTGTTTCATTTTGTAATTGGCTCTAACTTGGAAGGCCTTACAGTTAGGAATGTTAATGAAAATTACTTGAAACATTTATGGTGTCATCTGTTGTGTTGAGTATTCCGCTATGTAATTATTTTGGCTACAAGGTTTGGACTGTCCTTCATTGGATCCACCATCCTTGGCTACATTAGGTGGTATCAGAGAGAAAGTTTGTTCCTACTGGAGTGAAAGTTTGATCTTGTTGAAGTAGAAGCTTGACCTAGCAAGGCTGATCTTGTGAAGTTGATCTTATTAGAGAAAAGATTGTGTACAATCTAGATTGTAGATCTGAAGCATTGAACTTTTGAAATTGTGCCCTAGTTGTTTACAAGATTGCAAGTTGAGATCTAACTTATTGCAACTTAGAAATTATCACAAGGTGGTTGGTGAGGGTTTGTTGCAGAGGGTTTCTCTTATTCTTTAAGGATGCCTCTGAGAAGATTGGACCCTAGAGTTATTTTTGATCTTTGTGATACTATTGAATCCCAGATCACAGAGAAGGTGAAATCAGATTTCAGATATGAGATGGAATTGATGAAGAATGATATGGTCGCTGAGATCATGAGAATTGTTGCTGGCATACCTTAGAATGTTGGTACTGAGGATGGCTATGAAGAAGCTTCTAAAGAATTTGAAACTACTAGATCTAGTGGTGATGACCAGAGGAACAGATCTGGTGAAGACAAAAATGCTCAGTTGCCTAGACCTGCTGCTTAGTTTAGTAATTACCGAATGGAAGTTTCTACTTTCTCTAGTACTTTGAAGCTTGAAAATCTGATTGATTGGATTGGTGAACTTGAAGATTTCTTTGAGATGGAATAAATTGAAGAGCCTCTCCGAGTGATATTAGCACAGACAAAGTTGAAAGGACATGCTGCTCTTTGGTGGAAGGAACTACAGAAAGATCGAGAAGATGAAGGTGAAAAAAAGATCAATCGGTGGAGATTGATGGTGAGTAAGTTGAAAGATAAGTTCATACCGGATGACTATGAGCTTGACTTGTTTAAGAAGTTGCAAAATCTAAAATAGAAGGATTTTTCTATTGAAGATTATACCAAGGAGTTTTACAAACTTACTATTCAGTCTAGACACCAAGAGCTTGGTAAGGAAAAGGTAGCTCAGTATGTGAATGGTCTGAGATTCAATATTCAGGATGAGCTTGGTGTGCTGAAGATTGATTCTGTTGAAGATGCTTATCAGTATGCTTTGAAGGTAGAAGCTAAATTGAAAAGGAAACAACCTAGCAACTCCTGAGGGAAAGAAAAGATTGATCACTCGGTGAAGGAGAAACCGACTGATGCAGAAGATGAATAGAAAAATGTGGAACTAAAGAAGATAGGTAGAGTTATCTTTAAGGGTACTTGCTATAACTATGGAAAGGAAGGACACTGTTCTTTTGAATGCACATAGAAGAAGGTTGACTGATGAACTATTTTGATGAATGAGAACATTCAGAATGAACATGAATCAAAGAACTTGTTGCTTTAGCGAACATTACTCAATACAAAGGATGAACCTTGTCAGAGGAGTAACTTGTTTAGGACCCGATGCAAGAATGAAGGTAAAATCTATGATGTTATTGTTGATAGTGGTAGTACTGATAACCTTGTTGTTGAGGACCTGGTTCAGAAACTTGGTTTGAAGAGAATGAAACATCCTTGTCCTTATAGGCTTGGCTACTTACAAGATGTTCATGCTTTAGAAGTTAGATAACAATGGTTAATTGATGTTTAGATTGGCCAGTACAAGGATCTTGTGCTTTGTGACATTTTGAAGATGAATAGTTGTGATATATTTCTCGGTAGACCTTGGCAATATGATTGTAGAGCTATTTATAACTATGTAAGAAATGTGTTTACTATTGAGAAGAATGACAATAAGTTTTCACTAATGCCTTTGATGGATACAATGCTCAGTAGGAGAAGCCTGATTATTGATAGCCGAGTTGAGATTGTGGATTTTGAGAAAATGAATTATCAGTATGAAGAACCGACTTGTACATTGTTAAGAAAAGACTTGAAGAGACAAAGGAAACTCAAGTGGAAGACTTTGCAAGAAGAAAGGTGGAGGACTTGTATGTGAAGAACCAATTTGGGATTTATATGTTGAATCCTGAAAGATGTTCTTCTCACATATGAAAATCTTTTTGAGCCTGGGGTGTCTGATGCAGGGGCATCCAAGGTTTAGGCAGGGCATTTTGTGTCCTTGATGAAACTGCATGGAGTGTTTGTATTTTGGCCGATGTTACTCAGTTGCAGCCTTGACCGATGGTCTCAGTCATTGAAGGAAGCTCAGTCACTAAAGGAACTCAGTAGTCTCTGGCGCTTGGTGAAATTGTTTCTTGGTCATGCCTGTGGTGCTTGGTCAACACTCGTGCTCGGTGATGTCTAACATGCTTGGTAATTTTACTATCACTTGGTAGTTCTAACTTACCGACTGGAGTTCTATGTGATTTATTGAGCTGACTTGGTGAATTATTTGTTGGTAGCCATTGTCTTGGGCTGACATACATAATTAAATTTTTGTATACATTTGTGAGCCGAATTGTATGACATTTAATTATTTGTTTTGGGGAGTTAAGGGTTTCATCCAACTGACTTGTGGATGATGATTAGTATTTAAGGAGGACTTGGGTAGATGTTGAGGAGAGAATTAGGGAGAACATGCTAGATTTAGAGAGCTAAGACATCAAAGCAGATTTGAATGTCAGATGCATAGCTTGACAGAAAATTTGTGGAAAAGTTCTTGATGTTCTTGCTGATTAGCTTGTAATATGATAGTCATTTTGTAGAAAAGCTATGGGTTTGCATACTTGGGAACAAGGAGCTTTCTTGAAGGCTTGCAAGCTCAAGTTTAGATCTTCCTTAGGGTTTCCATCAACTTCTGATTATCTTCAGAGCTAAACTAGCTAAGATTGTATTGGATCTAGTTGTGGATCTTGCAGAATTGTTTCATTTTGTAATTGGCCCTAACCCGGAAGGCCTTACAGCTGGGCATGTTAATGAAAATTACTTGAAACATTTATGGTGTTGTCTGTTGTGTTGAGTATTCTACTGTGTAATTCTTTTGGCTACAAGGTTTCAACTATCCTTCATTGGATCCACCATCCTTGACTGCATTAATATCCCAAGTTGTTGATCTAGACCTACCATAAAATATCCTCCTTAGCAAACCATGGATCCATTCCATCAAATCTATACCATCTACCTATCACTAGTGCCTTAAATTTATGTATCAAGGCACTAAGGTCACCATCCATATAGATCCCCACCCCTTCGCATACTTTCATGAATTGGAAATGTCATTCCTCCATTACACCCATTGTCCTAGAATTGACATTGGCACTTATGTTGCTATCTCATCAAGATCCCATAACGATCTAGAAATAATCCTAGCCTCCACCCTCTCTTCCATTAAGATCAATAACCAGAGCTGTGGTGAGTACAACCTAAATGATGTAGTTGTAGTAGGGGCCCTACTGCTTGATCCACATACACAATGGGCCTCAAGTCACCAAATCAAGGTTAATCCAGTAGATCCTATAATCAAGTAGTTGGGACCATTATAATTTATCTCCCAAGGAATCATAAAATATCAAGAGATGGACCCTAACATCAACAAGTGGTTATAAAAATATCCCCCACCTCCTGACACTGAACTCCTCGGTTACTTCAAGGATGAATATCCCTCACCACACAAGTATGCTATAGAGAAATGGAATTATCAAGGTGACACTCTAGGACCAAAAGAAGGTGGCAGAAAAGATCCAATAGAAGCCTCAAAAAATCCTAAACATCAAGGACTTGGATTTTATACCCCTTTCCTGCACGTACAAGGACCTAATACCACAACTAGGGGTACTAATTCTTCCAATGTTTCCCTCTTGAATATCTAGGATGACCTTGTAGAAATTGAAGACATTCCTAAAGAGGAAGAAATGAAATCCTACAATGACATTTTTGATGATGAGACCCTCCTGGTCAATTCTGTCCTCCATCAATTTTCCATTAACATCATTGAACTTCCCCTCATCCATCCCAAACTCATAGAATGGGATCAAACAAGAATAACACATATCAATGAATTCTAAATAATATAAGCATTCCTAAGATTCATGGGAGCATCAGGCCAATTGAAAATGAGAAGGAAAAAATGAGTACTTTTGTGAAAACCACTCAGGGGAGCATTCTGACTCTAAAAAAGAAAAAATAAAGGGTGTATCTTCTCGTGAAAACCTATCTAAGGTGCTAGAAGATGAGGACTTGCCTCTTCCCCCCATCTAGGATTATAGGAAAGAGAAATCATCCATCATCATCAAAGAAACAAAGCCAGTCAATTTGGGAATACAAGAATGCCCAAGGATTACATATATTGCAACATCCCTGATTGAAGCTAAAGAACTGGCCTTCACAACACATATCCAAGAAGCTAAAATTAACTTTGCATGGTCATATGGACACATGCTTGGGCTTGATCCAAATCGTGTTGTCCATCATCTAGCAGTAGATCCCAATGCAAAACTAGTTAAGTAAAATCTTTGAAAAATGCATCCAAAAGTGGCCCTACTAGTAAAGGAAGAGTTGGAGAAGCTTCTCCAAGAAAAAATCATCAGAGCCATATATTATTCAGAGTGAATCTCAAACATGGTACCCATCACTAAGCCTTCTAGAGAGATCAAAATCTGCACAGACTTTAGGGACTTGAACAAAG
Organism: Chamaecyparis obtusa; assembly: GCA_027943335.1. Taxonomy (NCBI): domain Eukaryota; kingdom Viridiplantae; phylum Streptophyta; class Pinopsida; order Cupressales; family Cupressaceae; genus Chamaecyparis; species Chamaecyparis obtusa. The sequence goes on from BSBK01001943.1 coordinate 846,210, forward strand.
CATGTCCAAAAGATGATTTCTTTTTACCCAACATTGATATTATAGTTGATCTGATAGCAAGCCATGAGATGTTGTCACTCATGGATGGATTCTTAGGGTATAATCATATCAGGATAGTAGATGAAGACCAACATAAAACAATGTTCACCACACCTTGGGGTACCTTCTACTACAATATGATGCCATTCAGGCTAAAGAATGTAGGGGCTACATAACAGAAAATAATAATAACCATCTTCCATGATATGATACATAAGATTCTTGAAGACTATATAGATGATATCCTTGCAAAATCTAAGACATAGTTGGAACACCTTGACATCCTTGAGCATGTGTTTGATCATCTACATCATTATGGTTTAAAGCTAAATCCAAAGAAGTGTGTCTTTGGTGTAACATATGGAAAGTTGTTAGGCTTCATCGTATCACAATGTGACATCGAGATTGACCCCAAAAAGGTCAAAGCCATAACAGAAATGCCTCCTCCCAGATCACTCAAGAAGATTAGAAGCCTATAAGGTAAGCTTCAGTTAGTGTGTCAATTCATACCACATTTGGTAGACAAGTGCCAACCTTTCATGCATCTGCTCTGCAAGGACAAAAGCTTCAAATGTGATCAAGTCCAAAGAAGCTTTGAGAAGCTAAAATAATATCCAGCTAACTCTCCCATCCTTGTACCACCAATCTCAAGATTCCCTCTGATCTTATACATCGTTGCAATGACTAAAACATTGGGGGCACTATTAGCACAACTTGATGACAAAAATAAAGAAAGGGCTATCTATTAAATCAGTCAAAATATTTTTGGTTATGAGCTCAAGTACTCACCAATGGAGAAGGCATGCCTTGTAGTGTTCTTGTCTACTCTAAATCTTAGACACTGCATGCTTAGCCACACCATCAAGCTCATCTCCAAGGTGGACCCACTCAAATATCTTCTATCAAGGACAACATTGACATGCTGAATGGTGAAGTGGGTCATGTTGTTAAGTGAGTTGATATACTATACATAGACAATAAATCAATCAAAGGGAAAGTTATTGTTGATTAGCTAGTTGAAGCACCCCTAATAGATGTATATCCTCTGATAATGGAATTTCCCAATGATAATTTATGTATGATCAAAGAACAACCAATATGGAAGCTATACTTTGATGGCTCCTACACATCACATGGATCAGGGGCAGGAATCCTATTTTTCACTCCTCAACGTGACTACATCCCTAAATCATTCAAATTGGTATTCCCTTGCACCAAAAACATCACAAAGTATGAGGCACTCATCTCAGGCCTCAAAATAGCTATCCAATAGAACATTGTAGAACTATAAGCATTTGGAGATTCTCAACTGATTATCAAACAATTCCTGGATGAATATTAGATGAAGGATGACAAGATTATACCCTACAAGGAACTAGTAGACAGATTGAAAGAGCACTTCCTAAGTCTACAATTCACATAGATACCAAGGCTATAAAACAAAGTAGCTGATGCAATGAAAACCATCAGATCCTTACTAGAAATCCCTCAAGATTCATCTCAATATGAATTCTTAGTTGAGTAGCTACACACGCCTGCTTATGAGAATGTTGATTTAGAAATGGTGTGCATCTTGGTTGGTCCTCAGTCCCCGTGGTACCATGAAATTCACACATATCTTAAAAATGGTATCATATCCCCCCACCTTACAAACACCCAATGCAAAAATCTAATTTTCAAAGCATCCCACTACACTCTAGTAGCTAACACCCTTTATCATTGAGGATATCACAACATCCTTTCTAGGTGTTTAGATTCAAAAAAGGTCATCCTGGCTTTACAAGAGGTACACATTGGAATTCAAAGTGCCCACACAAGTGGCATGGTCCTAGAAAAGAAGCTTCTTAGAGTCAGGTATTAATGGCCAACAATGGAGCATGATGCCTATGAATTTGTTAAGAAATGCCTACCATGTTAGTAACATGCCAATCTGATTCATGCTCTAGCACAAGACTTTCAACCCATTGCGCCACCTTGGCCATTTTTATGTTGGGCCTTTGACCTCATTGGCTTGATCACTCCCCTTTCCTCTGATGAACAAAAATATATCATAATGGCCACATAATACTTTAAGAAGTGGGTTGAAGTGATTCCGCTCATCCTCACTATTGGCATTCAGATATCCAAGTTCATCCTCTACCATATCATTTTACAATTTGGCATCCCTTCCACCATCTTTACAGATCATGGAAGACCCTTCAAAAACTAGCATGGGGATGATCTATGTGCCAGACTCCACATCCACCATCATTTCTCTAGCCCATACTTCCATCAAGGAAATGACCAAGATGAGGTGCCATACATAGTGGACTAGGCCATTATCTATCAACCAATCTCGATCCTAATCCCCATCCACATCCCCATCAAGAAAATATAGATCTCAATCCCCATCCACATCCCCACCATGAGCCCATTAACCCCAAGGTGTTTTATCCTCAAGAATATCTAATGCAACAATCAAGTTCCTCTCCCCAATCCCGAGCTTCAAGTATATATCCTGTATAGCGAGATCTTCCTATCCCAATCCTTGAGATTTTGTAAATATTCATTGTACATATCTCCCCATTGATTATACATACTGTCCTACAACAACTATAATCAGTACTACAACAACTATAATCAAATACCTTGTCCCACCTAGCCTTGTACTTTAGCAACATCTTTTGTCAACTATCCTTATCACATGACTATCCTTGATTCATCATTTGCCAATAGCAACACATCATTCTTCTCATCAAATGGGTCATTATAGGATGTATCCTTCTCATGTCTAACCTAATCTTCCATCATCAATCAAATGGGTCCATGTAGGATGTATCCTTCCTCACATTTTGACCTAATCTTCTCCCCATTAATCAAATCAATTCTTATCCTTGGAAAAGAAAGTTTTGTGGATTTATCACTTTGATCTTGGATTTTGTCCTTTGGATCTTGTTTATCTTTTATGGCTTCTTTTTGTTCCTCTTCTCATGATCATGAGGATCCTTTATATCATGGCTCACTTTGAATGAGCACAATTTGGGGCAAGGTATTTTGATCTCTTTCTTCTGTCTGTGAGTTAGTCAGATATGACCCTTGCACATTTCACATGTGATCTTTTGGATTACATGGTGCACTTGGGAAGTGTCATTTGTTTGTTGGTTCTCAAGAATCATTTCTACCATGCCTCCTCTTGGATTCATGTGTGATGTTGGGGAGCCCTTGCATGTCTTTTTGTGTTAGTCCTTTGCAATGCTGGTGACATGGCCTTGAGTTCCTAGTAAGCTTGGTTGGTCTCTAATGTTGTTATATCAAACTAGGTTGTGCTCTCCACATTTTCACAATGAGCTCCCCAAATCCCCCTCATCCTACATCATATAGATTAATATTGCATCTTTCATCCTTCATATAGCTTCATCCTATCTCCTGCATCTCACATTCTATTGCATTTATGTATCTTTTCTCATAGAAAGACATTTGTTCATCACCCCTTTTTTTCGTCTTTCTTCATCCTTTTCCTTTCTCTATATTTTATTTTCAAGGAAATTCAAAAATATTTCCTCTTTGCATTATCTTCTCAAGGGGTACAACCCCTTATCTTCTATTCTAGCTTGGGGCATCTTATTTTCTTATCTTTGATGCAACGCCTCTTGCGACATTGCATCAAAGATGGGAAAAATATAGACACCTAAAAATCCACTCGTCAATTAAAAATGTTTTAGTTGATAAAAGTTTTGATAACATCATCATTAATTAATTAATTATTATTATCCCTTCCTTTATTTTAATTAAAGACTTTAATTAAAAAACCTTTCCCAAAAGTGCTTAAATCAAATTTAAATATTATGCCCTCCTAAATTTATTAAATTATTTAATAAATTATTTTCCAACCCAAACCCTCTTTAAATAAATTTAATATTTATTTAAATCCCTAAAACCCTAGATATCTTCTAGAAAACCCTAAACCTATCCTCTCATCCCTAATCACTCCCTAAACCTGCTTAAGGGGCAATTTCTAACCTTCTTAGCCTAAACCCTATCCCTTTGACTTTGGGTCAACACCCTCATTAATGAGCCTTACATGCTCATTAATGAACCCTTAAACCATCATTAACGACTCTTAAAACCTCTTAATGAAGACCCATGTCTCTTCTTCCACCTTGGTCCCCTAGCTCTCTTCCCTAGTGTTTCTCACACATGTGTGAGAAACCCTTCATCCTTATCCCTTTGACCCTAAGGCTTAACCCTTGGTCCTAAACCCCAACCCTTGGTCCTAAACCTTGACTACCCTTCCTAACCAAAGACTCTCCTCAAAATATATAAATAGCCTCCCTTCCAAGAGAAAAACACCAATTCACTCTTTCATATTAAGCATTTTTATAATGAGCATTTCCATCTAGGATTTTCATAGCATTTAGTAGTATTGCTAGATTTAATTCATTTTCATATTTTCTAACTCACATTTTAGCTTATCCTAATGAATTAACTTAGTTTATTTAATTATTTGAACATCATTTTCATCTCATATCACACTTATCTTTTAGTTAAAATCAACTTTTCACACTCATCAATAGCCTAAAATATGCATCTCATCGTTTGCACCCTCAGAACCCTAGGGGGAAAATAGGTTCCCCATACCTAGTTTTGTGCCATTATTAGGTATCTATGGCTTGAAAATAATCCCAATCCTCCCTAAATAGAGTAGGGTACATGCTCATTGTTCTTTGAGAGAACACCCACATCCCTCCTAAATGAGCACATCAAACGGTGACCAGGTGCTCCCATTTCAGCTCAATATGAGGTGGCTTGCGAATATATTTTCTATATGTTGATGCATGCTTAGTTTATACTAATGTTTGAATGTTTCAACATGATCCTAATTTTTTAGGTTCGTATCACTCATAGTACAATATACTATAAAAAGGTAGGACAAAATACCCCAGTACTATGAGGTGATATTTATGTAGACTATAGATGAAACCTCAGAATGCCGTGCGATATTTCTCATTGAAGTAGGTAATATTTAATAAGTAAAAAAAAAAGGATCAATTTTGACTTAAAATCTCTATTCCAGTCATCCATTTTGACTAATTCGGTAGAGTGACAATGTATATTAGCAAGTTTAACAACAAGTTTAAATTTTTCAAATAAATTGTGGCACATAGAGTAGTCTTCAAACAATCAAGAAATGGACAAAGTAACCTTGCATGATACAAACATTTTTGAGGTCTTAAATGAAAAATCCATGAATAGTAACACAATGTGTATGTTCAAATGATTTCCAAAAGTCTTGCACAAAATGAGGACACATCATGAAAGTTCTACCTAAGGTCAAGAGGTAAGTGCTTCAACCTTTTCCCATAACTTGATGTTCTTAGCCCCACATTTAGGTGGTTGAATGGATTTTCCTAGGACTATGCAAGTTATGAATCAATTGAAAGAGAACAATTATCAAATCACACATCTTTCCATATTTCCATATTCAAGCTTTTCATCCAAGGGAACACATATGGTGAGTGTCTTTAGGTGATTCGGGTAAGTCGACTTGGATCAATCCACATGGCCAAAATGGTTATCCTATAAGTCCTAAGATTCTTAATAAGGATCTTCGTTCATGACTACCCCTTGTAGTTTCACAAGAGAAATTAAGGCCTATAGCCCTACAAGGACCCAAAATTCATAGTTTTGCAAGCAATATTTAGACCTCTTAGCACTAGAAAAAGTGAATCTACTCCCCTTGTATTCTTGTAAACAATATTTAGACCAAGAAGGCCCTACAAGTGCCTAGTCAAGTGTAGTCTTTCTTAGAAAGATTTAGGCAACTAGGCCCTACATATGAAGAAACATTAGAAGTAGAAATAGACAAGTCTTCCCTCTCTTTAGATTGAAGGAATTTTTTTATTATACTGGAATGGAGTAGCCAAGTTCGCTTGTTCCCTACTTGGGTCATTCCAAATAGATTTCTCTCTTGGCAAGCCCTCTAAAGGTAAATGCAAGAAAACAAATGGATAACTAGTGGAGGTCTAGATTTCTGATTTTCAATAAGGAAAAGAGCATACTCTCCTACTCCCTAGTGTCTCCCAAACACATCAAGCACTTGTTCATTTACCAAAAGAAAACTAATTAAGGTAGGTGCCTAGAAAATCAAGTATATGTGAGCACAATGTTTATTTGTATCTTCCAATGCAACCTACAAAACCACAAGTTAGTAGTCTTAAGATGAGTCTTTGACAAATGATTCCTACAAATCTACAAGTTAGGGCATAAAAAGTATGCAAATCAAATCAACAACCCTACAAAACAACTTGTTAACTTCTGTTAGAAAATGAGAAAACCCAAAAATAAAAGCAAACTCAGACTGTGATAGCAAATAAATCTAGGCAAAAATCCACAGTCTACCAGGACAGATATGATTTATCTCTTCAAAGAAGACAATGTTCCAGAACCATGCAATAGACTACAAAGAAGTAGTGGGATATTTTTCTAAAAGGAAAATGATATACCCAAAAATAAAGAAATGATATTTCACTAATGCAAAGTTTCATCTAGTAGTATTAAGAAATATCGCCCCACTATAGCCTAAAATGTTGTACAATTTTCTAGGCTGTAAAACAAAAGTTATGAACCTGCAACAACAAAAATCTAAAAATGCAAGAAATGGAGCTAAAAATGCATGTCTAACCCCATGGTGGGTGCAAAAAATGTGTGATCAAAATGTGACATACTTCTATAAACCATTATACTTGAGAGGATCTATGGAAGAGAAATTATCAAGAAGCGTCTTATAGCTTCCTATCTATGATGTTCAACAATGTAAGCATTATGAATAGTGTCTCTCAAATGAACCTCAATAAGAAACCCTTGCAAGGTGCACCATAGAATGGAAGATTCAAAATGATGATGCAAGAATGAGAGATCTAAATGAAATGCAAGATCTAAAATAGAATGTAAATGCAAGAACAAGAAAGAAAATATAATATAATAAGATTACAATACTTCCTAGTTATGCTATGTGATTTAAGCTAAATGCAATAAGGGAATACTAAGATAAGAATAAAAATAAGCTAGGATTCTCTAAGAATGAAAGCAAACAAAATGATAACATAAGTCTAAGATCTAGGGTTAGGAATGCAAGAGTGAAGAGAGGGTCTCATTTTAAAGAGAAATGAATGGTAGAGATTAAGAGGCAAAATCCAAGAGTGGAGAATAATCCCTATTTTGAAATTAGGGCACAAGATTCTCAAGAGGAAAAATCAAATGGATGAGAATGGTTAGGTAGAAATGATTGGTGAGGATTAAGAGGCAAAAGAGATTCCACTCTTGTCTTTTTTCCTTTTTCAAATTAGGAAATTCCTTTTTCATGTGCACACATAGGATAAAGTATATTTTATTTAATTAAAAGGGGACATGTTCTTTTAATCAAATAAAACTTGGGATAAAGTGGTCAAACTTTAGGATATCATCGAATAAATGATTAAAGTGATGATTTGATCAAGAGATAAGATAAAGTCTGGTATTTAAATGTTTAATGTTAGAGTGGAGCTCAAGGTTTACTACATATTTGTGGGTGATTACAAGGTGCACCATAGAATGGAAGATTAAAAATGATAATGCAAGATGAGAGATGATCTAAATAAGATGCAAGATCTAAGCTATAATAAAAATGCCAGAACAAGGAAAGAAAACTAATCTAACAAGATTACAATACCTCCTATTTAAGCTATGTGATTTAAGCTAAATGCAATAAGGAAATTCTAAGATAAGGATGCAAGTAAGATATAATTCTCTAAGAATTCAAGTAAACAAAATGATAGCATAACACTAGCATGAAAGAATAATATGCAAGAATGAGGAAAAAGTCTCCTTTTAAAGAGAAGTGGATGGTGAGAGACTAAGAGGCAAAATCCATGGGTGGAGAATAATCCCTATTTTGAATTTAGGACACAAGATTCTCAAGGGGCAAAATCAATAGATAAGAGTGGTTAGGTAGAAATGAGTGGTGAAGATTAAGAGGCAAAATAGATTCCACTTTTATCTTTTTCTCTTTCTTTCAAATTAGGAAATTCCTTTTTCATGTGCACACATAGGATAAAGTGGGTTTATTTAATTAAAAGGGGACATGTTATTTTAATCAAATAAAGCTTAGGATAAAGTGCTTAAACTTTAAGATATCATTGAATAAATGATTAAAGTGATGATTTGATCAAGAGATAAGATTGAATTGATATGCAAGGCTGATTAAGAATAAGATAAACTATGGTATTTAAATGTTTAATGTTAGATTGGAGCTCAAAGTTTACTAGTCCATTTTTGGGTGATTACATTTACCCCTTTTTGACTAATGTGTGAGTGGTCTCATAATACATTGAGTCAAAGAATGATGATGTCAAAGTAACCGATAAAGATCTAACTCTGAACTTGATTGAATAGAGAATAGAGAGATAGCTAATCTTGAACCTAATCAAATGAGAACTAGCAAAGGTAGATAAGATATATCTAACTCCAAACTTGATCGAATGAAGCACAGAAAGACAACTAATTTTGAACTTGATCGAATGAGATTTAGCAGAGATCAATTTCTAGCTTTAGGAGATAGATGATAGATTATTCATGCCCCCTCGAGATCAAAATCAAAATAAGGTAGAGGAGAGGCATAAATGAGATAGATTTGATCAAATCAAGATAAGATAAGGTTCAAGATGATCGATTAAGCACACTTGACCAAGCTTGACCACTAGGTGATGAAAAGTTTCCCAAGTGTGAATAAGGTTTACCAGAAAGGTATAGCATTGGAATTGGGTCAAAACCAGAAGAAAGGATGATGAAATGATGATGGAAGAGAGGAAATGGTGATTGCTTCAAAATATTGAAGAAATTAGCCTCAAAGGGTTAGTCAACTGCACCTAAAAGGAAAGAATTTTAAATCACAATTTTGATGATCAAGATGAAGCTAGATTTTGATTTCGATCTTGAAAATGGATCGAAGACGTTGAAATTAGGTAAGGGTGCAATTTTTGCAAAAAATTGAGACTTTGAAAAATTAGGTCAAAATGCTATATAAGGGGCCTAAAGGGTCATTTTCAAATCATTTGTGCCTTTTGACTTCTAGTGATTTTAGAGTGAGATATAGCTTCTTTATGGAAGATAGTTGAGTTCCCGTTGACCATCACCGATTCTAGATCATTCGACTAGACAACCAGACTGAGGGGTATCCCCAAATGGTAAGTACCTAAATTTTTTTCTTGTTTCACTTCATTTATCACATTTTTAGCATGTTTTTAATATTTTTTTGAAAATTTTTGAATAAAATTATGAAGTGTCACACGACTTTATTGATAAATGTTGTATGACACTTTGCACAATTTTGAAGTATCACATGACCTTTTTAGGATGTATCACATGAGGAATACCCATTAATCATATGATTTGGTGTGAAATATCATACCATGCTAAAGTGTTGCACCAATATATTATGAAGGATCATACGAAATGAAATTTGTTTGTGAAAATTTTTTTGCCATATTTTCAGTTTTTGACTACTTAGCAACTTGACTAGGAGTAATTTGATCTATTTATTGATGCTTTGTTGATGCTTTTAGTCACTTTTTGACATATTGGTGATGTCTTATGTTTTTCTACTTGTGTTTTTGATGCAATGATGGTTTCCAGATTTGGCTATCCGAGTGCCCACCCAGTAGGCTTGCACTTAGTTCTTCATTTATCTACCGATGAGAGAGGCATTTTTTACACCATGGGCCTCAATGAACTACTATATATGCCCCATATTTGAGAAAACCATGAACTTTCGACCATGCTCACTGAGAGATTTCATTCAAAGTATAATACTTTTCACCTTCCTACTGGAGAGGTCATAGCAACATTGGAAGATGTCTATCACATTATTCACATTCCCTGTCATGGAGAGCCAATAAGTATCTTTGATAAATGCATATTCCTTATTAAAACATACTTATGTCCACTTTTGTTGATGTTGATATTGGTATTGATAATGAAATTTGATCTTGCAGATTTATTTTGATCAGTCACCGATAGATGGGATTAATGCCATGTAGACTGTGTTTGGAGATTTTACTATTCTAGACTGTTCCATCCTCTGGGAGAAGATGATGGATAGCCATAGTGATGATTACCTTTTTGCTTGTATTTTGTGCTACTTGATTGGCCTTGTCCTCAAAGTAGATAGGAGACAGAGAGGGTTTTAGTGTAGCTAGGGTAGGTTAGTTATGGATCTGTTGGTAGTTTTCTCTATTTTTGAAGTTGTCCCTTCAAAATTTTAATTTTTGAGGTCTTCTATATGTTTCATGAATTGGTCTCCTACATTTTTCCAATTAAGAGCTTACAAAAATTAATTAATTCTGAGGAAACCCCAAGTGCTAGGTCAAATTTTCCTTTGAAAACTCAAAAAACCCTAGAAATGTTCTTCCTTGTTCTATTTGGTTGTTACTTTTCCAATCACTTAAATGAACCCTTTAAGCATGTGCATTTTACTCTTATCAGCTAGTTGCACATTCTCCTTAAGCTTTTAGAATATTCCTTTATGTCTGATAACTTCCTGAAACCTTTTGTCGTGCAATCTCCTAGAGCTGCGAGAATATTCCTTATCCTTAAGTGATTTGGCGAAATGCTTTAGTTGGGTAGTCTCTAAATGACTTGATGATCTTTATGAGACTTAGCAACCATACTATTAAAATGTTTTAAAAGAAACTATAGTCACCCAATCTCCAGATTCTAAGACCTTCAGTCAGGTGATCTCCGAGTAAAATGACAAAGTGGTAAAAGTTTCAGTGACTATGAGTTTTGCTTTGTCACCAGGTCTCTAGATCTCACCCAAGTTAAAGATAGTATTCAATGATTGAGAGGTGTATTTAGTCACATGATCACTAAGTCATCAAAGAGTTAAAATGTTCATTGAGGTTAGAGAAAATGAAAAATAAGTGCATTTGATTGCCAGATTTGATGACGTGTCCGTATGTGATTGGTTGCTAAGATAAGATAAAGAAATGAAAAATATTTTAGTGATTATGAATTAGACTATAGTCCCTGAGTCTCCAGGTGAAGTATATCAAGGTTATTTTCCTTACAGTCACCAAGTCTCTTGATTGGCTTGGTCGCTTGATCTTTGAAGAAAGTCAAAGTCAGAGAAAAGTTTCTGAGATCACACGACTACCATTGATTTTCTATTTCAAAGACAAGATCTAGCAGTTGTCTCTTAATTGCTAGATAAAGGTGATGTCAACTCAAAATTGCTGAGACTCAGCGACTACCCTCAAATCTTGATCTTGTGGCTGTTGTGAGGTTGAAAAATAAAAGGAAGGCTTGTGAAAAGTTACAATGATAAAGAGACTCACTATGGTCGCTGAGTCTCCCAATGAAAGAAAAGGTTATTGAGACTTATGAATGATGGTTGTCACCAAGTCTTTGAATAAAATTGATAAATGTTAAATCTTGCAGTGATTGAAAAGAGACTATAGTCGCTAAGTCTCAGAATGGAAAATTAAAATTTTAGAAGGGGTCACTTGATCGCTTGATAATTTCACAAAGTGTTAAATATTTCAGCAAATATGATTTGTTCTATAGTCGCCAGGTCTTGAAGAGAAATAAAATCATCCTATGACTAAGGATTTCTCTTAGTTTCCAGATCTCTAAAAATACTAAAAAGCGCCAAGTCTTTTCATGACTATGAGGTGTTGTGTAGTCGCTGAGTCCCTAGAAATCAAATTTTGAGTACTTGTCACTATCTCGACTCTCAGCTAGTGAATTGAGTTCTGAGCATGCTAAGTAATGACTGAAGAAACATGAATTATAGAGCTAAAGTTCTTAATGGTCTAAAGCATTCAATTCTACAAGTTATATATAGCTAACCACTATTCATTCCAATTTACCAAAGCATTCTGAAGAGCAAGGGTGAGAGAATTACAATAGTTCTTGAGATTTCTAGAGAAATTGAAGGTTCAGTCAGTTCAAAATTTTTAGAAGGATTTGTATCTACAAGCCCAAATGAGTCAGTCAACAACCAATAGAGCTTCTACTAGCAAAGGGGATAAAGAGAAAATAGAGTAGAGTTTCTCAAATGAATTTCTTGCCTTGCTGCCAGGATCCTCTCAAAATAAGAAGGTTAGTGACAAATGCTTCACTGATGATCTTACTTACTGTAAAGATGCTAAGATAGATTATGTAATTGGGATGTGCCTATTTCAATATTTCTAAAAGAATTCTAAAATCCCGGTCCTTGTTTCAAACCCTTGGACTTCAAGGTTAGCTAGGTTGATTGTTCCTGACATCTTCCTAGATGTTGATTTTTTAATTGCATTGGCCAGTAGATACGACCCTCTATCTAAAAAAATAAGAAAGGAGGATGGTTCATCTCTGGTCACTTTAGATAGAAACTCTTTCATGAACACTTTTGGTATCCACATCCCCATGGCCATGGAAATTGATTTGCAGTCCCAGGCCAACAAATATACTAGAGAGTCTATCCTAGTATCTAAAGAAATTCAAAGTCATGTTCCACAAGGCAATATGAATTATATTATAGCAATGGTTGGGGAAGCCCCATATTTTTTAAAAAGACCTCTACTTCTACATCAAATATATTGCATATGGATTGTGCAGAGTGCTAGGGGTTGATGGCGGTGAAGAGAGGATCTCCTCAGATATTTTAATGATGGTGCTAGATTCACAAAGTCTTCATGTAACCAAGGGGTATGACTACATAGGGTATGTCATCAACAAAATGGATGAAGGGATTGAGGCATTGAGAAAGAAGGAGCTTGCACCTAGGTTTATGCATTATTCCCTTTTAATGCATCTTGTTCTATACTACAACTACAATATCATGTACTTGCAGTACCTCAACCCACAAATGATGTGGATAGGACAGCCAAATCTAGTTCAATTTTGGATAAGGGCTTGGAGCAACACTTCTCCAAAATGTAATTTTTGTGCTTTTGATAATTGGATGGTGTGGCCAGTTCTACTCAGCTTAGGAATAAATCTTTCTAGATTACTAGCTAAAGCTCTGTAGTTGATAAGACCTCAACAATTTGTTGATAAATGGACTAAGGGTCACAATTGGGGAGACTTTTATTATGAGAAAACCTACACAATAATTAGAGTGTATGGGTGCCCCCAACCACCCCATGTTCTACCATTCTTTGATCCATCGAGAATTGCATACTTAGAGTTTGTTTGGCAGCTCATGTTGACTGACAAAGAACACTTGGCCCCCTATAGGAAGGGTACTTTCACCCCTAGGCATTTCAGGATATGCAACTTCATCATTGGAAAAAATGCATTCAATAAATTGAATGATTGGTTAGGATAGTACAAAATGAATGTTGTTGTGTATAGATATGTAGACACTGAAGGTTTTATTTTTGTAGCTAGGGAGTATTACACTCCTACCATTCATATAAGCCTTAGGCATGAACAATATCCTAAAGAGGATATTATCAGAAATATTATAGAAGATGAATAAGTAGAAAGGAGGGCCAATCAATTTCAAGAATTAATGGAAAAGGAGAAGTTAATGAAAATAAAATGATTGAATTTTGAAGGATTGTTCCCTATCTTCAAATATTGGAGCAAATGATGACAAATTTCAATACATTGGTCAGTTATCTTGAGGACCAAATTGATAATAAGGAGAGGGATAAAGAGAAATACTCTAAATTGGATTGCGATGAAGATAGTGATGGTGGTTATCTAGTGTATAGCCCCCCTACAATGGAGAAACCATTGATTACTAAATAAAGGGCTGATGAGAATGAAATCTTAGATCTAATAGAGTTGCCTAGTTCTCAAGATACCAATGAGCCTCCTTCTAAAAAGTAGAAATTACTGGTTGGAGAGCCTTCCCAAGTGAGAACACTGGAAAAGAAAAAAGATAGAGTGGGAGCCCTCTTTAATGGAACAAGGGTTCATGACCACCAAATAAGAAATAAGATAAGGGAAGAAAGGAGAAAGCAAAAAATAGAAGCAATAGAAATAGAGGACCCAAAATTGCCTTTGGCTCTTGGTCAAGATGAGAGAATACTAGAATAGGATGCCTTCTTGAAAGATGATGATTTTATCAAGTCAAGTGAATTCAAGAATTTTCTATTATGGCATAAGAAACAATAGGTTACATCAGGTGTCAAGATTAAAGAGGAAGGTTAAATACTTGATGAGGCCATCCAATCTTTGAAAGATTATGACCCTGAGTTAGAAACCATCACCCTAGAGGAAACTAGACAACTAGTGAAGGCTAGCAATATGTTACTTGTTCCCGGATGGGATTTAGCCTCAGCCTTTATTATAGATCAGATAAGGAGGTAGGAAGATATAAGTTTATCTTCAGAAACACAAGTAGGGGACATAATAAAGGGATTTAGATACAGTCCAAAAAATCAAGCATTGGCTATATGGAGCCTCTATCCCAAAGATTAGAAGCCTTCCCTATTAAATATAAAAGAAAAAATGGATGGAGACAAGGTTGTGTGGTCAATCCACAACATAGGGGATCTTGAGATATCCCAAGTACTCACTCATTTTGCAAGATTGAATGAGGACAAGACAAAATAGCTCTTTGATAGGTATAATCACCTATTTAAAGATTACAGTGCTCTTGTTAAGGATAGAGAGGTGCATATCATGAAAGAGAGAGAGTTGGAAAAATATGTAGATAGTTTGTCTCAATAGATTTTAAACATGCCTACAATTGCACCTCCACCACCAGAACAACCCCCTTAGATTGAAAGTTAGAGTCAGACTAGAGAAGAAGCTGCTACATCAATAAAACAAGGGAAGATAGAGAAAAATGAGGCTATTTTGCATGCTTTGTTGAATATTTTGCAGTATAGAATAAGTGTTATAAAATATAAGGTAGATGTGGTTTACACAGCCTATAATAAGTTGTTTGGGTTGCAGGTAGAGGTTAATAATTTTGTTACAATTTTGAGTGCTTTCCATACAACTTGGTCAGTTAGGGCATCACTATTCGAGAGATTAGCAGTTGTGCAATCTCTGAGAATAGATATTCTTGAGATTGTCCTACAGGTTGGTGATGAGATTAAACAAATTGGGGTTGTCTTGTCATTTTTCAAAGGAAAAGAAAATTAAGTTGAGGCAAGGCTACTTATGTTAGACCCAGATTTCAACAAGTTTATTCCTCTGATCAAAAGTGAGGATGGTGCATTGAAGAGATTAGATCAATGGAGATCAGATTTTGATCTCCTATTACCTAAAAAAGAGGCCTTCATCAATGAACATAATGGAATAGATATGGATAGATTTAATGCCACTCTGGATGAATCCATAAAAGATGAGATGGAGTTCACCAAATTCATTAGAGATGTCAAGGTAATTACAGATACCACGTCGAAAAGGAAAAAGATGTAGTTGCAAACTATTTAGAGTTTTAAATGGCCAATAGAGGAGGAGATAACTACATGGGATGAGCTTACAAGGCCCAAGAGGAAAAATCCTATTGCAGTTGACTTTGATATCATAGATGATGAGTGAGGAGGACACATCGACACCTGACACCTAGCCTTAGAGCAGAGGGATGATAAGCTATCTATTAAGAATGGTGTAAGTTATCCAAAATGGCGGTCACCATATCTTGCAATAACTCAATGAAGCTACCATAAATACCTATAGATAAAGGTGTCAGTTATCAACAAGCAAGGAGCATAATAGTCCAAATTTTTTTTGTCTCTCCACCGTTTGAAGGCTTTTCTTGTAATTTGTCTTTTATGCTTTCTAGGTTTAGGGCTTCAACCATTCGAAGCTTGTTGCATTCTCATTCATAAGAGAATTACAAGATGGTTGGACTATATATACAAGTTGTAACCTCATTTTGAGGGATTTTAGTTGAAAGATAATAGAAAAATTGAATACAATTACTATAGAGTAGACTTCTAAATTTTGTGTCTAAGTTTCTGAGCATGAGATTTTGTATGTAATTGACAGGCCTATTTTAATACAAATACACTACAATTTCTATCTTATATTATTGTTGTCTCTTTGATTTTTATGTTTTAATCTTGTATGTTTTATTTATAAATAATCTAAAATATACCAATTGTCAAGCAACTTGTTTAATTGATTGTGAGTTTCTTTCAAGGAAAGAATTAAAATCCTCATTATCAATTTTAGAGAGTAAATATATTTGTGGAGATTTTGAGGATAGTAATATTGGATTGATAGAATAGTTTGTAAGGAATTCTATTCAGATTGCATATAGTTTGTAAGGCATTTTATTGTATTTATTTTAAGATAGCCCTGTGGATTTACATCTAGACTCTTTTTGCCCATTGGATTAGGCACTGGTTTAGTATTTGTTCTTGCAAGTTCTCTTTCAAAGTCTTTAAGATACTAAAATTCATTTAATTACTGGTACTTTTTCTTTTAAACATTTTCTATATGTTTCGAAGGAACTGTATCTAGGTGGTATAGTTCATATTGCTGATTCCTTCAAGAGAGAATCAAAAGGTTATCCTTCCTTGAGTTGAACTCAGAAAAAGAAGAAGGATGAATGTCCTTATACCACTGGTGTATGCTATTACATTCATAGTTTCTTTTGTTATGCTCTGTATCAAGATATTCTCAGTTATCTACATAGTGATCTTTAATTGAAGTATTTTAAAAGCATAAATAGCATATCAGTGAAGAAATTGATCCACTATTTAAGTTTACTTGAAACATAGTAAATCATCATAGGCAATACCCGCCTGAGTCATGTGGAGCTCGAAGCAGAAGGAGGATCTTATCCAATCCTCATCAATTAGATTATTTCTTGTCAAACTTGAGAATCTTTTAATCTGAGAATCAAGTCTACATATTTGCCAAGTTTGATCCCACAAGAAAAAGCTCTAAAAAGATCTATTAGCATGGTTGAGACATATGGTATGAGGACCCTCTCTCTTGGCATACATGTATCGTGAGATTCATTATATATTCTATAGGGCAGGGAAGAGCTAGTATGTAGGGGCCATCTTGGCACAGGTATGGGTATGAGAGCACATTGTCATGATCCACCTAAGGTACAACCTAGGTAGAGGAGTCAAACCTACATATATAGGTATTTAGGTTTCATACATCAAACACACGTGGAGCATACCCCATATTGGTGATTACATTTAGATGATATGTATTCTATTGTCTGGCAACCATATATTGATTTTTAGTAGTGGACAAAGGAAAGAGATGAGTTGTATTTTATGTTTTATAGTCAGCCACTACTAGGTAGACATACAGGTATCTTGGAGATATTTTTTATTAGCTGGGTATGGTAGCAGTTTGGAAAATTGCAAGGGATGAGCACTGAGACCACTGACTATGCTAGATACGGGGAGGAGGAGGACCTTAGATGGGGCCCTATGCTAAGATATGACATCTGACTCCATGAAACATAAGAGTTATAAGGGGTAGTGCCAGATCTACTCCCCAAGATCATAGATGCAGGGACCACCTCTATAGGAGGTGGATCTAAGAGAGCCCATACCCTAGATTTATAGCCACTACAGATTTGAGACCCAGAGGTAGAGGGGATGATGATGATCATGGAGATGGGGGTGGTAGAGGGAGGAGGAGGTAGTGTTAGTGGGTCCAGGGGTGATGCCCCTTCTAACAACTGACCATCTAGGTTGAGATCTTGAGGTATGGTAGTGGTGATGGATATCAACAAGCCAAAGGAACAACTAGTGAGGAGGCCATGGGTAGATTGGGGGAGCAGAGAAAAGGAAAGATCTGCAACACAACTAGAGTAGAGGGAACCTATCGATGATGGATTAGCATAGAGGGTAACTACACTAGAGGTAGAGTTACAAAAGACCCAAATTACCATAACCATGATAGACCAACTATAGCTTGGTGACAGGGCCTAGATATAGGAGTTGAGGTAGGAGAGATACCAAGCATGGGAGGAGGCACAATGACATGAGGCTAGAAATGGCCTATTATTATGAAACTTATATTGCCATGGTACCTATGGGTCAGAGAGTACAATAATATTCACATCATGCGAGTAGATCAGAGGGTGCGGTACAAGCACCAGACAGGGCCAAGGCTTTGCCACTAGCTCCACCTACTTCAGAGGGTGGAAGCCAGTCTTAAACTATACTCAGGGTTCCACTTTGACTCAAGATTTTGATCTAATTATTGTACTTGAACATGATATATATATATATATATATATATATATATATATATATATATATATATATATATATATATATATATATATATATATATATATATATATATATATATATATATATATATATATATATATATATATATATATATATATATATATATATATATTGTAATTGCCTAAAAATGGACAAAGACAATTTAATGATAAATCAAGTCAAATCAAAGAAATCAAGGACATAATTGAATCAATTGAATCACAATGCCCATTTAGCCAATCAAAATCAAAATCAAGTCTTAATTTGAGATAAATAAAAATTGAGTGTTTTAATCAAATACAATCAAATCAAAATACAATTAAATCAATTAATTGTATAGTCTTGGATTAAATTAAATTCAACCCATTCAATGTGTACATGGATAAAATAAATTGATTAAATCAATTAATTAATCTCATTTACTCTCAACAACCCAAAAGGAGAGGAAATCTGGGAAACCAATGAGATTTGATGAAAGGCATTCACATGGATCAAGCCAAATTGAATCTCAATCACTCAAAGTGAAAGAGAATCTTGACCATCCATCTTGTCTACTTGTCCCAAGCTTTGAGGACACAAACTTTGCATTGTCTTTAAAGGGTGGAACCAAGGACTCAACCAAGGTTTAATCACGATCAAACACAAATACACCCCCTACCATTGGAAAATCTATAAAGGAAGGCCTAAATCCTTCATGATTATCAACCACACATCTGAGAATTGCATTGAACCTCTTGCAATTTGAGCTTAGAAAGGAATTTGAGAGCATAATTAGCATTTACTTTGATAATTGTTAGCAATAGCTTGTTTATCTTTATCATTCTCATTCTAGGACTATCATTAATGGGAGCTTATTGAGAGCTATTCATTAACAATCTTAGTTAGAGAGCCATAGGATGCTCAATTGATCATTATTTGCTAAATAGTTGCTCTATAGTGGTTGTATTTAGTTACTATTTCATTTATTGTTCAACCTTAATTCTATGAAGATACTTTTATTAGTATACAAAATGGTGCCCACTGTGGGGCAGAATGCTTCACTTTGCTAATCTCTCAGAATTATTTCATTTTTATCAAATTTATGCATGTTTAACTCTCAAGGTTTTTCAGGAAACAACGCTTTTGACAGCTCAAAGGGTGCTTCTGCACAATTAAATGGCACTTTTAAGCACTATTTTGGTGCTTTCACGATAAAGTTGTGCACCTTTGCATCAATCCACAATGCTTTTGATCCTTCTATTTTCTATCTATCATTCTTACAACACTTTTGCATAGATTGATAGTGCTTTTACCCTAACTACTGAGCACTTTTGCTCATTTACATAGCGCTTTTACATCATTTTTACCACCTTTAATCAATTTTGCAGTGCTTTTACAAATTATTTGTGGGCTTTTGAGTTTACTGACAGAGTTAAATAGCACTTCTAAATTCAAAGGGTGCTTTTAAGCATTTAAATGGCACTTTTGAGCATTTTAAGGGTGCTTTTACACATTTAAATGGCCCTTTTAAATTCAAAGGGCACTTTTAAGCATTTAAAGGGCACTTTTGCATAAACTGTGAATCTTTATTATCTGACTATGGAAAATGATTTGTATAAATCTACATGATGTCTAACCACAAAAAAGTAAAAAATCCAAAGCGCAGATTCAACAAAGAAGGAAAAGCTTTGACAAGTAAGGCTTAAAATTCAGTTTGTCTTTGTTTCTTCAAATTTATCTTTGGTTTCTTCACTTTGGTTGGCTTTGTTGACTAACTTGTTGGAGAAAAAAAAAAGCACATTGGAAAGGAACTATAGCCAAGGTAAGCATAAAATCATGGAAATAACTAAAAAATGCCCCTAACTTTTGTTAGCTACAAGGAAAGGTAAACCTTAAAACTTGGTGATTTGTGTGCTTAAATTGTGGCTTTGTCCTTTCAAAATCTAGTAATTTGGATAGCTTAAAGGAATAAACGAAACACTTAATTAAAAAACCCCTTGTTTGTAGAAAAGTGTAGCAATACTCAATTCTCATTAGTTAGTGGGTTGGAAATTGAACCTTGTTAAGTATGTTTGTTAAAAAGTGCTAAAAATATTTATTTTTCTTTTTTGCATGCAAAAAAGAAACAAAAAAATAACATCCTACATAGAATACCATGCTAGAACTTTAGTTGGGCTCACCTCCTGAGATTTTCCTTAAAAGGGCCAGTGAGAGGGACAGCCCAAAGTGATACGCTCACTTTTGCTGTGGGAATCCAACCCACTCTAAAAAGAAATGCATGTATCCTTAATGGGGTGCATGACAAAAGGATTTTAAATTTTTTGAACTTCCTCTAGTAGTCCTCACAGATTGTGTGAAATCGTACCTTGGTGCATGTGGGAAGCTTCTTAACATACTTGGGGGATGAAATTTTAAAGTCCATTTTGAACAGAATCCATATTAAATCCTTGATCAATTAGCAAGCCTACCTCATTAGAGCCATTTAAAAGCCAAATTTGACCTAACATAGATTGCTTGGAGGAATTTCTTGTGATAATTGATAAAATCATTGTGTTGTGCTTGAAGGTCTTTGATTACAAAAAGAAAACATCCATTAAGATCCAAAAATCAATTAACAATAAAGATTCAAAAGAATATTCTATTCATAAATGGAAAAAGAAATGGAAACATTATCCAACCAATTCTCATTAAGAACATTTTTTCCTTACCTCTATGATCAAGAAAAATATCATGAAAACCCTAGATTTGATCAAGAATATCCTAATGATAAACCAATATTTGATGAAGAACCTATTTTAAAATGTCAAGAGAATCTCATCTTTGATAAAGGAAATCAAGAGGAATTACTCCCATCTCAACAATATTCATCATATGACAACTCTTTGAGAAACACAAATACATCAAAACATCCTTGGGATAGATCATTTACTCCTTTGGGAATTTCATACGAATCAGCTTTGGAAAAACTCCTTGAAAATGATCTCATCATGTTGCCTCAAATCACTTCATGTGGTTTTATCTTTTTGAGAAACTATTGTGCATATCAAAGACATAATGAGCATGGAACTTCAAATTGCATGGAGTTGAAACATAAAATCCAAAATCTTATTGATGATGACTTAATTGAAATTGAAGATCCTAATGACTCATCTAATGAAGATACTACTCTCAAGCAAGATCAAACTTATGAACACATGTCTAGTAGTGGTACTATTATAGCTTTCACCTATTCCACCATTCCTCCATTTCATATAGAAGCAAAGCTATCCAATATTCCTCCATCAAATAAAGATCCAAACAGTTTTCATAATGACTATGTATACCCTCAAGGGCTACCTATAAAAGAGATCCAAGCTAACCTACATCTTGCTACAAACTTATTTCATGATTCAAAGGTTATAGACCTCAAGCCTTTATGTGATACAATACCCATTGTACCTATTTCAAATGAACCTTCATTAGCCCTTCAAGAATCCCTCATGTGGATCCAAACTCCTACATTGTCCTTAGAAGTAGCTCCATGTCAAGAGACTAATCAAAAGTGCAAAGAAACAAGTATTATGAAGGATCAAGATCAAGATAATATCCCTCCTTATCCTATAGTTGACCAAAGTCCCATATCCCAAGAGTCCCATGATGAGCCCTTCATACCCTTAAATTTATTTCAAGAAGATACCCTTTCATCCCAAACACTTCATATTCCTTCACCTCTTATATCCTACCCATTTCCTAAGCAAGATCAAGATATACTTTCCATCTCTAATGAACTTATCTAAAATCAAAAGCTAAGTATTTTTCCTAGGCTATCAAAAGATTCTTTTCAAGCTCAAAGTACCCCAACATCCACTTTTCATAAGCCTCCATATCTATCTCAAGATTCAACTGCTCCTATCAAAGTCACTCCTATCAAAGCTACATATAAGACTATTGGTACAAAGATAAATCCGAAAGATGAAAGCCTTGGCCATGCAGTTCAAAATAAAGATGTTTATATCCATCCCAAATCCCATTTACCTCCATTTGTGCATAAGCATAGTCCTTATACATCCTCCAAATCCATCCTTCGTCCCTATATCCCAAACTTGAAACCTTATACATTCTCCAAATCCATATTGGGCCCTTATATTCCTCCATCAACCTTTCCTACCATCCCTATCCCACAATCCACTTACCCTATATCCTATCAAGATCAACAAAGACATACATACTTGAGAAACCAAACACCCATCCCCATGAACCCATCCATATAAACCAGCTATATCAACCTTATTCATCCACCAATCCCAAGTCCTTTGGAAGAAATTTGAATGTGCAACATAAAAATTAGAAATCCAAGAATCCACTTATATATGAAGAGCACCATGTCCAATCTAATTGACATGTGAATGAAAGAAAAAAATAAATATTCAAGAGACCACAAAGGTCCATCATGTAAAAAGAAAAATCAAAGAAAATGTGGGTTCCTAAATCCCTCATTGAAGAAATGCATTCTAAAGCATCCAAAAGGAAAGAAAAATCAAAGAAAGTGTGGATTCTCAAGTCACTTTTGAAGGACTTACACACAAAAGAGAAATCAAAGTTGAAATTGAAGCTTCCAAAGGATTCCACCTCACATTCTCCCAAACACATTCCATCTCATCCATCCATTTTGAGTCCTTGTATCCCAAGATTCGTATCCTCTCTTACATCAAATTCCCAAGCTATTTCACCCATTTTTCCTCCATTATTCCACTACCCTTCAAGGTGTATATCGATGTTGATCTTGATAATACTTCTTATCCTTCTATTCATTACCCTTCCATTCCCTTTTTTATGCCCACACATGGAAAGACTTATTATCCTCTCATTCATTATCCTTCCATTTTCCTTATCCAATCCATTGCATAAATCTTTAGCCACCCTTTACCTTATCCACCATATCACCTTTCCATCACCATATCAACATCTTTGAGCATACTTTTCAGTGGTTTTGTCCCATCATATCATACCTTTTCAAGGAGTATACAAAGAGCATGAGGCCTGAGTCCATCCAAAATTGAAAAAAGAGAAAAAAGAAAAAGAAATTAAAAAAAAAAGAAAAAGAAAAGAAATCCATCCTATGGTGAAAACCACTTCTTGTGGCATCTTGTACAAGTACCATGATGAAAACCTAGCAAATAGGCATCATGCGTAATTCCTCTCTTGCACTCGACACTTGTGGGCAAGTTTCATCTATCATATCCTCCATCTTTCTACCATTGATCTCACTTGCATCCGTATTACATCTTTCACCTTTGATCTTGACAAGGTTGAACATATCCATGAGCATTAAGTATCTTGACATGATTTATCCTATCCATTAGCCTATTCACTTGTTATGTTCACACTACCTTATCATAATCTTGCTTATCCTAAAGTCACCTTCATTATTCCTAAGATGCCTTCCCATAATCCCAAACCATTCACTCATAGCCTTCACCACCCCTTTATCCTGATTGGGTGATCCTATCCACATTGATCCCTTGATCTTGATCAAAAAGAGAAATAAAAGAAAAAAAAACAAATGTTTGAAAAAGTCTCTTGATATGTCCACTCCTTTGGACCATTGTCATGACACCAGGTCATTATTCCATATGCTATCCAACACCACATCATTGGCCTATATTGAGATATTATTTTTCCTAGCTTGGATAATCTGGAGGAGATGGTCCTATGGGTAACACAATTGCCTCATCCATAAATGCCTATTTATTGGTGAATCATCAGTTTGCAAATCCATCTTTCATGTCCTATACCTTGCTAGACATTGGGACAAATTCAATGTGATCTTGCTTGAGAACTAGTAATCTCTAAAAATAAAAATAAAAATAAAAGTGAAAATGTTCCTCAAATAATTCAAAAATAAATAAAAAATCTCTAAAAATTCAAAAACATCAAGAATCTCTAAAATTCAAAAACATCAAAAAATCTTTTAAAAAGCAAAATTTTTTTTAAAAAAATCTAAAAAATCTAAAAATTGCAAATCTTAAGTAAACACTCAAAAGTTGCATTGCCCAACAAAGCATGATCTTTGCTAAATCAAACTAGGGGAACCAATCCAAATTCAACAAGATTTTGTAAAGAAAACATCAGATGGCTCCAAATCATTGCATCAAAATTGGAAAATTGCTACATTTGAACTTATTGATCAATATTACATTTCAAAATCCAAACACTTGATTTAAACGACAAAATTTGAAAAATCAAATCAAACATCTCTAAAATCAACAAATCATACCAAAATCTAAAAAGGCTTAAACATAAATAAGGATCAAAGTGGACGAAGTTTTTTGAAATATGGATTTACAAACAAAAGGAAAAATGTTCAAAGTGTTACTAAATTTTCTAGAATCATGTCTTTTTAGCATATCAATGAAGTCTTTGACTAGATGAGCGATGATGAAGACATGATATTTTCTTGATTGCTACTTGAGTGCTCGCCATGTTGATTTATAACAGTATGTGAATCCGTCTAATGACATGATCATCAAAGAATCATTGAGGACATTTGTATATGAAAGGGATCAAATTCTTTGTCTGTTTACTTAAAATTAAAAAATTCGAGGAAAGAGGTATTCATATCATCATGGTTGAACTAGTGATGGTTGTACAAATTTCATGTTCTAAAAGCTCGATGATGAAAATAAGCTTCCAAATTATGAATAATGATAGTTAGCTGCATACATCTTAGATTAAATGAATTTAATGTATTTTCCTTTCTTAGCTCAAAAACTAATTTGCAAGAGGAAAGCTAAAGGGGGTGGAGTTATCATCATCAAAAGATGAAATAAAGATACATCAAATGGTCCATGATATCATCAATGGTACATAATCAAAGTCCTGATCAACATCATCAAATGTCCATCCATGTATAATCAAAGTCTTGATCAACATCATCAATGCTTGAAGTATCCATCATCAAAAATCATGTTTAATCTGATCATCAAAGGTACATCAATATCATCAAGTACATATTCAAATGTTTGATCCATCAAAATGATTCATGCTTCATCAAGGACATCATCAATAATCAATCATGCTAATCAAATAGGGGCAACCTAATCCTGTTCATCATCTTCTCTTCTATCAATCCCTATTTTGCATCATGAAAACATCTAAGCATATGATGTATCAAATATCAATCAGTCAAATCATCCAAGTGATCATCTAACATTAATCAAGTTATCCTATCATCCATTTTCTCATCTTGAGTGCATCAAATATCCTAACTCTATATCATGAGGAAGGAAAATCATTGTTTTGTCTCTCTAGATCTTGAGAAAGAAATATCAACCCATCAACTTATCCTGTCAGATTGACATCAACATCAACCAAGTGATTTTTACTAATATCAAATGATACCAAATCATCATCAACTTATCTGGAGCATCAACAACATCTTATCAATAAAATCTTTTCTCATCAAATTCTCTCATGATTGGGGCATTTCTAAATTTGTCTATCGAGAAATAAATCCAAATTTCCCAATCTCAATCAAATCATTCAAAATCATTTTGATTCATTTCCCAAGGGGGCATACCATCGGATAATCAGATCAACATCAGCAGTAACATGATCATTGAATCAAGAGACCGATCATCAAATCAAAGTGAAAGCTTCTATCAGGAA
The DNA here is from genome assembly GCA_027943335.1 of Chamaecyparis obtusa. Lineage (NCBI taxonomy): Eukaryota > Viridiplantae > Streptophyta > Pinopsida > Cupressales > Cupressaceae > Chamaecyparis > Chamaecyparis obtusa. The sequence goes on from BSBK01001943.1 coordinate 872,048, forward strand.
AATTTTTATAATCAAATGAATGGGGCATCACATCAAAATCAATCATCAAAGTAGGTATCATATCAAGATCAATCATCGAATCAAACATTATATCAAGGATCCATCATCAAAATGACCATCATATCAGAATGACCATCTCAGAACCACATCAATTGAGAGTTTCATATCGATCATATATGCATCAATCTCATATCAGAAATCAAGGATCGACCATCAAAAGACATCAAACAACATCAAAGATTGACCATCAATGAATTAGGAGCTATTATCAAGCAAGATTAGAGTATTTTTTGAATCGACATGCTTTGCACGTCAAATCAAAGAGAGGTATTTGTAATCACCTAAAAATGGAAAAAGATCAAATCAAAGAAAATCAAGTCAAATCAAAGGAAATCGAGGACATAACTGAATCAATTGAATCACAATGCATAATTAGCCAATCAAAATTAAAATCAAATCTTAATTCGAGATCAATCAAAATTGAGAGCATTTTAATCAAGTGCAATCAAATCAAAATACAATTAAATCAAATAATTGTATAGTCTTGAATTAAATTAAATTCAACCCATTCAAGGGGTACATGGATAAAATAAATCAATTAAATTAATTAATTAATATCAATTACTCTCAACAACCCAAAAGGAGAGGAAATTCAATCAACCAATGAGATTTGAACAAAGGCATTCACATGGATCAAGCCAAATTGAATCTCAATCACTCAAAGTGAAAGAGAATCTTGACCATCCATCTTGTCTACTTGTCCCAAGCTTTGAGGACACAAACTTTGCATTGTCTTCAAAGGGTGGAACCAAGGACTCAACCAAGGTTTAATCATGATAAAATACAACTACACCCCCTACCATTGGAAAATTTATAAAAGGAAGGCCTAATTCCTTCATAATTAATAACCACACATCTGAGAATTGCATTGAACCTCTTGCAATTTGATCTTAGAAAGGCATTTGAGAGCATAATTAGCATTTACTTTGATAATTTTTAGCAATAGCTTGTTTATCTTTATCATTCTCATTCTAGGACTTTCATTAATGGGGGCTTGCTGAGAGCTATTCATTAACATTCTTAGTTAGAGAGCCATAGGATGCTCAATTGATCATTATTTTCTAAATAGTTTCTCTATAGTGGTTGTATTTAGTTAATATTTCATTTATTGTTCAACCTTAATTCTATGAAGATACTATTTCTAGTATACAAAGCTTAATCAAATTAGATCAAAATCTAAAAAGCTTAATCAAATCATATCAAAATCTAAAAGGATTAAACATAACTAAGGATCAAAGTGGATGAAGTTTTTTGAAATATGGATCTACAAACAAAAGCAAAAATGTTCAAAGTGATTACTTGATTGGTGAAATCATGTCTTCTAGTAAATCAATGATGGTTTACTAGATGAGCAATGATGAAGACATGATATTTTATTGATTGCTACTTGAGTGCTTGTCAGGTTGATTCATAGTAGTATGTGAATCCATCTAATGACATGATCATCAAAGAATCATCGAGGACATTTGTATGTGAAAGGGATCAATTATTTGATTGTTTACTTGAAATTGCTAAAATCTAAGGATTGCGGTATTCATATCATTATGGTTGAACCAGTGAGGGTTGTACCAATTTCATGTTCCAAAAGCTCAATGATGAAAATAAGCTTCCAAAATCTTGAATAATGACAGTTAGCTGCATACATCTTAGATTAAATGCATTTAATGTATTTGCCTTTCTTAGCTCAAAAACTAATTTTCAAGAGGAAAGCTAAAGGGGGTGGAGTTATCATCATCAAAAGACCAAATCAAGATACATAAAATGATCAATAATATCATCAATGGTCCATCATAAAATTTCTTGAAATCTACATCATCAAATATCCATTAATATCACCAAAGTCCTGATCAACATAATCAATGATTGAAGTATCCATAATAAAAAATCATGCTCAATATGATAATCAAAAGTACATCAACATCATCAAGATACATTATCAAATGTTTGATCCATCAAATGATTCATGCTTCATCAAGGATATCATCAACAATCAATCATGCTAATCAAATAGGGGTAACTTAATCTTGTTCATCACCTTCGCTTCTACAGTCCATAATTTTTCATCATGAGAACATCCAATCAACTCCATATCCTCAAAACATCTAATCATGTATCAAATATCAATTAGTCAAATCATCCAATTGATCATCTAACGTCAATCAAGTTATCCTATCATCTATTTTCTTATCTTGAGTGCATTAAATCTCCTAACTTTATATTGTGAGGAAGGAAAATCATTGTTTTGTGTCTCTAGATCTTGAGAGTGAAATATCAACCCATCAACTTATCCTATCATATTGACATCAACATCAACCAAGTGATTATGACTAACATCAAATGATACCAAACCATCATCAACTTATCTGGAGCATCAAAAACATCTTATCAATCAAATCTTTTCTCATCAAATTCTCTCATGATCGAGGCATTTTCAAATTTTTGTATCAAGAAACAAATTGAAATTTCCCATTCTCAACCAAATCATCAAAAATCATTTCGATTCATTTCCCGAGGGGGCATACCATTGGATAATCAAATCAACATCAGCAACAACATCATTGAAAAAGAAAGAGACAGATCATCAAATTGAAGCGAAAGCTTTTATCAAAAAAAAATTTGTAAATCAAATGAATGGGGTACCGCATCGAAATTAATCATCAAATCAGGTATTATATCAAGATTTTCATCGAATCAAGCATCATATCGAGGATTAATCATCAGAACGATCATCAAAACCACATCAATTGAGAGTTTCATATCAATCATATCTACATCAATCTCATATCAGAAATCAATGATCAACCATCAAAGACATCAAACGGACATCGAAGATCGACCATCAATGAATCAGGACCTATCATTAGCAAGATCAGAGTATTCTTTAAATCGACATGATTCACACGTCAACTCAAAGAGGGGCATTTGTAATCACCTAAAAATGGACAAAGAAAATTTAATGATAAATCAAGTCAAATCAAAGCAAATCAAGGACATAATTGAATCAATTGAATCACAATGCCCATTTACCCAATCAAAATCAAAATCAAGTCTTAATACGAGATAAATCAAAATTGAGAGTGTTTTAATCAAATACAATCAAATCAAAATACAATTAAATCAATTAATTGTATAGCCTTGAATTAAATTAAATTCAACCCATTCAAGGGGTACATGGCTAAAATAAATCGACTAAATCAATTACTCTCAACAACCCAAAAGGAGATGAAATCCAGGCAACCAATGAGATTTGAGGAAAGGCATTCACATGGATCAAGCTAGATTGAATCTCAATCACTCAAAGTGAAAGAGAATCTTGACCATCCATCTTGTCTACTTGTCCCAAGCTTTGAGGACACAAACTTTGCATTGTCTTCAAAGGGTGGAACCAAGGACTCAACCAAGGTTTAATCATGATCAAACACAACTACACCCCCTACCATTGGAAAATCTATAAAAGGAAGGCCTAAATCCTTCATAATTATCAACCACACATCTGAGAATTGCATTGAACCTCTTGCAATTTGAGCTTAGAAAGGAATTTGAGAGCATAATTAGCATTTACTTTGATAATTGTTAGCAATAGCTTGTTTATCTTTATCATTCTCATTCTAGGACTATCATTAATGGGATCTTGTTGAGAGCTATTCATTATCAATCTTAGTTAGAGAGCCATAGGATGCTCAATTGATCATTATTTGCTAAATAGTTGCTCTATAGTGGTTGTATTTAGTTACTATTTCATTTATTGTTCAATGTTAATTCTATGAAGATACTTTTATTAGTACACACACACACACACACACACACACACATATTATATATATATGTGTGTGTGTGTGTGTGTGTGTGTGTGTGTGTGTATGTGTGTATGTACTTGTGATACTTGATTTTTTTGATGTATTGTGTACTTGTCTCACTTCCTTTATGCTCATGGATGTATCTTTACTTTCTACACATGTATGATATGATATTGATTATGTACTTATGCCTTCTTCCTTATTTCTTGAAATGTGTTTCTCTCATAGTTGTAGATTCCTTTTTTGATATATATGCACTTCATGATTTGAAAAGTAATCCTTTGAGTTGATTAGATATAATGATATGTGTATACACTTAAAATTGGCTTGATAAATTAAATAAATATTTATTATTTAATTAATGTTTATTTCTTCTATTATTAAATAAATGATTTAATTTATTTAATATATTCACTTATCTTATTCTTCTTATCTTGATTCTTCTAATTAGTCTTATTAAAGTGATTTGGTGAATTATTCAATTACACAATCACTATATGACTAAGTCTTTTATTCAATCTCATGAACTTATTCATTTGACACATCATCTTGGCTAAAGTAATTAATTTATATTAATTATTAATAATTCATAACTATCTTCACCCACATGTCCTATTCTTAAGGGCTATGTGGCCTCATGAGACTTGGTATCATGACCACATGTCCTCTTTCAACTTGGTCAAGATCACATTCCATATTACTTAGGAGCTTCTCTAGCCACCTCAAGGAGTCAAAGGTGACTCATGGGACACATGTGCCAAGAGTCCTCATGCAGAGAATGTCTTCCCACCTTCTTCTCAAGGGTCTTTGTGAGACACTTGACATGTATCTTTCCCTTCCACCTTAAACTCCCCTTTGTCAATGTAGGAGGAATATCTCTCCTATTCCTCCTCTCACATTCCAACTAAATCCTTATTTCTCTCAACCCCTTCAACTAAGTCAATTTCAATCCTAGGATCTTTCACCTTTCAATCTCCACCCTTAGATCTTGCCACCCAAGCTTGAGTCCTCCAAAAACCTATAAAAGGATCCTTCCTCTTCCTTTGAGAGCCTAATTGAAATAATGATTTCAAGAATTCAAGTAATCAATTAATTAAGCATCCAAGCCATTTTAGCATCATTTTGAGCATTTTCATATCATCCATATCATCAAATTTGCATCTATTATCATAGCACAAAGCATTCTATATTTAGGCTAGTCTTGCATAAATTCCACTATCTCCACACTTTAGAAACATCTTGGGAAAAAGGAGCACATTTGTGATTCTGAGAGCTCACCAAATCTAGGAATTCAAGGTTAGGAGAATAATGGAGACAAGATACATGGTTAAGTGAAGGTAAAAGCTTTGTTTTTAATTCATTTCTTGCTTTGTAATCTTCATTGGAATACATTTTAGATAGATTTGATAGCTAATAGTGGTTCGTATTTCAATTCTATGATTAGACAATAAATTTGCATATATTTTTGGCACCCACCATGGGGCAACCCATGAAATATTAACAATTAGATTTTTAGTTTTTCATGTGCAACATGTACAAGTTTCTTTTTGTGCATCCATACCTGATTCCTATGTATACATATCATCTCCTTGCGCATCCATTTCAAACTACACGAGTCACCAGCTTCCTATCATCTTCCAGTTTCTTACTATGCATATACCTCATCTTCCCTTGCTTTCATAATTCCTTACTACACATTTGATTTAGTTTCACATTCATCACTCCTTTTAGTGCATTGATTCTATGTTCTGGCGCATCTATTATACTTGCACATGTATTCTCTGTTGCTACGCATTCATTCACTATAATTGCATATTTATTTTCATAACTGTTTAAATCACTTTTCATTACATTTTAGTTTTTAGCTAACAATTTAACAACTTTACGTTTGTGTCTTTTATTCATTTAGGCTATTTTGCAGGACTTTTTATTGAATACCCCTCCAAAATTACTCATGAATTTTATTTACATGTTCCTTTGAAGAAAAGGGGGATTTGTTAAGGAAACTACAATCTTGTTTGGGTTTTTAAAATATGAACTACTCTTTATTTTCATGTTACTTATTTAGTTTAGATCAAGTGTCTATTGTGTTTTACTTTAAAGTATTATGTAATCTCCCAAAGTTATAACAATGTATCCTCTTCCCTCGCCTTTGTGGATCTTGGGTGTAAGACAAATTGTTATAACTTTTAAAGGGTGGTCTTTGGTAGGAAAAGAGGTACTCACCCCAAGGAAAGACCCAACTAGTAATAGGCTAATGCCAAGTCCTTCCAAACTGGTATATAAAAAATGTCATTGTGATTAGTCTCACAATGAACATGTGTGAATTTTTTATGGCAATCAAAATCTCCTCTAGTACCCATGTGGTGCGTAAAAGTCCCTACATTACTAAGGTGTAAAAATATTGCTTTGAAAGGATTGGGAGAGTACCCTTAACTGGGAATATGGATTGATCATATCCACCTACATGGATGCCCTTACTATATAATTTTGTTTTAGTGGCCAAAAACCTTCTATTTCTTGGCTCAAGGGGTCACCCAAGCCCATGAAGACACCTCACACTACTCATGGTTCATAGTAGAGATAGCAGTTCTTTGAGAAGTAATGACCCATTAAATTTGGAACTTGGTGTGCTAGAGAAGTGAGTGCACTATAAGGAAGAGCTCATGCCTCCAAGCTCCTAGGCTATTTGCTTTGGATATACATGGCTATATTTTATTCAAGTGAGGATTCAACAGATATTTTCCTTACCTACCATAGCATTTGTAAGCATGTTTGTGCATTCATTTTAGATTAATTTAGAAATCAATAATTTCCATTTTGCGTGTGTGTGTGTTTATGCATTTTCTTGCCAGAAAGATCACCAGAAATAATAATAATAATAATAAAAACTTTCTCAAACTTTGCAACCAACAACAAAAAATCTAAAAACTACACATATATATAAGATTTATATGTATAAGTATAACTATCATGCGCGTCCATCTCTGTCAATGTGCATATACCACAATTTACTATGTATTGGTATCAACTTCTTGTGCAAACATTTAACTGTCCTACACATCTACTCTTGTGCATTTATAACAGAGGCCATTGTATAGATTGTCATCTTTTTGAACATACTTTTTCAGATACCCAATTTTTTATTCATTTTGATTCTGGAAAAACTTTTGATCCCTTCATAATATTGTTACCTAGTTTGACCATCAAATTCAAAATTTCATCATCATTAATTCACCCATCCACATTCTTCAAAATCACTTTCTTAGTATTGTTAATTGCCATTTGAACATCTGAAAGCCTTTGTGAGTTTTACCTATCAGGATCTATCATCCTTATCTACAAACTTACTTAGATTCTACCCTTGAAAGTCTTTGTCATATCATAGTGAGCTCTATATCTCCTATAGACTTAGATTATCAATTGTTACTTTCATCTCAAAACTTTAGGAATTCTCTTCACATCTTTCTATCTATCCATTATCCATAATTTCATCACATTTTCATCTCTCACCTTTTTATGGTTCAAAATCGATCACAAAAACTAAAATAACCCATAAATATAGAATCTAGAGACAAAATGGTAGGATCTAGAAATGATGAAAACCCTTGGCCAATATTTTCTTCCAAGGACACAATTTTCACAAATGAGGAATGACCCACAGATGATGAATTGAAATAATCCATGCAAGATCCTAGGTTCCACAAGGTCATGGAAAGAATCTTAGATATGGATAAAGAAAAATACTTCCTCATGCTTTCTCAAAAAGGACTAAGATTGCCAACTCATTTTGATGTCTATATTCTCAAAGAACCACCTATGAAAAATGATCAAGAAAAATCTAGTGGTTCTCAAGAGACACATGCTCATGGAGCTATGGAAGACAAACAATCTAGTACTTCCCACAATACACAAGGATCTAAAAAATATTTGGACCATATTTTACAACAAATCTAGATACTTCAACAGTAGATTCATGAAATTCAAAATAGATCCTCTACAAAGAAATATTCCCTAGATGATATATGTCCTTATCCTTTTGAAAAATATTTAGAAATGATTCCATTTCCTCCTCACTTTGAGGTGCCTAAATTTGACAAATACAAAGGGAATTTGGATCCTCAAGACCACATACGTGAGTTTTGTGCTACTTGTATTGAAGTCACTCGCAATGATACTTATCTTATGTGATTATTACCATGTAGTTTAGGAGGACAAGCTATGGAATGGTTCTCTAAATTACCACAGGAATCAAATCACTCAATGAACTTATTGAAAAATTTATGTCTCATTATTCATACAACATCAAACATGAGGTCACTATGCTCGATCTTTGCAATGCACAACAAAAGAATGGAGAACCTTTCCTTACCTTCTTGCAAAGATGGTGTCAAATATTTTCTAAATATCCATGAACAATTCCTAAACAAGAAAAGATGGATATCTTTGTACACAACCTTACACTAGAAATAAGTTATAGGTTACAATTACAATGTCCCCCAATTTTTAACAAACTCATTGAAAATGGAGTCAAAATTGAGGAAGCTATGGTTAGGAAAGGTGAGATTAAACTCTACACTAAAGACAATATTTTATCTTTAAGCTCTAACTCCGATATAAATAAAATGAAAAATTGAAATTTTGGAACAAAAACAAGAATATTGTCAATGATGGGATTATTGATAACCGATATGTTAAACCAACACAACCTATCCTAAATCTCACAAGAAAGTCCAATACTACCCAACCTACGTAGAGTAATCAAAATACAACACAAAATACCAATAATACTTCATGAAATTCAAGGTTACCTTTTATGCCCTGCAGAAGGACTTTTAATCCTATAGGTGAGTCCCTTGAATCTGCATTAAGGAAACCAATCACAAAGAAACTCATTATGATTCCTGACATTAGAGACTATGAACCAAGAGTGAAACCTTCTTGGTGGAATGATAATGATTATTGCAAGTTTCATAGAGGGAAAGGTCATAAAACTAATGATTGTCAAAGACTTAAACATGTAGTACAAGGCTTCATAGAAAGAGGTGAAATAAGTGTTGATGGACATACCTCAAATGAGTCACATATGGATTTTAAAGATCCACTTCCTGAATATGAGAAAGGAAGTTTTTCCCATACTAAGAGTGATAACCAAGACAATTACAATGAAACATATTATAAGTACATTAACCACATCTCAGAATGTGATCCTTCTTAGTATTATGCCAATGTGATTACTATCAAAGAAAAGTCTAAAAGTCAACCAGTTAATGTTACAACAAGAGACAATCCAAGGATGTTACTTTACAAGGTGTTTCATCCAAACCTTCCACTTCGCAAAACAAGTCTATCTAGGTACCAAAGTCTACACCAAATATTTCAAATCAATACAATATTTTGGATCAATTGAAGAAAACACCTTCCTATATATCCATATTAGATTTTTTAAACATGTTACCATCTCATAAATATATTCTTGAGAAATCTCTATTAGAAACTCATGTTCCTACTAATCTAGATTAGGCCCAATTCCAAGCTATGGTGAGACATTTGACCACTTCACATTACCTATATTTTAGTGAGCATGATGATCTAGCCATTAATAAACCACATAATGCTCCACTCCATATTTAAGTCCTTGTCCAAAATCACAAAATAAAAAGAGTTCTCATAGATGGAGGAGCTGACTTGAATATATCCACTTTAAAACTAGTCCTTGTATTGGGGTTTTCTGAAAACATTGTAGATCCAAAGAAGAAAATTACAATTAAAGCTTATGATGAAGAGGAGAGGTCATCTAAGGGATCAGTGGTTCTACCTATCATATTAGGTCCTATATTCAAAGTTTTTCTTTGTCAAGTACTTGACATGGAACTCGCATATAACATTCTTTTGGGATGACCCTGGATTCATTCTATGCAAGTTGTACCTTAAACTTATCATCAGTGCCTGAAATTTCCCTACAATGGTCAAGAAATAACTACCAAAGGTGATCCTAATGCTTTTCAATATTTTAACACTGTGAAGGTAGTTCTTGAATCCTTGGTACCATACAATCATCTTGGATCTTCTACAACAATACCCATTGATCTAAGTAATGTAGCATCAACATCCAAAATCAATGGTATAAAGATAGACATAAAAGAACAAAGCATGGGGGACTACACTTTGGGCCAAATTTTTTTTATCATAGAATTACCTTTATCTCCTAAGTCATATGGAAAATCATTGATCATCAAACAATAATTAGAAGCTCCTTCTACAGCTATTTTTGGTACTTTTATAAGTGGGGGCACTATATCGAATGAAGCAACTAAGAAAAATGCTAATCACTTACTTAATCAAGAAAAGAGTGAGGAGAATGTAAAACATGAATATATATCACCTAATATATATGGTAAATAGTATACTTTATTACAAAAGATGGGATATGAAGGCAACATACCTATGGGATTGCAAAGAGATGGTGTCATAAAACCAATTTTGAAAAATCCAAACTATCAAAGGGATACAACAGGGTTGGGTTATAAAGAGGAAGGACCAAAAGAATACAAAGGTAAAGAAAATATTACATCTCCAATTATCAATAAAGTCACTGGTAATTTTGAATTAGGATTCTGAAAAGATGGAAATACCACTAGTAGAATTTGGGCAAATAAATGACCAGGTGACTAAAACTTTTAGTCACGTGACTAAATTTGTGCATGATCTACCATTTTTTTAGTCATGTGACAAAATTTTTTAGTCACATGACTAAAACTAATCATGTTCTACAAATATGAATGACTAAATAAATGTCCAATTTGGTCATCAAGTAAAATCACAACTAAAATGACTAAATAATTATTTACCCTAATAAAAATGACCAAATGAATGATTAATACTCCTTTACACATTAAAATTTGATAATATCATATACTTATATTCTTAGAAGTTGCATTTCACCAATAATGTGTATTCGCCAATAGACTTATTGTGCAAACATTATTCTAGCCACTATTTGCCAATATCTCTAAATGGTAACTATATTTAAAATTCATCTAAGCATTTTGCAATTAGAATTTATATAGATTAGGTGCATATAATTTATAGACATTATCAAGGTTTTTAAAAGTGTTATTTGTGGTAGTAGATTGGTTACTATACTATGGTAGCTATCAAGAGGGGACACATTTAAAGCTCTATAGGGTACTTCAATTAACAACTAAAATTGTGTAGCTTTGATTTGATTTTTTTCCTTAGATTTTCAAGTGCATATGGTATGGAGCTATCATTCCATGTCATTTGTTCCTTTCTAGCTCGGAATTTCAAAATTTTTGTTCAATTTTTTATTTCTCTTTTGAGTTTCCTTTGGCATAGATGCAATTCTTTCATAAATTTACCTAGGACTTACATTTGTATTATCTATTTGTCACGACTTTGGCTTTTAGGTGATTTCAAAATTGATCAATAAAATAATTTGATAATATCATAAACAATAATTTCAAAAAATAATTTGATAATATCATAGACTTAGATACTTAAAAGTTCCATTTCACTAGTAGGCTAACAATAAAGGACTAAAAATATTCAAACAATGATTCCATGATTAATCGTATGATGAGAGGTCAAACAAGAAATTGACAACTTCAACCTATTTGGTTAAAGAGTTCAATCTCAAATATTAACTAAGTAATGAATATGTGATCTAGTGTTAAAGGATAAAAATTAGGGCAAGAAAGAGTGACCCATGCATCTGAATAACTAAGATACACTCTATGCACAAAAGACATAAGAGATTGTATTTGTCTAGATCCATGCAAGACATTTAAATTAAGATGCCTATTTACAACCTTGGAAGTGCTAAAGTAATCAATGATAGTGACTCATTCCCAAGTGCATAATCTTAATTTAGAAAGACACTCATAGTCTTACAAATATACATTAAAAACTCTCCTTTGTTGAATCATAAAATAAAGGTACAAAAATTAATCACAATTCAAGCTTAGATCATTAGAAAAATTATCCTAAATGAGATACATTGTAAAGAAAACTAGACTTAGAATAGTTGCCTCTTTATTAGCCCGACTCATGGTCAAAACTAATTTAATTGTCTTTATAAATTACAAAATAAAAAAATAAAAGAAATATAGTGTCAATATTTAGGTATCACCTAAAAGTATACTATTTATTATAATAATCACTTAAAATTTTTTTTAATTAATTAATTAAAAGTTAAATTAGAATGATTATTTTTAATTAATTAATAAGGGACACGATAATAAATCACATAAGGCATTTTGCAACATTGGGTATATTTTTCCCTTCCCACGCGTAAGGAAGATAGAAGGGTTTTGACACAACAAAATATTTTCATTACCCGCACGAGGATGGGAGAAAAAGAGAAGGATAATGATTGGGGGCAAAAGAGAAAAAAATGTAGAATATTGCTCAGAGAGTTAAATCATCTCGATTGTTTCTTCCATTCAATCTGATTTGTGGTACATAACACTTGGGTTTGATCATCCATCAATGATTTTGTTCTTTTTCTTAATTACAACTTATTAGTTATCTTCTCTGCATTTGCGTTTTCATTTTTTAACATCTTTGCACTTGCATTTGTTATCATCTCTGCATTTGCATTTGTTATATTTTTTTTCTTTTTCACACGAATAAAAAAAACCCAAAAATTAAAACAAACCACAAAGATATGGACATACAAAATATGAAGATTGTGACTTTCCATCATCTAGATTTGAAAATGATGAACCCACCAATTTTTCTTGAATTTATGCAATTTTTTACTATATCAAACATCTTGTTAATTCTATGCATTCTAGAAAGATAACTACCAAAAGTCCAACAATGCATTTGCATTGCTACATTAGTATATGATAGGTTCTACATATGTATGGAAAAAATGGCTTAAAGCATGTTGAAACCCTCAAATATCCATCAATAGACAAGTTGGCTATTGATCATAAATACAAAAACAATTCTATGGATTCTTCTCTACTTCATAAACACCCCCATAAATTACAATATCAACATAAATATGTGAAGCCGCAAGAAGTAGCTGGCAAAATTTTAGAAACACTAATTGGAGAGATAGATCAACAGGAAAACACATCTGTAGATTATGGATCAAATTTTGATAATGAAGATTCATCTATGGAGGGAACACTGCTTCATCAAATTCAAACCTCAGTGATGGAGGTATAAAGATGAATGTCCATTTCTTTCTATCTTTGAGGAATTATCTTCATTGATCATACAAAACTTCTATCATGTAATAATTAAATCTTTTTTTCTTCTCACTGTTAGTCATTGACACAAGGCTTAATATATGAGATGGTTTATACCATTTGGCCACGAATGTTGTGCAATGGCACACTGTCAATGATACCGATAATAAAAGTGTAACCACTAGAGAGGATATTGAAACATGTCTCCAGGAGACATCTTGTATACAAGCTGATAGGTTTGACATCCTTGTGAAATTACTTAGAAGTTAATGTTTTCATGAGATTCAAATAGTTTTCTTCATGATGCAATTTATTTTTAAGATTATTTGCAATGTAGAAGCCATAGGAAAAAATTGTATTAAATTTTGTCAAGAAAACTAGTTACTCAAGTTTTTTTATCCTCCTAAAGCGTCATAGTAAATTTGAAGATTATAGTACTCACATTCCTGATATATATTCTTCATTATAATATAATTACATTAATTTATGGGGAATGATGCCAATTTAGCAACTTAATTTTGCATCAAATATTCTTCCTGTCTTACTATAATTATTAATAATATAGTTTCAGCAATTGCTTGGAAGTTGTCTCCTATGAATCCTTCATATATAATTAGGACCCAAACAACTCTGTATAGTTTTCACTTTTCAGAATCAATCAATGCAAATAAGTACTAAAAATTGAGTACATTCTTTAGGTTCAACAGTTTGTCATATTCTTAAGCTAGTTCTAGCTATGAAAGCCATTTTTGTCTTGATTTCTATCATTACCACATTTCTCAATGTCCGCTCTTGGCATCATCATGTATTGCTCCCATTCCCACAATGAACATATACTTATTTTGAGCATAGATACATATTTAATTTTTTAAAATAGTCACGAGTTTGATTTATAAGAGCTGGCCTGCATATTTGATATGGAATATAAATTTCTCTTTTACCATAAGTAATGTTAAATAGGGTATGGTAATAATATTTCACCGTTTCAATACTTTCTTTTATAAAAACCTTATGTCTTGTATGGAATCCTTATGTTGCTTCTAATTTGACCCATGCTTGGGCTCACTACCTTTGTGATTGTCATGAAATCCTTACTATCCTTGGAAAATAGTGCATTTATCCTCTTACAACTTTATTTCCCTCTTCTCCATGGTACAAATTTCATGAACATATCATTGTTCCCTAATCATTGTAGGACTACCACCTTGATGTCTTTTAGCAGCACTGTCACTACTATGCTCTATATTGGGTGTCGGTACTGGATGTTACTATCATGGCATCACTCTTTATTTTTTCTCATAATTTGGATATCATTCATAATCTTTGGCTTTAGATATGACTAGAAGATGTTTCCTATAGATGTTTGTATAAATATTTTTGTATGACCCATGTCCTGAGGAAGGCCTACCTTGCATATTTATTTACAATTTAACCATTGAAAAACATGTCTAGATCCTTGATCTTTTCCCTTCCCAAATCAATCTATGTGATGCTTTTCTTTCTTGTAGGTGACATTCTCTTGTTGCTTACTCCACTTTGTCATGTTCATTTCCTTAGACTTCTTTGTTGCATAAGATGTCATTAAATATGATATCATTTGGTCTCTCTGTATTTAGTTCATTTAAACATTTCATAGCTCATTTCAATTATTCAATGTGATCTCTTCACCACCTTCACAATTTTAAAACTACTTTAAGAAATTACTTCTATTTGGCATCTTTGTGTTTTCTTATCATAAGTAGTCATTGTTCAAAACACTTTTCTATACATGTAGGAGACCATTGACTTATAGGTTAAGTGACATTCTCAACTCTACCGTATCAGCATTTTGGATTTTTTTGGTCTCCTTACTCATTTTATATATGTTTTTCTTTATTGAAAGAGTGAGCAACACCATGAATGGGACTGAAAAAAATAATAAGGCAGTGGAAAATACATGGAACAATGACTTGGTTTGAAAATAAAAATAGAGCATTCAAGGGGAAACTTCTCTTGAAACATTTAACCAATGAAATGTAGATCACGGAAGGATCAAGTTACTCTCAATTCAAATTTAGAGGACCTCAATTAATGGATGCAAAGAAAAATATAACCCCAAGATAGACTGTAACAATTAAGAAATGATAGTGATTGTTTTGATCAGTCCTTTGGGCAAGGTGAAACTATTAATTTGACATAGGGTCAGGGTAGATACAAGAAGAATCAAGTAGAATTGACTCCACTTGAATCAACAAACAAGCCCTGCTCAGAGTTACACATAGAAGAAATATGAAAACCACATGAAATCATTGAAAATACAGTGGATATGAGACAAGCAACTGGTAACAACACTGGTACAATTATATTAAATCTTTCAACATGCCAAGTTGTGAGGCCTTCTGGGTTTCACCCTTATAAATGAGAATTATGAATTCAGAGTCTCAACTCACATATTATCTTCTCTTCTACTACTACTCTTCTACTATCACCATCTTACCATCAACTAAACAACCTAAGCTTCTTATATAGCCAGCTAAGCCACAAGTCGGCCAGTCGGGCATTTAATTACATTATAGGTTCAACCTGGAAGAGTAAACCAAAACTAAAGAAAGAATGAATAAAACTCGATGCAAGGTTACATTTAGGTCTACACATGATCCAAGAACATGTCCCTAACTTAGAAAGATCCCATTTCATCATATGGAACCGTGTAAGATGAAAAAATCCACGTTTCACGTGAAACTGGCTGAAAATTGATACCCGAGGAAAATGGTCATAACTCCCAACTCATGATGAATTAGGATATTCAGTCTTAGGTGAAGATATCAATTTAGGTCCTCTTGAAGTACATGAGAGTGAAAATTCTGATTCATTAAGGATCAATGGTTACACGATGCACAATCAGAATGAGGAAAGCAGGAAAATACGGCTCCGAAAACAAGGAAAATAGCTCTAACTTTGAAACGGTCCATCCAATCCTTATGTTCTCATAGGAGAAGGTTCCAAAATAGGTCCTCAAAGTCATGTAAGATTTTAACAACATGAAACCAATAAATGAAATGATTATAATGCAAACAACATACAGGTACAGAAAATAGGAAATGTTTTTGGTTGATGCAAGATTTCTCAAAGACCCAAGATGCTCTTGCATCAGACACGTGGGGTAAATAAAGAACTGATGTCCACATTAGGAAATAATAATATTCTAACCTGAATCATAAAGATCCAACTCATCTTGTGTAATCCATGAACTATCTTCAATTAGGTTGTCTTTCCACTGAACTAGGTATTCCATGTAGTATTTTCCTCTTGTACTCTTGCTTACTCTACTATTCAAGATCTTCTCAATGTTGTCCTTCTTCTTCTTAGGATAATCTAGATCATCTTCCATCTCATAAGTTGATTCAAAGTACTCAAATATATTAGCAATATTGAATGTAGGTCATATATCCATGTCCTCTGGTAATTCCACTTCATAACAATTTCCACTGTTAAACTTCTTCAGAATCTTACAAGGTCCAAACTTCTTCATTTTCAGCTTGTTGTAGGTACCAACTAGAAATCTATTCTTCTTCAAGTGAATCATAACCTCATCTCCAACTTCAAAATATTTATGTCTCCTTCTCTTATCTTCTCTTTGTTTATATTTCATATTATTGTCCTCCAAATTCTTTTTGACTTCATCATGAAAATTTCTCATGTATAATGCAAAATCCTCAGCTTCAACACTTCTTGTCTCAATAGGTAAATCTCTCAACTCTGTGGTTCCCTTAGGATGAAATATAGTAACAATCTCAAATGGTGTCCTCTTATTAATTCTATTCACATAATTATTATATGCAAACTCCTCTTGTGCCAAAACTAAATCCCAATTAGCAAGCTTATCTCCAACTAAACATCTCAACAAGTTTCCCAAACTTCTGTTCACAACTTTAGTTTGTCCATCCATCTGAGGGTGAAATGTAGAACTAAACTTCAATTTAGTATTCATCTTTTTCCAAAGTGTTCTCCAAAAGTAACCAGTAAATTTAGTATCTCTATCTAAAACAATAGACTTAAGCAAACCATGTAATCTTACCACTTCCTTGAAGAATAATTTAGCTACATGGAATGCATCAGATGTCTTCTTGCAAGGTATGAAATGAGCCATCTTAGAAAATCTGTCAGCCACTACCAAAATAGAATCATTACCTCTTTGAGTTCTAGGGAATCCAAGAACAAATTCCATACTCATATCTTCCCAAGGTATATCAGGTACAAGCAAAGGTGTATACAATCCCACATTCTGACTAGTTCCTATTTTCGTTTGGCAAATTCTACAACCTCTAACCATTCTCTATACATCTCTATAAATATATGGCCAAAAGTATCTTTCTGAAATCAAATTCATAGTCTTATCAATCCCAAAATGTGTAGCAAGTCCACCACTATGTTTCTCCTTTATTATGTTTTCTCTCATAGATCCTTTAGGTATGCACAACTGAACTCCTTTAAACAACATGTCTTCTTGAATGAAATAATCAGGCCACTTGTCCTTTACTATTTTTTATTTACAAGCTTTCCAACATTCTACAAAATTAATGTCAGTTTCATACAAACACTTCAAATCATCAAAACCAAGTACCTCAATTCTCATCTCTGTCAACAAAATTCTTGTTTGGCTCAAGGCATTAGCAACCTTATTTGACTGTCCACTCTTATGATTCAATGAAAAGGAAAAATTCTACAAGAACTCAACCCAATTCATATGTCTCTGATTCAATTTATTCTGACTTCCCAAATACTGTAAAGCTTTATGGTCAGTATACAACACAAAATATTTAGGCATCAAATACTCTTTCCATTTCTTCAAAGCTTGAACAATAGCATAGAATTCCTAGTCATAAACTGAATATTTTCTCTTAGCCTCATTCAAATTTTCACTAAAGAAAGCTACAGGTCTTCCTTCTTGACTCAAAACAACTCCAATTGCACTTCCACTAGCATCACATTCAACTTAAAAAACTTTACTAAAATCAGGCAAAGCAAGTGTAGCAAACTTTGCAATTATTTGTTTCAATGTTTCAAAACTCTTTTTTGCTCCATGTGTCCATTTGAATTCCCTTTTATCTCCTCTCATAGTTTCAGTCATAGCCTTACAAATAAAATTGAAATTTCTGATGAACTTCCTATAAAAAGTTGCCAATCTATGAAATGATCTTACCTCTCCAACATTCTCTGGTGTAGGCTAATCAAGTATAACTCTCACTTTCTTAGGGTCCATCTTCAATCCATCAGTTGATATTACAAAACCAAGGTACACAATCTCTTCTTTCATAAATGAACATTTCTTCAAATTAATCAGTAACTTTTCTTCCTTCAATCTCTGCAATACTTGTTTGATATGTTCAAGATGTTCTTCCCTACTCTTATTGAATATCAAAATGTCATCAAGATATACAATCACAAACTTACCCAAGAATCTTTTCAAAACTTCATTCATCAGCCTCATGAAAGTACTAGGTGCATTAGTCAAACCAAAAGGTATAACCAACCATTCATACAAACCTTCATTAGTCTTAAAAGTAGTTTTCCATTCATCCCCTTCTCTAATCCTAATTTGATGATATCCACTCTTCAAATTAATCTTTGTGAAATACTTTTCTCCACTCAAACTATTCATTATGTCATCCATCCTAGGCAAAGTAAATCTATACTTTACTATGATCTTGTTTATAGCTCTAGAATCAGTGCACATTCTCCATTCTCCATTCTTTTTAGGTGCTAACACAGTAGGTACTGCACAAGGACTCAAACTTTCCCTAATCAAACCTATCTCAATCAATTCTTGCACTTGTCTATTCAACTCATTCTTTTCGTCAGGTGTCAACCTATGTGGTGATTTATTAGGAAAACTAGCTCCAGGTATCAAATCATATAGTGACTTATACTTCTCATAGGCATAAACCATCAGGTACATTATCATAAATGATGTCATGAAATTAAGTCAACAAAGTTTAACTTCAGGTGCATGTTCTAACTCATCTTGTTTCTCAGTTTTCCTTGGAATTAAAGAAAAATAAACATTTTGTTCTTTCATTTCTCTTGCAAAATTTTCACCATCAACCAAGCATACTATGACTGTAGTACAGTGACCTTCATCAAACTTCTCTACTAAAGGCAATAATACTTGTTTCTTCCCATCCATCCAAAT
The DNA here is from genome assembly GCA_027943335.1 of Chamaecyparis obtusa. NCBI lineage: Eukaryota > Viridiplantae > Streptophyta > Pinopsida > Cupressales > Cupressaceae > Chamaecyparis > Chamaecyparis obtusa. Next base: position 891,301 of record BSBK01001943.1, read on the forward strand.
AGTATATTGATTCAATCTACCATCATGCAAAGCTTTCCTATCATATTGCCAAGGCCTACCAAAAATAATATGACAACAATCCATAGGCATAATATCACACAAAAATTCATCATGATAATTCCCAATTTTGAATTTAACAAGGCATTGTTCACTTACAAGTAGTTTATGCTCCTTCTAGATCCAAGAAATATGGTATGGCTTAGGATGTTTCAATCTTTGCAACTACAATTTGTTAACCAACTCTTCAAATGCCAAATTATCAGAACTTCCACTATTAATGATTACCTTGCAACATTTATCAACGATCTTACATCTGGTTCAGAACAAGCTTTTCCTCAGAATGGATTCCTCATCAGCTTCTTCATTCCATAAGATCCTTCTTAGCATCAAGTTCTCACCACATTCAGGTTCATTAGACATTTCCTAAACTTCTTCACCAGCCAAATTGTTTCTGCCATTACCTCCAGTCTTCTTTCCAGAGTTAGTACATTCAAAAGCTCTATGTCCTTCTTCATCACATTTGTAACAAGTACCTTTAAACCAAGATTTCTCTTCTCTTTTCCCACTATTTTTATTCCTATATTAACCAGTATAGCTACCTCTATAGTAGTTACTTCTTTTAGAAGGTTCATCTTTCCATCCTTTATCTTGCACTACATTTTCAAATTTGCTACTTTCTCCATAAGAACTACCTCTACTTCTTTGAAATCTACCACCTCTTCCTCTTTGTCTTTGTTCATGTCTCTTTGTTAATCTCTCTTTTTCCTTCAAATAAAATTGGTATGCTTCTTCCACACTATCTATTTTTACATAGCTAATCTCATCTTGAATAGATGTCCTCAAACCATTCATATATCTAGCCACCTTCTCAACTTCATCATCCACATGTCCAGATCTAATATCCAATTTGTAAAATTCCTCAGTATATTCTTTCACACTCATGTCCTTTTATCTCAAATTTTCCATTTTTCTCATCAAACTAACTTGGTAGTCAGCTGGAAGAAACTTCTTCTTCATCTTTCCAAGCATCTTCATCCATGTCTTGATCTTTTCTTTTCCTCTCTTCTATCTCTCAGTTTGAAAATGATCCCACCAAAGAGATGCATGACCTTTCAACTTTGTGACTGCTATCTTAACCTTCTTATTATCAAGAGTACCTTAATACTCAAAGTATTTATCCATCTCAAAGATCCAATCCAAAATTGCATCGGTCTCAAGTCTTCCATCATAGAAAGAAACTTCAACTAGAGGTCTTGAGTTAGCCTTAGAAAAAAATCTCAAGAGTCTTTCCTCATCTTGTTCAACTTCAGGTTCAAGATTAGGTGCTTCTTCTTCTTCATCACTAACATCTTCAAGATGTGCTCCCCTTCTCTGGGCTATCTCTATAGCTTCAAGCCTAGTTGCAATCTGCCTCAACATATACATGATAGCATTATTATTTCCTCTACCATGAACCATCTTGATAATCAAGTTCCAGGAAGATCGTAACCTTCTACAAGTTATAGTTAGATCTTAGATCTTCCACCCTACAACCAATCCAATAAGGTTCTCCATGATCCAATCCACAAGAAATAACTCATTCTGATACCACTTGACATAGGGGCAAGGTAGATACAAGCAGAATCAAGCAAAATTGACTCCACTTGAATAAAAAAGCAAGCCCTACTCAGAGTTACACATGGAAGCAATATGAAAACCACATGAAATTAGTGAAAAAAAAATGGATATGAGACAAGCAACTGGTAACAACAGTGGTGCAATTATATTAAATCTTTCAACATGCCCAGCTATGAGGGCTTCCGAGTTTTAGCCTTATACAATGAGAATTATGAATCTAGAGTCTCATCTCACATATTATCTTCTCTTCTTCTTCTACTACTCTTCTACTATCACCATCTTACCATCAACTAAACAACCTAAGCTTCTTATATAGCCAGCTAAGCCACAATTCTGCCAATTAGGCATTTAATTACATTATAGGTCCAACCAAGAAGAGTAAATAAAAACTAAAGAAAGAATGAAAAAAACTTGATGCAATGTTAAATTTAGGTCCACACATGATCCAAGAACATTTCCCTAACTTATCAAGATCCCATTTCATCATACGGAACCACGCAAGATTAAAAACTCCATGTTTCACGTGAAACTGGCTGAAAATTGATACCCGAGGAAAATGGTCATAACTCCCAACTCATGATGGATTAGGATTTTTGGTCTTAGGTGAAGATATTAATTTAGGTACTCTTGAATTCCATAAGAGATAAACTTCTGATTCATTAAGGATCAATGGTTACACGATGTGCAATCAACATGCGGAAAGTAGGAAAATACGGCTCTGATAGCAGGGAAAATAACTCTAACTTTGAAACGGTCCATCCAATCCTTATGATCTCATAGGAGAAGGTTCAAAAATAGGTCCTCAATATAATGTAAGCTTCACACAACATGAAACCAACAAATGAAAGGATTATAATGCAAATAATATACAGGTACAGAAAATAGGAAATGTTTTTGGTTGATGCAAGATTGCTTAAAGACCCAAGACGCTCCTTCATCATAATTAGATTCCAGAAAAGTTATGACCTTGAGGGGTAAGTGGATTAATTTTGGACCATTTTTTTACAACTTCTTCAATGCTCAAATGATATAAAGGAGAACCTAACAATATCAAACTATCATGTCACTGAGTTAAATAATTATGACTGTCACTATGAAATCAGACATCAAGAATCACTAAGTGCTATTATCCAAAAAATTAAGGGAGTCTTATTAGATCCTTCTCAACCCAACTATATCAATTTCACCCTTGACAATATTTACAAAAAGAAATTCTCAAAAAAAAAGATGGATTGTTGTTACAGTCATTAAATTATGTACATATGACTATGTTTTGAGAAATTAACACCCCAAATCTAATTGGAACTTCGGATCCTTTGTTCTTAGAATGATATTTTGTTCATCCTTAACCTTCTTCAATCATGTGCAACATTAAACCATTAATTCAATCACTTATTATCAAAACAAAAAATAATTGCAATCAAAGTGAGCAAAGAAATGAATAACAGTCTTGCTAGGGCCCATGAGATCTCACTCCATACACAATCTTATGATCTCAAACTAGATGCATTTTAAATATATCTTATCTTACTAATATATTCCAGAAGAAGATATTTTTCCCAAATATGGAGAAATAAGCATACCTTTGAGAAACTCTTGGGAAGTGAGGGTTTGATTGCTATTTTGAAAGAAATTGATGTATCTTCCTCTCTCCTCAATGGATGATCCTTAAAATTGTTTCAAATGAAATAAAAATTATTTTAATTCATTCCCAAATCAATTTGGAATCATAAATAATCACTAGATTTTAATGGCGTGTGACTGTTATAAGAAATTGCAGAAAAAAACACAATAAAAATGCAATGTCTTTATTAAAACTTCCTCCAAACTTCCTGTCTCTCTTGACCTTGACTCAAAGGGGATATTTTAATTATTAAAATGTAGTTTCCAATTATTCCAACACATTTTGGATTAGTTTAACATTTATTATGCACTTGACAACTTATTTTGCAAATGCTGCAAAAGTTGTCAATGCAACTTTTGCTACATTATTGCAATTTTGACACTTTTACAATATGATTACAGACATTTACTCACATCATAAACTTATAATATTGTTTTGAAACCTATTGTATTCAATGGAGGTGTGAATCTACTCTATTTTGTCTTTTGAAACATCTGATTTGGTTAAGTATTGGCAAAGTTATGTCATTTTTGGTGTAGATTGTATAGGGTAACCAACAAGTTAACAAAATGTAATATTCTCATATTAAATATGTATGTAGACCCCAAATTAAAATGGGAGATGGGGAAATAAATTTAATTTATTCTCTCAATTTTACATGTATCCATACATGTTATAGCACATGGAAGTAATGAGAAGAAAATGAAGTATGGTTGTCACAATGCAAGTTTCCAGAATTAGCAGTCTGAAAACATTACTGGTTGAGGGATCAAAGAAATTTGTAAAACCTTGTAATTTTGGAATATGGTAGGGATTTTAGTTACCTAAAAAATTTATTCTTTCCATAAAAATTACTTTGTTCGTTGAAGGGGTCAAACAAATTGACTTCCAGAAACTGTCCCAGGAGTACTGAATTTAGGACAGTCACAATCAGAGTTGATACCATTGTGTGAAAGGGGATTGAAGTTTTTTTCAGACAATGAAGAAGCATTAAAGGGTATGTAAATGGTTTGGGTGAATGGAGATGAGTCTTAGTTTTCATGGTGAAAGGTGTTGTTGGGTCAAAGGTGAAGGGCATCGTTGTCTTGCATTATTTATCAATTAACATTCCAAGAAGACATACTCCTAGTATTTTTCATAGCTTAACAAAATGGATACATTTTATCATGTACAAAGAAGCAAAAAGAAACACCTAAAACCTGAAGCAAATAAGATGTCCCTTGTACTGGGATTGGGTGTCTAACATAATTTATTGAAATACCTATTTTACCTACAAATAAAAAGATATGTTGAAATAGTTTCTTTTTTGTACACCATTTATGTTTTTTTGAAACATATGTTGCCAACTCTTTGTTGAAAGGATACTTGTTTATTGAATAGATTTCACAAAGAGATTATATTACAGCTTCTTGAATGTTTGAGATCTTGTTAAGAGATTAGAACATGAATGAATGTTCCAGGTATGAATCATTCGTTCTCATTTGTCAATTGAAATGCCCCTTTACACCAGCAAGCATAGAAACCTAGACACTCTTTAAGTGGTCCATGTTGTAGAATTTCAATATAATATGTGAAAGGATTTATTGTCCAATATTATCTCAACCCTTTATAACAGTTTATTTTTCAGCCTTGCATTATCCACTAATCTTGATATTTATAATTTTTCTTTGTATAGGGTCTGAGTGAGCCAAATCCTAATCCCTCAGTTGTGGAGGAAAGAAATGTGTTGGCTTTAGCTATTTTTACATCTAGTAAAAATTGTTTAACTTCATGTTAATTTGAGCTCATTCAGCTGATAAGATGGATCAATTGTATTTCAAGATTTTATTTTGTGCATTAAATTTCTATTTTTCTTATATTTTTTTATGTAGATGCAACAAATTCTCATGAATAAAATGGTCTTCTTGGCCTAGGACTAGATTCTATTGGGTAGGAATTAGCTCTGGTTAGCACACCCACGAATAACAATAACAGTCTCATGGAGAGTAATATGGTATGTTGTTACTCTACCAAGTCAATCGACATAGGTACTGCAAAATTATTATTTGAATCTTAATCCATATTCTAAATTAGTAGATTCCCTTATGGAGGGTAATCATGTAGGGACATGGTGTGAATCAAATTTTCCAATGTTCCCTGTGGAAACATAACCTTGTTATAACTTATAAGCAGCTCCAAACACTAGGTGTATTATATTGTAACCAAATATTAGTCATTCTTATCTTTTTGAACACATTGGATATTAAAACTCATTCTATCGAGCATTTGAGATCATCTATTTTTTGTAAGCTATATTGAAAGAGCCTCCAAACCTAAATATTTTTTTCTTTTGATCAAATAGAAGAAATATTATGGAATAGACTTAGCTTCAATTATGCAGTGTATTGGAAGTGCACATTGTTTCTAAATACTTAGTTTCAGCATTCAGATTAATGTGAGAATTCATGCATTCATTTCTGTTTCTTCAAGTGGTCTAACATACTTTTCTATAAATCCTTAGGTTCAAGGTACCTTATATTAATCATGATTGTCTTGAATTTAAAAATTGCAACATTGGTTGGTTGCTGTTATGCTTGCACATGACAGTCAATAATGCAATGCAACAAAAATTTGTATGGACTACTACAATGGCCATTGGTGATACTCAACTTCAAAAAGAGCTCATTTTTTTTCTTGTAACTAAACCCTATCATTCCTTATGTGGATTTATAGATTTATAGATAGTTTAATTGTAATAATTGTATCATCTATTTGTATATAGTTGCACCTTCCATATTAATGTCTCTAACCACTGCATTTGTTTCACCAAATGGTTGAGTGTAATGTATAGAATAGGATTGTTGTCCAGTACCATTTTGTGATGAGGGTTTTAATATGTGCTTTTCACCTCAAATTAGTTTGATTGGTTCTTCTAGTTCAACTAGGGATCACACATTCAATAAATACAAACCATTTTTTTATTTTTTCATCTCCATTTCCAAAAAGTTACTATTAGGTCTTGAGAATAATCTATTTTCACTTTGCAGACATTTTTTAGGGAGTTCTGTGGGAGGAGGAGAATTTAAAATGGTTTCATTGTCCATAATAGGGTTTCTTCTATCCATTGTAAAGTTATCCCAAGTGTCATTTATTCTCTGTATTTGACCATGAGTGACTTCGAACATATTTTTTTGATAACTAGGAGATATTTTCCACAAGTCTAATTGTGATATTGCTACCAAGACTCAACTGTGTATTTTTTTGAGTCAAACTCATTAACCCATGTTTCATGAGTAGTGGTTCACATGAATCCATCTCTCATGAGAATGAATGGAGCACTTAGCACTCATTGCATCTAGGTGATGCTCATAGAGGTGAAGCACTGAGACTTCCTAGGAAGTTACCAATCACAGGACTACTCCAGCTTGAGTGCACTTAACATCAAGGTGGGATAATCTACAATGGATGTAGAGGAAGAGGGTTCTTGGTAGAGAGTGTGTTACACTTGGTAAATAAGTTGAGTGAGAAGAGGCACATGGAACATCTTGTAGAGTGCCAGATAAGGAAGCCAAACTCTTAAAAGTACAAGGAAATAATTGGATAAAGATTGAATGGATTGGATGGGAATATAGATTACTGGTGTGATTCAACTCACAATTCATTTTGTTTCTATTTTTAGAATGTTTTCTACCCCTAACATGAGTTTAAGAGTTGACTATAAGGTTTTTGTTGTAGGGGGTTGATGCAGAGAGATTCCATCAGTATTTTCAAAATCTTCCTTAAGTCAGCATATATCACTGATCTTTCTTCATGGAAACACTGATTAGAGGCTCAAAATCCTTCAATATTCTAAGAACAATAATAATGACAACTTCACATTATGCTCCATAGTCGACCTATGATTCAAAATTCACCAATATTCAAGGACTGTTCCTTCGAACATTGCATGCTTGTCTACAAATAATCTTTTCACCACTATAATAATGACCACATTCAACTTAATGTCATGCTCTATGTTTAATGCTCACCAACAAAGGCTTTACCTTCATGGATTCCTTCAACCTATCATAAATGGCCATGCATATGGAGCTGAGATGAATTCACCATCATGCGGGTCTATCGCCATAAAAACACTCCTATCTTTTGAGTTTTTCATGTCATGGGAATGGAGCTCCCATAGCCATGCTGGACACAACTCAAACATGCATGGCTATAACATATTCACCACCTTTTTTCTATTTCAAAGACCAAGTCACACATTGCACAAAATGTGATGAACTTTGGCTATCTTTTTGAGAGCACCATAGTACTACTGTCGGTTCCAAATATACAATTCTCTCCACAAACACTTTCGCAGTTTCTTCACCATGGTGGCTACCGAAACTTGACTCTCCCACTTGGGTCTTGATGTAGGAGCATCTCGAGTCCTTGGAAATCCTATGTCACCAAAAATAATTTGGATTTTTTTTTGTGTTTCTCAGTTTTTTCTTTGACCGAGTTGGTCGGTAGTTGGTCAATTTCCTTTGGTTACCGAGTGTGGTCGGTTAATTCACTGGCACTCAACATTGCCTGTCTACTACTCAATTATCTTGCTTACAGATGGGTTTAGTTTTGTTTCCTATTGTGGCTGACTTGTGCATTTATATTGGATCATGAAATTAATGCTGGAATCCATCATTGGGAAGCATGTGGTCCCAGATTTGACCGTTACTTCCGTTAATTGTGGATCTAAAGGCTGACTCAGCTTGGTAGCTTCTTGTATAAATGTAGATGTTTGGTGGTAATTTGAGGAGGAAATTTTTGATAGAAGATAGAAGGCATTAGATTACAGATTGGTAGCATATCCTCACATGTTTGAGGACTTTTGTAATTCATTGTAATATCTAGCCCTAACCGGGAAGGCCTTACAACCCGACATGTATGATTCAAGTTTATAATAAAATATGATAGATATGGCATTCTCTCTCTCACTCTTGTTGTTTGTTGCTTACACATGTGTGTTGTAGGCTTGGATCATTAGGGTGTGCCATCATTTGGCCCCTCTTGCATTCCTACCTTGCATCAGGTGGTATCAGAGTGAGGTTAGATCTTGATCTAGGTCTGCGGATCTAGGTTTGCAGGTTCCTCTTGAAGCCCTACTGAATGATTGTGGGATAGCAGATTGTGATCTGACCTGCAATTGCAGAGGGTTGTCAAGATGGTTCATGGGAGGTGAGATGCAGATCCAGGATTGGTAGATATGCTAAGGTAGATTGCTACTAGATTAGAAGCAGTGGAGATAGCCCAAAGAAGAGACAGACATCTTGAAGATGTTAGTGATGATGAAATTGAAGAAGAACAAGCGAATGTAGAACCTGCTCCTATTATGGATCAAGGTGAAGAAATATTTTTGAAGGCTTTGAAAAATCTGAAGTCAACACCACATTTCAATCCTCCTGAGTATAGTGGAATGCTGGATTCTGATGAATTGGTGGACTGGATCACCGAGATGGAGAAGTATTTTGAATATGAGAATATCCCTGAGGATAAGAAGGTGAAAATTTCTAGCACAAAGTTGAAAAGTCATGCATCCTTATGGTGGGAACATCTACAATTGGATCGGAAGAGGAAAGGCAAAGAAAAAATCAAGGTATGGAGTAAGATGGTCAACAAATTGAAAGGAAAGTTCTTACCCTATGATTATCAGATTAACCTAGTTCGGCGAATGCAAAGTTTGAGATAGAAAGATAGCTTAGTAAAAGAGTATACTGAGGAATTCTATAGATTAGATATCAGATCTAGACATGATGAAGATGATGTGGAAAGAATCAGAATATACCTGAATGGTTTGAGAGTTTCCATCCAAGAGGAGATTAGTATGGTCAAATTGGAGAACATTGAAGAGGCTTATCAATTTTCTTTGAAGGCCAATGAGAAATTGAAAAAAAGACATGAGCAAAGATAGAGAGGTCGAGGTGGTAGATTCCCTAGAGGAAGAGGTAGACCTAGTGGTTAAAATGGTAGATCTGAACTAGAAAAGACAAATCTGGACAAAGGCAAGACCGAGTGGAAAGGTGAAAGTTCTAGAGGCAGAGGTAGTAACTACTGAGGTGGTTATGGTAGAGGAAGTATCTGAGGAACTTGTTATAACTATGGAGAAGAAGGACATAGATCTTTTGAATGTACACAGGCTAGTAAGAAGGCCGGTAGTAGTAGAAATACTTTGGTGCAAGAAGAGTCACCGAATGAACCTACAAAAGAAAATAACTTGATGGTAAGGAGAGCACTGTGGAATGAAATCAAGAAGGAAGATCTGATAAGGAAAAGTTTGTTCAAGACTAGATGTAGAGTTTTTGACAAAGTTTGGAAGGTAATCATTGACAGTGGTTTCTCAGAGAACCTGGCATCTGAAGAGATGGTCACAAAATTGTAGTTGGAAAGGTTGGTACATCTGAAGCCCTATCAGATTTCATGGATCAAAGATGAGCATACACTCCTGGTAAGTGAACAATGTTATGTGAATTTGAATATTGGAAATTACTATGATAAGGTGTTGTGTGATATCATGGCTATGGATTGTTGTCATATTTTTTTGGTTAGACCTTGGCAATATGATAGACATGCTATATATGATGGGAGATTGCATAAATATACTATTGTGGCTAATGGAAATAAACTAATCTTGTTACCTTTGATGGAAGAACCTGTTAGTACTATTTTCACATCTGTGAAAGTTTTCTTGATGAAAGGAAGAAAATTTGTTAGCTCTTTGAAGAGGAATGATGTATGTTTTTCTGTGATTCCTAATAAGCTGAGTAAGAAAATAGAGGATAATGTCCCTAAGGAGATTGATAAGTTACTCACTGAGTACAGTGATATCATTTCTGATAACGTACCTAATGGTTTTCCACTGAAAAGAAGCATTGATCATTGTATGGATCTAATCCCTGGAGCTAGTTTATCGAATAAGGCACCTCATCAGTTGAAACCTACTGAGAATTAGGAATTGAACCGACAGATTCAAGAATTGCTAGAGAAAGGTTTGATCAGAGAAATTTTGAGTCCTTGTGTAGTACCTATTGTATTGGCACTGAAGAAGAATGGAGAATGGAGAATGTGTACTAATTCCAGAGCAATCAATAAGATAATAGTGAAGTATAGGTTTTCTATACCGAGAATGGATGACATAATGGACAATTTGACTGGAGTAAAGTATTTCACAAAGATTGATTTGAAAAGTGGGTATCATCATATCAGAATCAAAGAAGGTGATGAATCCAGACTACTTTCAAGACAAAAGAAGGTCTATATGAGTGGTTGGTTATGCCCTTTGGTTTAACTAATGCACTGAGTACTTTTATGAGGCTGATGAATGAAGTTTTGAAGAAATTATTAGGTAAATTTGTGATTGTATATCTTGATGATATTATGATATTCAATAAGACTAGAGAAGAACATTTGTTGCATGTTAGACAAGTTTTATAGAGATTGAAAGAGGAAAAGTTGCTGATAAATCTGAGAAAGTGTTCATTCATGAGGGAAGAGATTGTGTATTTGGGATTTTTTATTTTAGCTAATGGTTTGAAGATGGATCTTGAAAAGGTTGAAGCTATTTTGAATTGGCCTACACCTATGAATGCTACTGAGAAGGTTGCTAAATTACCTGTTTTGGCATTACCTGATTTCAGTAAAGTATTTCAAGTAGAATGTGATGCAAGTGGAAGTGCAATTGGAGCCATGTTGAGTCAAGAAGGTTAACCTGTTGCTTTCTTTAGTGAAAAGTTAAATGATGCTAGAAGGAAATATTCTATGTATGATCAAGAATTCTATGCTATTGTTCAAGCACTGAAGAAATGGAGACATTATTTGATACCGAGTGAATTTGTGTTGTATACTGATCATAAGGCTTTATAATATTTGGGTAGTCAAAATAAGTTGAATTAGAGACATATGAAATGGGTTGAGTATTTGCAGAGTTATACATTTGTGATAAAGCATAAGAGTGGAGTCACTAACCAAGTTGCTGATGCATTGAGTAGAAGAAGATCTTTGATGACCGAGATGAGAATTGAAGTTCTTGGTTTTGATGAGATGAGAGATTTGTATGAAAATGACTTTGATTTTTCTAAGCCATGGAGAAAGTGCAGAGCACCTATTCAAGATCAAAAAGACACTAAATGGGATGAATATTTTATTCAGGAAGGTATGTTGTTTAAAGGTATTCGGTTGTGTCTACTGAGAGGAGTAATGAGATCTAATTTGATAAAGGAGAAACATAGTAGTGGTTTGGCTGGACATTTTGGCATTGATAAAACATGGAATTTTTTGAAGAAGTACTATTGGTTGTAGTTGTATAGAGATGTTTAGAAATTGGTGAAAAGTTGTGGTACTTTTCAAGTTGCACAAGGAGTAAGTCAGAATACTAGATTGTATACATTGATTGTTGTTCTTGAGAAACCTTGGATTGACATCAGTATGGATTTTGTCCTTGGCTTACCGAAGATAGTAAGAGGTAATGATTCAATATTTGTTGTTGTGGATAGATTTTCTAAGATGGCACATTTTATACCTTGTAGAAAGACATCAGATGTAGTACATGCAGAAAATCTTTTCTTTAAGGAAATTGTCAGATTGCATGGATTACCGAGGAGTATTATCTCTGATCGAGACAGTAAATTTTTTGGATATTTTTGGAAAACACTTTGGAAGAAATTTGGCACTGAATTGAAATATAGTTCTACATTTCACCCACAAACTGATGGACAAACTAAAGTTGTGAACATAAGTTTGGGAAATCTTTTGAGATGTTAAGTTGGAGACACACCAAGTAATTGGGATTCTATGTTGGCACAAGAAGAGTTTGCATACAACAATTCAATGAATAGGAGTACTGGAAAGACACCATTTGAGATTGTGAATGGCACACAACCGAGAGGAATAGCTGATTTGAGAGACATTGCTGATAAGAAAAAGAGAAGTGTTGAAGGAGTAAAGTTTTCTGAGTACATGAAGACATTTCATGAAGATGTGAAGCTGAAGCTGGAAGACAGTAATCAGAAATACAAAGATAGAGTTGATAGATTAAGAAGACATAAAACTTTTGATGTTGGTGATGAAGTGATGGTTCATTTGAAGAAAGGTCAGTTTCCTGTTGGCACATATGGAAAGCTGAAGATGAAGAAGTTTAGACCTTGGAAAATTCTGAGCAAATTTGACAATGGAAATGCATATGAGATTGAGTTACCTGATGACATAGACATATCACCGATTTTCAATATTGCTAATTTATATGAGTATCATGAACCTGATGAAGAAGTGATAGTACTGATAGAATATCCTAAGAAGCAGAATGATGAAGTTGAACAGATTTTGAAGGATAGAGTTGGCAAGAGTACAAGAGGAAAATAATACATGAAATATCATGTTAAGTGGAAGAATAGACCGATGGAAGATAGTTCATGGATTTCATAGTCTAAGTTGGATGTAGCTCGGACCAGACCTACCAAATGATTCTGAAAATCATTTCAAAATAACCCCAGGTGTCTGATGCAGGAGCATCTCGGGACCTTGGCAATCCTGTGTCACCAAAAAGAATTTGGAGTTTTTTCTATGTTGCTCGGTTTCTTCTTTGACCGACTTGGTCAGTTTCCTTTGGTTATCGAGTGTGGTCGGTTATCTCTTGGGAGGTTGGTTAATTCACTAGCGCTCGGCATTGCTTGTCTGCTACTTGGTTATCTTTCTTACCGATGGGTTTAGTTTTGTTTCCTATTGTGGCCGACTTGTGTGTTTATATTGGATCATGGAATTAATGCTAGAATCCATCATTGGGAAGTGTGTGGTCCTAGATTTGACCATTACTTCCATTAATTATGGATTTGAAGGCCGACTCAGCTCGATAGCTTCTTGTATAAATTTAAATGTTTGGTGGTAGTTTGAGGAGGCAATTTTTGATAGAAGATAGAAGGCATTAGATTAGAGATTGGTAGCAGTCCTCGCATGTTTGAGGACTTCTGTAATTCATTGTAATATCTAACCCTAACCAAGAAGGCCTTACAGCCTGACATGTATGATTCAAGTTTATAATAATATATGACAGATTTGGCATTCTCTCTCTCACTCTTTTTGTTTGTTGCTTCCACATGTGTATTGCAGGCTTGGATCATTAGGGTGTGCCATCATTTGGCCCCTCTTGCATCCCTACCTTGCATCAGGTCTCCATCTTGTAGGAATAAGAACACCATTCCATAGTTTCTTTGTGGCATCACATAATAGCTTTGACTAACTCCACCAACTTGTCTGATATCATTGGTGTGATTCAAAACCAACACAAGATTGAGACAATGATTCTTGCAAACCGTTTCCACCTCCTTCCAAGATTTAGCGATCAGTTTCAAATTCAATTCTTTCCCAAATAGAATAACTTCCAACATCCCCCAAATCGGGACTGTGGATAAACCGACACATAACCAACAAAAAATAAGATTCATGACTCAGACTGACTACCCAAACCAACCTGAGACTGAAATGCTTGACAGAGGGAAGATAGAGGAAGCCGATAACAACTAAAACTTAATGTGGGAGAAAGACATGATGAGATATTAAAAACACCATTTATTGAAACCCAAATACTTTGAAAAAAAATGCATATATAACATGCATGAACTAAATTGCAGTGCTCAAGAACACAGACTCAAGAAGTATGTATTTAACACAAACTTCATTAAATTAAAACTACAATTAAAAACATGGCTCTCTAGCAGTAGCCAGAGATCCATTTGGATTCTCTCTTCCCCTCTTTTACTCTATTTTCCCATAGCTTCTATCTTGCTCCTTCGATTAAATTCTTGTCCTCTTTTAATGATATTCTAGGGTAGTTACAAAACTTAATATCTCCTCATAACCATTTCCATGATTACATAATGTTGTCTAATAATAGACAATCACAAATGGTTATAGATGCCATAGGACCCATTTTTATGTACATTATAATGCAATTTTAACTAATTGACACATTTCTTAGACATGGTCCTAAAAAACCTCAATGACTAAGATATTATAATATTATGAAACTTTTCATAAATTTCAAGAGATGAGGTGCTCCCGCACCATACTCCCAGGCTTAAAAGATTTCCATGTCCCATGGAAATGCTGATTTGGTCATGCTTTTGTTGCTCGCTCTGATGCTGTAGCTGACTCCCATCACTGGAGTGCATACTAGTCACTATCCACCATGCTTCATGCTGCTTCACACAACCTCCTTATTGCCATCTCACCCACACAAGATCCTAGAAGATGCTTCCCACCCTTCTCTTAGTGGTCGCCTACTATGCACCGTCTACCCAACTTTATCTAGTTGGAGACAATACCAAGACCTATGCTGAGATCTTCACACAAGAACAAATTTGTTCATCTATAGGTTTGATGGATCAATTGTGCAACCATGAATCAAAACAATGTGCTACCCTGCCCAGATCTTTCGCTAGCTCTGATGCGGAGAGATTCCATTACTACTTTCAAAATCTACCAACTCATCAAAATCTTCCTTAAGTCAGCATATATCACTGATATTTCTTCATGGACACACTGATTAGAGGCTCAAAATCCTTCAATATTCTAAGAACAATAATAATGACAACTTCACATTATGCTCCAAGTCAACCTATGATTCAAAATTCACCAATATTGAAGGACTGATCCTTCGAACATTGCATGCCTATCTATAAATAATCTTTTCACCACTGTAATAACAACCACGTTCAACTTAATGCCATGCTCTATGTTTAATGCTCACCAAAAAAGGCTTTACCTTCATGAATTCCTTCAACCTACTGTAAACGGCCATGCATATGGAGCTGAGATGAATTTTCCATCTTGCGGGTCTGTCACCATACCAATGCTCCTATCTTGTGAGTCTTTCATGTCATGGGAATGGAGCTCCCATCACCAAGATGGACACAACTCGAACATGCATGACTATAACATATCTGCCACCTTTTTGCTATTTCAAAGACTGAGTCACACATTACACGAAATGTGATAAACTTTGGCTGTCATTTCGAGAGCACCATAGTATTACTATCGGTTCTAAATATACAATTCTCTCCACAAACACTTTCACATTTTCTTCACCATGGTGGCTACCGAAACTTGACTCTCCCACTCGGGTCTCCATCTTGTAGGAATAAGAACACCATTCCACAGTTTCTTTGTGGCATAATGCAACAACCTTGACTAACTCCACCAACTTGTCCGATATCACTGGTGTGATTCGAAACCAATAGAAGATTGGAACAACAGTTCTTGCAAACCATTTTACAAACCATTTCCACTTCCTTCCAAGATTTAGTGAACAGTTTCAAATTCAATTATTTCCCAAATAGAATAACTTCCAACGTCCCCCAAATTGGGACTGTGGATAAACTGACACATAACCAACAGAAAATAAGACTCACGACTTGGACTGACTACCCAAACCAACCCAAGACCGAAATGCTTGACAGAGGGAAGATAGAGGAAGCTGATAACAACTAAAACTTAATGTGGGAGAAAGACATGATGGGATTTTAAAAACACCATTTATTGAAACCCAAATACTTTGAAAAACAAATGCATATATAACATGCATGAACTGAATTGCAGCGCTCAAGAACACAGACTCAAGAAGTACGTATTTAACACAAACTTCATTAAATTAAAACTGCAATTACAAACATGGCTCTCTAGCGGCAGCTAGAGGGCCATTTGGATTCTCTCTTCCCCTCTTTTACTCTATCTGCTTGTAGCTTCTATCTCGCTCCTTCGGTTACATTCTTGTCCTCTTTTAATGATTTTCTAGGGTAGTTACAAAACTTAATATCTCCTTATAACCATTTCCATGATTACATAATGTTGTCTAATAATAGACAATCACAAATAGTTACAAATGCCATAGGACCCATTTTTACGTACATTATAATGCAATTTTAACTAATTGACACATTTATTAGACATGGCCTACAAAACCTCAATGATTAAGATATTACAATATTATGAAACTTGTCATAAATTTCAAGAGATGAGGTGCTCCCACACCAGGGGTAGCCATGATTATAGATGAGAACCTTTATATGCCACTTTTTTTCCTCTATCTGCATGGATCTTTTAATTTTAAAAACTAATTCTTGGTCTTTGTATCATCAATAATGCCTCAAAAGATGAATCTTCATTTATCTTTTGTCCATTAGGCATTGGGTCTTTATGATAGTAAATGAGACTTCCTCTCACACATTGACTTACCATTACAGCCTCATTGCCTTTAAAACTGCTTCTCAATCTATAATAAGAATGGTATTCTTTCCACTATCTTTGATGCATTGCATGTCACTGTTCCATATCACTATCTGATGTTGATTTTAACATTGAACATCACTTCTTTAGTCATGTCTAGCTTGATTGAAAAAAAATGTTGCTCCATACCTGGTCTGACTGTTCATATAATAGTTTATTTGACACAACCTCTAGTAACATTTCTTATTCTCATTACATAGCTTTCTTATGAGGTATACAAATCCTTGATTCATTTTAGTTCAAAGGCAAGGAGGATTTGGATTTCTTTCATTTATCTCTTGATTCAACATTTATTGGTCTTTCTCTTTATATCAATATCAAGTGCTACACTTTTTTATAATTGCAATTTGATGCTGGTCATTGGAAAGTAATCACTCAGCTTATTTAAAATAAATTTCTATTTAATTAATTCTAGTCTTCCCCTTTAATTTTTTTTTTCTCATTTTAACTTTACTATTGGTTAGCCTTAGAATAAATTTTTATTTGTTATGCCATGATAGATTTATACCTCAAAACTCTCTAACTATTTTGTAGCACAATTTACTCATTTTTAAATCCTTAATGCATATATCCTTTCAAGGTTCTACACACAATCATTCATTAGAGTTTAATAGCTAAATTGGACAGCCAGGCTGCTCAAATTAAAGAACTTAGGATAGTTTAAGAAGTTTTACCTCTTGAAGTGGTTTGTTCCCTAACAAGGCATACAGGAGAATGTCTTTATTGTTGGAAAAGAACTCTATAATAGGAACTCAGTAATGAGTCGGATCTCAAATTTTCTCCTTGTCATATTAGTGCATTCTATCTTTTAAGAGATTATATGTGTGGAAAACATCTGCAAGGTTTCTAATTGGAATCATTAAGCAATGGAAGTGAAGTGAACTGTATGGAAGGGTGAAACTTCTTTTTTTGTTGTTGTTTCCTATTGTAGCTGAAGCTTGAAAGCTTATTAAACTCTTGGCAGTCTGTTATTTTAAATATCAACCATAGGTTTGTATCATATAAGATCCTATTTTTTCTGAGATAATTTGTATATTATAATATGACATACAATCACTCTCACAAACTAACACACAATCTATTAGGTTCACCTTATTTAATCTCTCTGGCTTATCTCAGCGTCACCCAAATTGTTTGAGATGATTTGTTCTCTCCTGAAGTATATTGCAAACTTCTATCAAGTTCCTGTTACAGAGTACTTTTTTAGCCATAAAGTATTATGATTCAAGTTAGCATAGGCAGGCCAGGAGAAAGAACTACCCTTCCTATTTTGGTAGTACTGAGGGTGAATGAAGCATCAATGTAGAAATTGAGTATTCGTTTGTGCACGAGAAATTATTGGGAGTGAGACACTAATTTGAATAGTTTGAAAGTGTGTTAAAGTTTGTGTTCTTACCTTGTTGGCTTGTAATGGTGAGTGTGTTAGTGAGTCCATGTTTGAGAGTGCTAATCCATCTTTAAATTTTTCAATTTTTCAGACATTGTTAAGTTTGTGATTCGTTGTGTACCTATAGTGGAACACATGTAAGTATGTACACAAAAGTGTATATTGAATGATTGTTGTCACAAATTTGCATATAGTGTAAGAGAAACTTACCCAAATCTCACCTCGAATCTCCAGTGGTTGGACATACATAGCTTGTCAAAGAGACAATGGATCCTATTTTCATTTTCCTGACAAGAAGAGAAAAATACACATATAGTGTAAGAGAAACTTACCATTTAATTAATACATAATAAAAATGTTGAGGGATACAAAATCTCACACGATGGATCCTATTTTCAGTTCCTCTGAGAAGAAGAGATCATTCGTTGTATTTTTCTAGGAGGATGGAAAGTTGCATGTATTTTCCATCAGACAAGAAAACCTTGTACCTCTCATGTTGACATTGGGCAATGAAAAATCTCTTGAAGGATAAGATCTAAACTGTTGGTTTTGTGATGTCATCTCCTACATTGATGTACTATATTGCACTGGTAATCAGGAAAGCCTCCATTTTAGTGGCCTACAACAATTGTTTTGAATGATGTTGCATTGCATTTCTATTTTGGAAGACATAGGGATGCATATGTATACAGAGGTCTATATAGTAGCATTTTTTTAATTTGAAGTCCTAATATTTTTTTAGAGGTACACAAGTCTTTTTAAATTGCCACATTCAGATAGGAATTTACCTCTCAAGCATTTCTTTCAAAATAGCACCAATCTATTTGATCTAAGGGTGCAAAATAGTCCATGCGCATTCTGTATGCTTCTACATTTGGCATCTATTTTTTTATGTGATTTGTCTATGTGGCATATGGACATTTATTTTCCTACAATATTCACATATTTGGATTACTAAAGATGTAATTTATCCGCATAGAGGGTACATCTTCCATAGATGACTAAATTGTAAGTCAATTTTGTATCTGTGCATATAATGAAGGACACTAAGGTCATTGAAACACATTTGAGGAGGTGAAGCTTAACTATTAAAAATATATTTATATTTTGATTGGCTAGTGATAGCTATTACAAAAAGGAAACAATGATGCCTACTAGTAAATCAATGGATGAGAAACTTGTTGAAATGAATCTTAATATTTATTGATTGATTTCATTGATGTTTTCTATACAGACATTAGGAAAAATAATTCCCATGTTCTTGGGTCTAGCAAAAAAGATAATTGTTGCATTGACCAGTAATGGAAAATGTTGTTTTGTCAATATTTTTTTCTCTCAAAATCAGTATTTTTCTTCCCATAATAATGAGATTTGGGAGTTCCATGTTAGATGTTTACGGCCGTTGCATATTTTCTTTGTTATAGCCCATTTTTAGATTGCATTTCAAAGATAACTATACTCAAAATTTGGGAACTGTCCTTGTAAAAGGATTTTTTTTGGAAAAGCAAAAACTAAAAAAGAGAAATGAAAAGAAAAGTGGTTCTTTAACCACTGTAAGGCTGAGGAGAGTGTTTTCTTGCAATGGCTGCTGAGACTTTAATTCTCATACATAACTTCTTACAAAACTTGAGAGGGAAATATCTTCACTGTGATGAATGGTGACAGGTAATTCATGTCAATTTAGTCTCCAAGATGTAATACCCCAAAAATGGGCTATAGGTTCATTGACCTCCTACATCGACAAATCGATAAAAATTGACATCAAAGTCCTAACCTAAGGCACATTTGCACATCATTTTATCAAAACCCTAACTAATTTTATCTTAACTCTGCATCGAGGAATATTCCTTGAATATTCCTAATATAATTAAATTTATTCATAATTTATATTATTTAATTTTGAAAATAAATAAAAAATCCTATGAATAATTGATTGAATTTTTATTTAATTAATTGAATCAAATTGTCAATATTTAATGATATAGTTAAGAATAAAAAATTTGATATAGTAATTGATTAACCCATAAATCAATTGTTTTAAATTCAAAATTAGTTAAGTTGAGAATAAATAGCTTTATTTTTAAATTAATTCATATTAAATCATGCACAATCAAAAAAGAAGTCAACTTTAAATCAATTATCAATTTCAATTTGTTAACTTTCTAAACTTGACATGTGATTGTGAGTTGAAAAAGTGAACTAAGCTCTATTTTGAGTCGAAAAGTGCTTTTGCATGATTTTATGAGTTGCCTGATTTCTTGTTAACTCAAAAATCAACCCGAGTTTATCAAGAGTGATTTATGACTTTTTCTCAATGCATCCTCAAGCCCTGGATTTCTATATAATCAAGGCTCAACTCTTCACAAAAGGATCCCTCAAATTTGCATACTTACTCTAGCGAATTTGCATATGAAGAATCAAGCTTTCGCAAACAAGGTGATTGTGAGATTTTTGTTATTGTTTTTGAGAATTCATAGCATTAATTCATAGTATATCATTGTTAGATCAATTTTCATATCATTTAAATTCATTCTAGATTAGTTTCATATCAGTTTTTCATCTTATTGCATACAAAATCCAAAAAAATAGATTAATCTGCATTCATCTTTCATCCATCTTTTAGCATTAAATCCTTTGTTTAGGTGTTGCATTGTCACTGATCTCGGTCTGAATCTGAGAATGCCATACTCACACCTACTAGAAGACAGTAAATTGCCTAGTTAGCTATATTGTTCTTATTTGCAGATTTCTTGATTTGCTAACCTCTAATGTTTTACTAAAGTGTTGTGTCTCTGGCTAGGTACAAAATTCACACACACATTTTTGGTGCCCATCGTGGGGCCTTGAAATGGGTTTCCATTCTTTTCTATCAAATTTTCTATCATTTTCTATCAAAACTGGAACTTTTATTTTTTGTTCGTACAATTTTTGTACAATATTTGACAGATTATCATGCCAGGACCTACTGATTGTTGTATGACAATTGGCATTTTTGAGAATCATCTCGATTGTTTAGTATTGTCATTTGGGACTTACTCTATTGTGTGTGCATAGACACACTATCATTTTGTGCTTGGATTGTCATAAGGGAGGTAAAAAATTGTCGTACAATTTTTGGTACCATAAGTTCAATTATCGTATCAGATTTATAGGCAGTCTTTCAGATTTTAATTTTAGATTTGAACTGACAGCTAACCCTAACAATGGATATGTATTGTTTCTGATTGGTACTTACTATTTTGGCTCACGGGAAAGCAAAAAAAAAATAAAAATTAGGTAAAATCTACTAAGCACATTGCGTAGGAACTCAGGTATTCTGCTATGATCTGATAACATTTCAATTTGGGACATAAAACAAACCTCTCACGTGTCTAGCTTGAGTGTCTTCCCTGCTTTCATAAATCACACTTCAGTTTTGGGCTCTAAAAAGAACATAGATTTTCTTTTTGCATATCTATTACACATAGTAATTAGGCTCTATGAACACTATTTGTGTAGTTCTTGAGGGAGTGGGCTTCATTCACTTGTTTTTCATGTAAAGCTCTTCTCGAAGATAGATCCCCTTGTAGGTAGGGAGGATACTGTTATTATCTCATATTCTACTTGGTTTAGTCCTCAACTTTGATTGGTATGTTCTCTCTTGGTCCCACTTAGAGAGCTCGGTAGACATTGTTGTTGACATCACAAATCTTGGTGAGGTAGTTTCATTCTTAGTGTGTCAAAGAATTTGTTTTCTATGTTTTTGTGAAGTGAAGAGGCTAGAGGATTATGCTCTACTCCCTTTTTGGGTAGTATCAAAAACTTAGATCCTTGAATCTGAACTAAGTCCCCCTGTGGTCCTTTTTTGTGAGTCACCTTTAGAGAGGGTTAATCATAGTGGAAATTCCCTTTATTGGGTCAACCACATGGATGGAACCTCAAGTAGTAATAGCCATTTTTTTTGTGGTAGCAATAGCCTCTATATAAATGTCCTTATAGAAGAAATCTCCACAAGTGTAGTCTCTTGTTGGGCTATCAGATCTCCTTAGCAACTCTTGATTGATTAAATTCTTAGAATGTGTTAAAACCCTGGTGCACCTATATTGGATTTCACCCTCTTGAGATTACAAAATTTGTAGAGTCAGACCATTACTAAAAACCCTAGAGAGGCCAAATTTTTATTTTCTAGGACTATGTGTCTACTTGCAAAACTTTTGAGAACATACAAAAGTAGCATTCTTAGGGATTAGAACAATAAGTCGCTATTCTTGTTCATGTGAAAAGTTCCTTTGTCCCTTGCTCATTGTTTGAAGACGATTGCTTGTTCCCTTGATTGTTGTTATGCATGCCTGATATCTATTTGGGTATTGAAAATGAACAAACCTGAGACAAACTGCTACACAGATCTTCAAACCTGGACAAAAAATTTCACAAACAACCTGATATTGAGAACTGAAAAAAAATTGCAAAATCTAAAGCAAAAATCCTTTTTGGTGTCAAAAGTCATCCAAAAACTTCAAAATTCATACGAGTTTTGCCAACTGTTGTGCCAGAACCCCTAGATTGTCGTACAGGAGACTGTATACTATTGTACGAGTGTTGTCACAAAAGTCAGGCAAAATTTTAACCTGGTGTCAATTGTCACACTAGCCTTGTCAACTATTGTGCCAAAGCTAACCCAAACTCGTATGAGCTTGGAGAAACTTGTATCAAAATTTTACAAAGTTGTCAGAAACCTTTGAAATTTGTCAGAAATCTAATTTTTATAGCCAACTTCTAGATTTTGTCAGAAAATTCATTGTGTCAGGAACATAGCAGAAACTAGAGGAATCCAATCATTTTTCCAAAAGTGGTCTCTTGAGTTTGATCCAGTCTTCTGATTTATCGATTTGAATCACATTCATCCTGTGTATAAACCTTGTCAAATCATCTTCTAATTTAGTCTTTAGCAAAATGGCTAAGTGTTGCAAGCTCATGCCTGAAATATTTTGGGCATCTACCCATACATCTAGGGCACAATATCCTTCATTTATGTCCAAATCAATCTACAATCAATCCAATCTTGACAAGGTTGCATCATTCGATCTTCTTGAAACAAGTCATTCTTCAGTCATCTTAATCTTTCTCTTTTGCTTGACTGAAAGTTAATGGTGGAAACTAGAGCTTCCTCACAAAGAAAACAAGGAGAACAACCCAAATTCTCTTCAACAACATCTTTTGTGATTGCTCAAAAATTTCATCAACCTTACGACACCAATCTATTTGGAGAGGACGCTCTTGGCAACATCTACTTGAAAGGTGGTTATAAAACTCATCCTATATCAGTTCACAGAGGTTATCAATAAACTCCACACCAATCAATCCCTAGTAGTACTTACAAAAACACTATGTCTCAAGGAGGAGGAAACTAAGGTTCTTAAGGTCATCAATCTAATTATGGTGGAGATCCAAAACCAACCCCATCTGAAATCGAGAGGTATAGAAATGATGATAAATTTAAAAAAATGATGAAACATTTCTTACAAGAAGAGAAAGAAGCCCATTTCTTGGACCTAGCTTGACAAGGAGCCAAACTTCCTCCAAACTATAATGTTGAAGATATTTTCACTCAAGAGGAAGAAACTCCTATCATAGTCATGATGAAATAGATGCATGCTATTCAAGTCAAGTTAAACAAGATGGGAAAAGAGAAAGAACCTAAAGAATTTTCTATGGAGGCTCTATGACCCTTTCCATTTGATAAAAACTTGGACATGCCACCATTCCCAAAAAGAGTGGAGATATCGAAATATGATAAATATGATGGAAACTTTGATCCTCAAGATCATGTCAGGGAATTCTGTACTCAATCTATGGATTTTATGCATGAACCAACCTACCTAATGCATCTTTTGCCTCAATCTCTAGGAGGGTCATCCATTCATTGGTTCTCTAAAATGCCTCCAACAATCAAAAATTTTGAGGAGTCGATCAAACTATTTTACCAATAATACTCCTACAATATTTAGCATCCAATCACCATGATCGATATCTGCATTCTGAAACAAAACACAGGAGAACCCTTCCTGACTTTCCTCAAACAATGGAGGAAGAAGTTTTCTCTCTATGCTAGATCCATTCTGGAAATTGAAAAACTCAAAATCTTCATCAACAATCTAATTCTAGAACTCAACTATCATCTACAAATGAAAAATCATACTTCTTTTGAGAAAATTGTGGAAAATTCCATAAAAATTGAAAATGTGCTTTCTCGTAAGGGAGACATATCGATTAAAAAAGATAGAAAGTATGAATCTGATTCTATTTCCAACAATAAAGACACAATCAAATTCTAGAATAAGAAGAATGTTGTAATAGATGGTGTTGTTGATCACATCAGTGCTCCATTAGAGACACCTGCATTCAATCTCACCATGGGCACTCAAGCTATAAATTCTTCTGAACAAAAGGCATCTGAATCATCCAAAAAGTCTAATGACTATAAATCATGGGTTTCAAAACCAAAGTGCGAGTTCACTCCTTTGGGTAAGTCCTTAGAATCTACCATGAAAATGCTATTGGCAAACCAAATCATCACGTTGCCTGAGATTAATTCATTTGATCCTGAACCTAAACCAAAATGGTGGAAGAGACCGATTTTTGTGATTTCCATGGCAACACGGGTCATAAAACCAATAACTACATACACTTAAAGCATCTCATCCAAGAAAAAATTGATGAAGGAGAAATTGTAATTGACAGTAAAAAAACCAACAATGATCATATAGCATTCATGAAACCATTTCCAAAGCATAATCAAGGAGATTCATCTTCTATGCCTAAGATGGGTGCTAAAGTCAATTACACCTACTCTGGAAACAATGATGTCATAAATATGGTTGAACCATGCCTTTTTTAACATTGAAATGTCATCACTATTGAGGGAGGATAGAGATAATCAATCAAAAAATGCAGTCACTCGATCACAATCTTAGATACACCTACAAGGACAAAACTCAGGTTCATAAAATGCCCCTAAGGTGCCTTTCAATCTTTAATCTACTTCTAAATAGAGGGCTGCCTCAAAATCATCAAATCCTAAAGAGACGAGACCAACATAATACAATATTGTCTAACAACTATAGCATACCAATGCAAAGATATCCATGTTTGGGTTGCTTTGGATATCTCCTGCTCGTAGAGCCATTATGGACAAAGCCCTGCTCGGTTCCAATGTTCCTAAAAATCTTGATCTAGATAGATTCCAGACTATGGTTGGTCATCTGACATCACCCCATTATATCTCCCTTTCTAAGGAAGATGACAATTCATTGAGTCATCCGCATAACTAGCCCTTGCACATTGAAGTCTTGATCCAAAACTGTCATGTCAAACATGTGTTGATAGATGGAGGTGCTGGTCTAAATATCTATTCTTACAAATTGATCACACAAATAGGATTATCAGAAGATGCTATTGATCCTAAAAATAAGATAACCATAAAAACATATGATGAGCAAGAAAGATCTTCCAAAGGAACAATTGTCCTACCTATCAAAATAGGACCAGTTATCAAAGACATCACTTGTCAAGCTCTAGATCTTCCTTTGGCTTACAATGTTCTTCTAGGGATGCCCTAGATACATGAGATGCAAGCTATTCCATCAACATACCATCAAGGTGTGAAATTTCCTTATGATGGAGAAGTGGTAACAATTCCAGCTAACATATCCACATCTTGCAATGCCTTGAAAGAAAGTGCTGACAAAATTGTTCCACATGATAGAGAATCTTTCCCCAAGAAAATAGATATTGCCTCAACATCCAAGATGCAAGAAATTTCCAAAGAAGTCAAAATTAAGGACACTGGTATGGGAGAATACATAATGGAACCAGTCCTATCTCTCACATCTCTCCCATTGTCCCCAAAATTTTATGGACAACCTTCAGACAAGGTGAAACCCACAACTAAGGAATCTCAGGTCACATTTAATGGAAGTTTTATCATAGAGAAAGTATCCAAGAAAGAATCTAATGAAGAAGAAGCTATACTAGTATGTTTATACAAAGATCAGTCTCAATCCCAGATAGTTTAGAACTGTGACTCTAAAATGCCTAAAATCCCTATCAAATCTTATGGACCAGGTCATAAACTCATTTCTAAAATGGGGTACACTGGAAAAGGACCTCTAGGAACAAGAGGAAAAGGCATTGTAAAACCAGTTGAACATTTTGGAAGGATGACCAAAGATACTACAGGCCTGGGATATCAAAAGAAGCCTTTTCATCTTAGCAAAAATTCCCCACATGTCCTAGAGAAGATTGAACCATCAATAGAAACTCAGCTAGAGAGAAACACAACAATCAGACAGTGATGATTTAGACACCTCTGAGCTTATTCCTTATGAATGTTTACCCCAAGAAATACTATATCTTCTTAAAGATGAAGAAAAACCTAAGGAGAATATCAATGTAATAGATACACAAGAACCTACTACTAAACAAGAAGAAGGTAAACTTGCCACAATAGCTGAACATGTGGGATACAATAGTGATTCTAAAATAGACTCCCATGAATATGAATTCCACTTGAAATTTGAAGGCAATCCTTCTTGTGGAATTCGTTCTAACTTCACTCATGTTCTTAATTTTCCAAGGGATCCAGATGAAGAATCAAATTACTATGAATGGGGGGTCATTCCAAAAGAAGATGAGCTTATCACTAAAAAACACATTGATGTCATTCACCAATATTCACCTAAAACTAATGTGAGTCTAGAGAGAAATGATGAACTAAGAAAGTTTGATCCACCTATGGATGAAGTGGAATCCAATAATAATGTTGAGATGATTCATGAACTAAACATTATGAGTAGTAATATCACCTTTTAATTTGAGAGATGGGTTAGTACCAATGATGAAAAAACCATATGCATGAACACTATTTCCAATCCTCCCCTACATTGACTATCCAACATCCAGAGCTTATTGACCAAATGTCTACCAATCCAAGCCAAGATATCCATACCTTTCAAAATAACTATGCTCTTTCTTGCTACCTCAATGCAGTGGAACCTATGACAACTTCCATCAGTGAACCTAGCATTAGCATGATAGAGTCAGATATCAAATATCTCAGTCAGAAAAATAAGAGTAAAAAGAAAAAGAATTCTAAGGGTGAAAACCAATTTGTAGCAGTCTCAAAGCCTAAAATAGTAAAAACAAAATATGTATCTGAAGGTGAAAACCTCTTTGAGGTGCCTAAGGATGAGATATTTGATGTCCTTCTAAGTCATTTACAAGAAAGATCTTCAGTATTGATAGAGCCAACTCAATCTCTCAACTTGGGTACAACAGAGGAACCACAACTGATTCATGTAGCACAATCCCTATCAGAAGAAGAGCAGCAAGCATTCACAACTTTCTTAATAGAGAAGAAGATGAAATTTGCATGGAAATATTTAGATATGCTAGGATTAGATCCAAATGTGATAGTCCATCATCTCTCTATAGCTCCACAAGTCAAACCCGTCAAACAAAAGTTGAGAAAGATGCATCCACATGTTGCACTCCTTGTCAAAGCTAAGCTAGAAAAGTTACTAAAAGCCAGATTTATCCGAGTTATATATTATGCAGTGTGGATCTTTAATGTTGTTCTAGTATCAAAACCTGACAAATCTATAAGAGTATGCATGCACTTCAGAGATGTAAACAAAGCATGCCCTAAGGATGACTTTCCACTACCAAACATCAATATGATAGTGGATATGACTAGGGGCTTTGAAATGTATTCTTTAATGGATGGTTTCTCTGGATACAACCAAATCAAAATTGCTCCAAAAGATCAAGAGAAAACAACTTTTACATGTGCATGGGGTACTTTTTGTTGGAACATCATGCCATTTGGCCTTAACAATGCTGGTGCTACATATCAATGGGCTATGACATCTATCTTTCATGATATGATGCATCAAACTATGGAATACTATGTTGATGACACCTTAGCTAAGTCTATGATAAGATCAAAACATTTGAATGATTTGAGCAAAATACTGGATAGAATGGAGAAGTTTAGTCTCAGACTGAACCCTAAAAAGTGTTCTTTTGGTGTTACTTCTGGAAAACTCCTAGGCTACATTATTTCAAAGAAAGGCATTGAAGTAGATCCTACTAAAGTCAAAGCTATCATGGAGATGCAACCTCCTAAAAATATCAGTCAAATGAGAACTTTACAAGGAAGGGTGCAATCAATCAGATTCATCTCTCAGTTAGCTAACATATCACATCCTTTCACAAAAACATTACATAAAGGTGTGACTTTTTCATGGAACGAGGAATGTGAAAATAATTTCAATCATATCAAGTAGTACCTATCAAATCCTCCTATTTTGATGCCTCCCATTCAAGGGAAGCCATTGATTCTATATGTCTCTACCATAGATACATTACTAGGGGCATTACTAACACAACATGATGAAAACAGGAAGGAAAGAGCTATCTACTACATTAGCCGAACATTGGTAGCTTATGAGAAGAACTATTAAATGATTGAGAAAGCTTGCCTAGCTATGATCTTTGCATCAAAAAAATTGAGACATTACATGTTTGCTCATAAAAAACAACTAATAGCTAATATTGATCCACTAAAGTACCTACTAAGAAAAGCTGCCCTCATTGGTAGATTAGCTAAATGGGTGATGCTATTAAGTGAATTTGACATAGAATATGCTCAGAGAAAAGCTATTAAAGGCCAAGTCATTGCAGATCAACTAGCTGAAGCACCATTGTTTGATGATACACCATTATAGATGGAATTTCCTGATTCATCCATCATGCACATATCTTCTAGGACTTGGCATCTTTTCTTTGATGGATCCTACACACAGAATAGATCTGGAGTAGGCATATTATTCATCACACCACAAGGTTACTCAATACCCAAAGCTTTTAGACTAAAATTTCATTGCACAAACAATATTGCTGAATATGAAGCTCTACTTAATGGCATGAAGATAGCAATTGAGTGGCGAGTGAAAGACTTGCACATTCATGGAGACTCATAGCTAGTCATACACCAAACCAATGATGTGTACCAAATGAAAGATGAGAAACTTGTTCCCTACAAATGCATGGTAGATGAATTAAAGAAGTATTTCATATCTATCACATTTGAGAAGATTCCTAGAATAGAGAACAAGGTTGTTGACGCTATAGAAACACTATCATCTCTACTATAGCAGCCCAAACATGAGCTATGTTACGAGTTCCTGGTGGAAGCATTGTCATTTCCTATATATGATTCCCCTGAAACCCACATGATTTGCACTGTTATTGGTCATGATTCTTCTAGATACAAAAACCTATACTCCTACCTTAAAGACCAATTAATCCCTGATTCTTTCAACTGCCATGAGAAACAATATCTTATCTGAAACGCATCATGGTATATCATCATTGGTAATGATCTATACTAATAGAGTCTAAATGGTACACTAATTAGGTGTTTAGAGTGTGAAGAGTCTCAATGTGCATTAGAGGAAGTCCATGACAGTATATGTGGATCACATTCCAATGGTTTAACACTAGCTCAAAAACCTATTAGGGCTGGGTATTATTGGCCTAAAATGGAAAATGAGGCTATCAAATATGCTAAGTGTAATACCCAAAAAATGGGCTATAGGTTCATTAACCTCCTACATCTTCAATTCGAATGAAATCGACATCAAAGTCCTAACCTAAGGCACATCTGCACATCAAGTTATCAAAATCCTAATTGATTTTATCCTAAATTTTGCATCAGGGAATATTCCTAGCAATATTCCTAATTTATCATAATTATCTTTAATTAAATATTATTTAGTGATAAATGTTATTATTTATCCTAAAGTTGATTAATTGAATATTATGAATATTTAATTAATTAATTTAATTCTACCACTTAATTATTTAATTAGATTTAATTACATTTATTCCTAATTAATATTGTTTTTATTTTGACAATAAATCAAAATTCCTACAAACAATCAATTGGATATTTATTTAATTGATTTAAAATCAAAGTTGTCAAATTTAATGATTTAATTGGAATAAAGTTTGATTTAATAGTTGATTAACCCATAAATCAATTGTTTTAATTCAAAATCAATTAAGTGGAAAATAAATCACTTTATTTATTAAATTAATTCATATTAAATCATGCACAATCAGAAAAGCAGTCAACTTTAAATCAATTATCAATTTCAATTTGTTAACTTTCTAAACTCAACATCTAATGATAAGTTGAAAAAGATAACTAAAGCTCTATTTTGAGATAAAAACTTCTTTTGCATGATTTTATGAATTAAATATTCTTAATTTCTTGTTAACTCAAAAATCAACCTGAGTTTATCAAGAGTGATTTATGGCTTTTCTCAATGCATCCTCAAGCCCTGGATTTCTATAAAAACAAGGCTCAGCTCTTCACAAAGTTTGGCTGGCTAATCAACACCTCGAAATTGCATCCTCACTCTGGTAAATTCATGATTGAAGAATCAATCTTTTATGAATCAAGGCTATTGTGAGATTTTCATTTATTATTTTGAGCATTCATAGTTTCATATCATTCATAGCATTCTTAGATTAAATCTGCATTCAATTTCATTCATTTAGCTTAGTTTCATATTAAGTTTCTCTTTCTAATTGCACAAAAAATACAAAAATATAGATTAAATTTGCATTCATATAGTTTTTCAATTCTTAGCATTAAATCCTTCATTTAGGTGTTGCATTTTCACTGATCTCAATTTCAATCTAAGAACATCATACTCGCACCTACTAGAAGGCAATAAATCGCTTGGTTAGCATAGTTTCAATTACTTGCAGATTTCAATTTTTGCTAACCTCTAATGTTTTACTAAAGTGTTGTGTCTATAGCTAGGTACCAAATTCACACACACATTTTTGGTGCCAATCATGGGGCCCTAAAATGGGTTTCCATTCTATTCTATCAAATTTCTATCATTTTTCTCGAACCCATGACCACAAGGTTAATTTTTGTGAGTTTTGTGATAAATTTTTGGGCTATTTTTTCAGAAATCTAACTGATGTTTTTATTGGTACATGCACATATGACATGATACAGATCTAAAATTTATATTTTTGAAAATTTATTTGAGTTATCTTTCATTTTCTATTGGTTTGGATTAATTTTATTTTGATTTACAAAAGTTATGATCATTTTAGTGAAGACTGGTCTGAACCTAATTTTATGAAATCTGACTGATGTTTTTATTGATACATTCACATATGACATGATACAGATCCAAAATTTATATTTATGGAAAGATATTTGAGTTAAATTTCATTTTCCATTGGTTTGGACTAATTTTGTTTTGATTTGAAAAAGTTATGATCATTTTAGTGAAGAATGGTCTGAGCCTGATTTTATGAAAACTGATTGAAGTTTTTATTGGTACATACACATATGACATGATACAGATCCAAAATTTATATTTCTGGAAATTTATTTGAGTTATCTTTCATTTACCATTGGTTTGGATTAATTTCATTTTGATTTGCAAAAGTTATTATTAATTTAGTATAGACTGGTCAAAATCTGATTTTTTATGACAACAGGTTTTTCGATTATCAAATGACATATTATCTTTGACTAACCTGATTTTCTACCACGTTGGGTTGACAAGTTGCATTTCTTTTTTTATGGATTTTTATAGTAGTGGGTTTCATGTACAAGAATAGGTAAGTTTTCTATAACAGTGGTTTGTAGGTGCAGGTGCAGGTATGTCCTATGGGTACAAAAGATAGAAGACAAATGCTCAAAAATTGCTAAAACAAATAAAATCTACTAAGCGCATTGTGAGGAACTCAGGTATTCTATTACATCTAATAACAGTTCATTTTGGGACATAAAACAAACTCTCTTGTGTCAAGCTTGTGTGACTTTTTCTACTTTCATATCATAGACTTCAGTTTTGGGCTCTCAAACGAACATAGATTTCCTTTTTGCATATCTGTTACACATAGTAATTAGGCCCCATGAACACTATTTGTGAATGATCTTGAGAGAGTGGGCTTCATTTGCTTGTTCATGCATGTGAAGATCTTCTTGATGAAAGATCCCCTTGTAGGTAGGGAGGTTACTGAGATTGTCTTCCATTCTACTAGATTTGTGCATCAACTTTTGATTGATACATTCTCTCTCCAGAGAGGTTGATAGATCATAAGCGGTTGACATCATAGATCTTTGTGAAATAATTTTGATCTTAGCGTGTCAGATTAATCTATCTACTTTGTCTTGGTGAAGTGAAGAGGTTAGGGGATTATGCTCTACTTCCTTTTTGGATAGTACCAAAAACCCAGATCCTTGAATTTGATCTAGTCCCCTTGTGGTATCTTTTGTGAGTCACCTTTAGAGAGGGTTAATCCTAGTGGACATTCCCTTAATTGGGTCAACCACATGGATGTAACCTCAAGCAGTAATATCCATTTTCACCATGGTAGCAACAATCACTATATAAATGTCCTTGTGGAGGAAATCTTCACAGGTGTGGTCCCTTGTTGGGCTGTCAGATCTCCCTAGCAGCTCTTGATTGATTAAATTCTCAGACTGTGTCAAAACCCCGGTGTGCCTGGATTGGAGTTCACCCTCTTGAGATCACAAAAGTTGCAGAGTCAGACCATTACTACAAACCCTAGTGAGGCCAAATTTTTCATTTTCTAGGAATATGTGTGTTATTGAAAAACTTTTTGGAACATACACAAGTAGTATTTCTAGGGATTAGCACAATAAGTCATTATTGCTTGTTCATGCACAAGGTTTCTTTTGCCCTTGTTCATTGTTTTTAGACAATTTCTTGCTTCCCTTGCTTGTTGTTTTGCGTGCTTGATATCTACTTGGTTTTTTCAGATGGATTATTACACAGATCTTCAAACCTGGACAGAATGAAAAACTGAAAAAATTGCAAATCTGAAGCAAAAATCCTTTCTGGTGTCAAAAGCCATCTTGAAATTTCAAAACTCATATCAAAGCCAAAGTCAAAGTTGTCAGAAACCTTCCAAATTTGTCAGAAATCCAATTTGCAACAACTTCCAAATTCTGTCAAAACAGCGAGTTGATTCTTGTCATTTCTAGTCTTCCTTGGTTAACCCAGGTCAAATCTTAGGTGCTATGACATGTTGCTCAACATCCAAATCAATTTAAATGGTATCAATTTGTACAAAATGACTCTTGGTCTCCTTTCCTCCACATCTCTCATGTCTTCCTAGTCCCCAATTTCCATCATTTCTCCTCTTCCTTCATGCTTCTTCCTAAAACTCTTCACATCTTCTTGATTCTTTTCTTCTTATTATCTAGTCTACTTTCTTCTATTCATCTCTTATGTCACTTCCATGCTTGATTCCTTCTCTTCTAGAACCATAAATTTCAGCTATCTTGTTATGGAACCTCTCTTGAAAATGGATGATCTTGAACTCATTGCTCAATTCGAAGAGTATTATTCCAAAAAGCCCATGAGTGATAAATTTATGATGAAAATAAAGGAAAAATTGATTGAATCAGATGCCTTTTCTAGGATCATACTCATGGTCATGTCACGACCTTCTTCTTCCAAACATCTTTCATATTCTAAGTCTTCTCATCATTCCTCATCATCCACATCTTCTTCCTCTGCTAGGTCTTCACCTTCCTCTTCTCCATGATCTCGTTCCTCTTCCAATTCTCCCAAGAGTCTTACTTCTCTTCTCAAGACATACCATAATGAGCAACGTGATAACCCTTTTGATACCTCTTCCATGGAGAGTGACACACCCATCTTTGAAGACTATGATGACTATGATGATGGACAATATAATGATACCTATGACACCTCTATTCCTAATAGTCCTCCTCATCATGTGCTCATGCTTACTAGAAATGGGACGTCACATTGGAAAGATCGTGATGGTGATCCATATGATTTTGATTTTGAAAGAGACTTTGATGATTTTTGTGAACAATACCTAGATGATACATCTACTTCACTTGAGGAAGAGAAAGCTTACCGCGCTGATTATAAACATCAATACTACAAGGATCTCTCATCTAAGAACTCTCATGCTGAAAATTAAGATTATACTCTCAAGAAAGATCATGTTAATGCTGAACCTTTGTCTTGTGATGGTTCCATTCCATCCCCTACTTCCTCCAATGCCCATACATTTCCTAAAGCTTCCAAGTATTTCAAATCTTTCACAAGTCCTTCATCCACCAAAGGTCCTAATACTTTTCATGCGGTTTCCTATAGTTATCCTCAAGGGCTACCTCTTAAAGAAACTCAAGCTAACCTTCACTTGGCTACAAATACTTTCAATAATGCTAAACCCAAAGAGCCTAAGCCTTTATACGCTATAATTCCTACTTCAGCTAGTCCTTCACCATCTCTTCCAAAGTCTTCCATACAATTCCAACATGCTTCCTTGTCCCTAGAAGTGGCTCTATGTCAAGAGGACTCTAAAAATGATAAAGAAAAGAATATAAAGAAGGATCAAGATCAAGAACCCTCCATGTCATCCACTCCTTTTCATGATGTCTCTTATCCCCTTTAGGGTTCTTTTGATCCTGCACACCCTTTCTCATGCATTCCATCATGTCTTGAGTCTTCTCCTAAGCAAGATCTCGCTACTACTTACACTGTTGAGCTTATTGACAATCCAAATAACCTTACTACACTTGTGCTTTCAAAAGATGATACTCCCATTAAGGTTATTAAAACTAATGTTGTTACTTCCAATGTTAAGCCTATTGAAAATCAAGAGAAAAATTATGCGCTTATGCTATCCAAAGATCCTTGTCAAGATCAAAGTCTTCCATCTTCTTATTCTACCACTCCATGTTCACTTCCACTTTCTACTCTTCATAAGTCTTTGTAAGTTGTGAACAATCCTATCAAAGAAGGTGCTCATATTCAAGATGTCCATGATCCTATTGAAAATCCTAATGCTCACTCTAAAGATGCTAATGTCCTTGGTTGTCATATAGATGTTGATGAACTTATTGATTATCCCTTTGCATCTTCCACATCCATCCTTGGACCTCTTCCACCAATACTAAGGGCTTCACATCTTCTTTCCATCTTAGGTCCTTATGTCCCTTCACTTTCCCCTCCTAACTCTCCTAATTCATCATCCATCTTGGGTCCTTATGTCCCTCCATCTTCTATCTTTCCTCAAGATCAACATACATGAATACCCTTGAATCCTTTTCATCCACCCACCCATCTAAACCAATCATATCCTTCTTCTTCTTCCACAAGTCCCAAGTCTTTTGGAAGTAATTTGAATGTTCAATACAAGAAAAAGAAGCAATACAAGAATCCATAAAAAAAATAAGATCACTATGTCTCCTCTAATCAACATGGAGGCATAAAGTCAAAAGAGATATCTAAGAAAAAAATCACAAGACAAGTATGGATTCCAAAATCCATCATTGAAAATATTCTCTCTAAATCATCAAAAAGAAATGAAAACCCTATGGCTATATGAGTTCCAAAATCTCTCTTGAAAGAGTCTAATGTTGAGAAACAAGTGAAGTTGACATTCAAGCTTCCAAAGACTTCCACTTCATCTTCTTCCAAAAACATTCTTCCATTCTATGTACCTAAACCACAACCTTTTCTATCCATTCACCATATTCCTTCATTTATTCTTTCATTCACATTTCCTCCATCCTCTCACCACCCTTCAAGGTGTGTGTTGATGTTGATCTTGTCTTCCTTTCCATCTACCCTTTCACAATCCTTCCATTCATTATCCTTCTACCTTCTATCCTTTTTTCTCACTTGCCTATTCCTCCTATCTTCCAACTTCACTCGCTTTACATAAAACCTTATCCTCCATTTTTCTCTTCCATCTTCCTTTCCCTATCAACATCTTTGAGCATATCATTTTGAATCCTTCACATATCATGGTTTATCCTTTCAAGGAGAATTATCTAAAAAGCTTGCCTTCTTCCAAAATAAAAATAAAAAAATAAAAAAGAAGAAATGAAAAAAAAAATTGAAAATGTGCCTTGGTGAAAACCTGGAAACAGGCACCTTGGTAGCAAAAGTAAAGAGAAATAAATTCATCCTATGGTGAAAACCACTCCCTTGTGGCACCTTGGATAAATACCATGATGAAAACTTGGCAATCAGGCATCATGCATAGTTCTTCTACATATTTCATCCATTCCATCTTCTCTCTTTGATCTTGACAATGTTGATCTATGCACGAACATTTGGCTATCTTGTGAGCTATCTTACGAAGATCTTTCTTTCATTCCCTTCTTTTTTAGCCTTCATATTTATTTTCCTCCATTCATTCTAGCCTTTTTCTATCCTTTTCCCTTTTGGTCTTGATCTAATAAAAAAAGAGTAAAACACGATGCTATGAAGCCTCTTGACATGTCTACTCCTTTGGATTGCATCCTTTCCTTCTTTGGCACTATGCTTTTGTGACTTATCCTATGCTAGTCTTTCATTGCTTATCCAAATGTGCTTTACATGAAAATTTTTCCCTAGCTTGGGTATCCCTGAGGAGTTTTCCCTTGAGGATTTCTCCCCTTCATTCTCATTCATTCTCTTGTCTTCCATCTCTTCCACTAGCTTGCTAATCCCTCTTGTTCTCCACCTTGCTGAACATTGGGACTACACAATGTGATCTTGCTTGGGATTTCAATGCCCATTTTGTTAGGGGCCATCTTTTTTACATATTGATCGATACTTCCTATTGAGATTGAAATCTCATCACTAAGAATCAGAATGCATGGTCTAGTAACTGATGATGACTACAAAGTGTCTAGGTTGCAAGAACTTGAACTACTAGATGAGAAAAGACAAGAAGCGTATGATCATCTCAAAGTGTATCAGAAGAGAATGTCTAGAGGCTACAACAAGAAAGTCAAACACAAAAAATTTTAGGTTGGCGATCTAGTCTTGAGAGAGAATCCTAAAAATCAATCACATAGAGAGCGCAAGGGGAAGTTTGAACCCAACTGGTTGGGTCCCTTTGTAATCACAGCTACTTTTGGCTCTGGTGCCTATCAACTCTCAATGACTAAAGGATAATATCTCTGAGAACCAATCAACATTCTCCATTTGAAGAAATTCTACACCTAAGGCATTCAATCTATGGTAAAATGTCCTCAAAAAATCTTAAAAATTGGAAAATGTCCTGAAAAAATGAACATCTTGGTGAAAACCTAGCAATAGGCACCTTGATGATTCACCAAAAAATAAAAAAATATTCAAAAATATAAAAAAATTGAAAAAATGAAAAATACAAAAAAATGAGAAAAAGAAAAAGTGCCTTGATGAAAACCTGGAAATAGGCACCTTGGTAGCAAAAATAGAATCTCTTCCAAGATGATGAAAACCCAGCAAATGGGTACCACTTGTTAAAAAAAGCTTCATCTATCAATGCAATCTTGGTGATGCAGGAGCATCCTGGGTGTAAGAGCAATCTTGCATCACCCAAAAATATTTCGGTTTGTACTCAATAAGGGCTATCTTGTCCAGAGCTGCTATTTATGGAAACTTTCTATTTTTAGTAAGTTGGTCATATGATCTCGGAATGTTCTAATTTTACATGTGGAGGTTCATCTCAGTCATATCAGCCTACCAGTAAAGTTTCATGGCTAGATTAGGTCTAGTTTTGAAGATATTGAAGATTTTCGGTATTGGCAGCAGGGTACAAAAACTTTGAACTTAGTTTTGAAGGCTTTAGAGGCCCTAGATGAGGTCAAAAATTTGGGTGATAGGCACTTGCATGAGTCAAGCCTATAAAGCGCGTTGTGGCCTTTCTGAAATGGGGTTATAATAGTCAATCGGGTCAACTGGTGATGACTTATGGCCTCCGAAAGTCAGGCCACCTGAAATGGTGGAAAATAATTTTCCTTCAAAAATTTTGTTCGGGTTTCAAAATTTATTTTGAGCCAACTTTGATGTAATAAATTGTAAAATAAAATAATTCTAAGTTTGGTCGGCCTTGTTGGCTAAAATTCTAGAACCTTCCTTAACGGTGGAAAATTGCCTATATAAGGAAGGCTGTAGTGTTGTATTAGGTAGTTTGGGATAGTTCTAGGTAGTAGATCTGGGTATTGATTCAAGGCTTTGTCCTATAGAATATTGTAAGGGAATGCCCATGTGGCTTTGCATATTGTAATTCTGAAAGTTTGTAATTCCATATTTGTGGAGATAATAAGAAGCTCATTTTCTGTTCTTGTAT
Source organism: Chamaecyparis obtusa (assembly GCA_027943335.1). Lineage (NCBI taxonomy): Eukaryota > Viridiplantae > Streptophyta > Pinopsida > Cupressales > Cupressaceae > Chamaecyparis > Chamaecyparis obtusa. Next base: position 929,409 of record BSBK01001943.1, read on the forward strand.
ATTGTTGTTGTTTCTCTATTTCTGTTATGTGTTTTTGGTATTAAGGGGAGCATCCTTCATCACTTGGTCTTTCCCAGCTTTCAGTCTTGCTTTAGTTTTTACATATCTCCTGGTTTGTTTCTACTTACCTATTTTCAATAAGTCGGTCTGTACACCATTGGAAAATGCATCTGTATCCTATCAATGCCTAACACTTGGGGGTAATCAATGTCATATCCTATGGTCTCCAGTATACGTTAGATGAATCATGTCTAGTTAGAGTCCTTTGAAGCTTCATCTGAGTCACTCAATCAGTCTCCTCTCCAGAAAGGGATTTTGCATCTACAACAACACAATCAAACATCAACACAAAATGAAAACAATCTGTGCTTCATGCTTTTATCTCCTTGTATGCTTACTGATTCACATTGAGATTTTTGCATATTTTGTTCCCACAAGCTCTTCGATGATGTCCTTTACAGGATTTAGAGAGTGATGACTGGGGACATAATTTTTTCTTTGTTTTCTGCTTGTATGTGAAAATCTAACTTTGGAGATTTTGGATTGAAATGGTGTCCGTCTGTAAGAGCCTCTATCTCAAATTGGATGGCCATGAGTACCTTGACCATTGATACTCAGAAAATTCAAGGAATTTTGATCTCACTATTGTCTTTTTGAGAAAGTTCTTACTCCTACTGTGAAACGGGATCTTACCTAAGGATGTGAATGATAAAGGGTCACTATGGGTAATTCACACTAGACTTAGAATGATCTCTTGACTATTTGATGTGTTTGTCATGCAAGGCATATTCAAGTCATCATGATGTTTATGTTCTGATGCTTATACAAATTTCTATGTCAAAATGGACATGATATTCAAGTCATCCTGGCATTTTTTCCTTGGTGCTTATATCTAATCCGACATTCTGAAAATAAAATCAATATTCATATGTCCATGGTTGTCTCACCAGTGGGTGTTGTATTGATTCTTGCAGATACAAATTGATATTTATATGTCTATAGTTTCATAACTAGTGGGTGTTATATTGATTTATCCAATTACCTAAAAAGTTCAATGATGATAACAAATCGACACATGATCAGTGACTAGGTCCTAGGTCCTAGGTTTGCATTTCATTCTTCATGTCATTTTACATTTTGCACTTTGCATGATCTCACAAATTGCTTGAAAACTTAAATGATTCTTCAAAAAAAAAATGACACAAGAGTTGAATCTCACATGAAGGTTCTTCCAATGAAACATCAAGTAGAATCCTTTTTCGAGATCAAAATCAAAATCTGAGATCGTTTATATTATTCACTACTTGCATAATCAACCTTCAATCATCATAGAAATCCAAAATTCAACTGACTATCTTACATCAAACTATCAAAATTTCAATTTGGTCAACCATGGTCAACTCACGGTCAAACCTAGTCAAACTTGGTCTTCAGGACCTCTAAACGATGCAGAATGCATTCTCAAATGTCTATAACCACTTCTCAAATCAATTAACATGCTTCTAAACTATTCAAAGCTGACTTTTCTTGTCAGATTTCAATTTTCATCCCGAAGGGGGCATGGTATTACACATCATTCAAGTCTGTAAATCAATATATTTCCTCAGTGATCAAGACAACAACCACGTCTAGTTGCTGATTCATCTAAAGTCCTTGTCGCTTGGGGAAAATCTATTGCAATCTGGTATCCTAAATCTATCTTGTAAACTGTATTAGCTTTTCATAACCATCGATTCATTAGTGTTATTTCCTTGGTTCTTCATAACTGATGGGTTTAGGATGTGATATCAATATGATTCATACAAGGACATTCAGGTCTGGAATTGGTCACTCACTTCTTTGCAATCATAAGGTTTAGAATCAGGCATTTTGGCACTTTTTCATAATCACTAGTTCATTGTTGATATAGCTAGCATTATCTCGATTCTTGGTCATTTTGGGCTTGGGTCGGTATCTCTTTTTCCAATCTTTCAATCAATTTTTGTGTCAGAATCGCTTCATCTTTCAAATCAATTTCATATATCTTTATCATACATAGACTATTCTTTGAACCACTACGCTTTGCACAATGATTCAAAGAGGGACAAAATGTAATACCCCAAAAATGTGCTATAGGTTCATTAACCTCCTACATCTTCAATTTGAATGAAATCGACTTCAAAGTCCTAACCTAAGGCACAACTGCACATCAAGTTATCAAAATCCTAATTGATTTTATCCTAAATTCTGTATCGGAGAATATTCCTAGCAATATTCCTAATTTATCATAATTATCTTTAATTAAATATTATTTGGTGATAAATGTTATTATTTATCCTAAAGTTGATTAATTGAATATTTTGAATATTTAATTAATTAATTTAATTCTACCACTTAATTATTTAATTAGATTTAATTACATTTATTCCTAATTAATATTGTTTTTATTTTGACAATAAATCAAAATTCCTACAAACAATCAATTGGATATTTATTTAATTGATTTAAAATCAAAGTTGTCAAATTTAAAGATTTAATTGGAATAAAGTTTGATTTAATAATTGATTAACCCATAAATCAATTATTTTAATTCAAAATCAGTTAAGTGGAAAATAAATCGCTTTATTTATTAAATTAATTCATATTAAATCATGCACAATCGGAAAAGCAGTCAACTTTAAATCAATTATCAATTTCAATTTGTTAACTTTCTAAACTCAACATCTGATGATGAGTTGAAAAAGATAACTAAAGCTCTATTTTGAGATAAAAATTGCCTTTGCATGATTTTATGAATTAAATATTCTTAATTTCTTGTTAACTCAAAAATCAACTTGAGTTTATCAAGAGTGATTTATGGCTTTTCTCAATGCATCCTCAAGCCCTAGATTTCTATAAAAACAAGGCTCAGCTCTTCACAAAGTTTGGCTGGCTAATCAACACCTCAAAATTGCAATTGTATCCTCACTCTAGCAAATTTGTGACTGAAGAATCAATCTTTTGCGAATCAAGGCTATTGTGAGATTTTCATTTATTGTTTTGAGCATTCATAGTTTCATATCATAGTTTTCATATCATTCATAGCATTCTTAGATTAAATCTACATTCAATTTCATTCATTTAGCTTAGTTTCATATTAAGTTTCTCATTCTAATTACACAGAAAACACAAAAATATAGATTAAATTTGCATTCATATAGTTTTTCAATTCTTAGCATTAAATCCTTCATTTAGGTGTTGCATTGTCACTGATCTTGATTTCAATATGATAACATCATACTCACACCTACTAGAAGGTAGTAAATCACCTGGTTAGCATAGTTTCAATTACTTGCAAATTTTGGTTTTTGCTAACCTCTAATGTTTTACTGAAGTGTTCTATCTACAGCTAGGTATAAAATTCACACACACTCTAAGAACTATCAAAAGTGTCAAGTACAGTGTGTGAATTTTGTACCTAGCTGTAGACACAACACTTTAGTAAAACATTAGAGGTTAGCCAAAATCAAAATCTTGCAAATAAAAGAAACTAAGCTAACCTGGTGATTTACTACCTAGTAGGTGCGAGTATGATGTTCTCAGATTGGAATCAAGATCAATGACAATTCAACACCTAAATGAAGGATTTGAATGTAAAAGAATGAAAGATTGTATGAATGTAGATTATTCTATATTTTTGTATTTTTTGCGCAATAATATGAAAAACTGTATGAATCTAAGCTATATGAATGAAACTGAATGCAGATTTAATCTAAGAATGCTATGAATGATATGAAAATCTATGATATGAAACTATGCAAAAACTATGATTAACTATGAAAGATCTCACAAATCTCCTATTGCAAGTGTTTAATCCTTCAATCGCCAATTCTCCATAGTAATTGTGCAAATTTGAGTGTTGGTGAATCGTGAAGAGCCGAGCCTTGATTTTATAGAAATCGAGGGCTTGAGGATGCAAGAGAAAAGCCATAAATCACTCTTGATAAACTCAGGTTGATTTTTGAGTTATCAATAAATTAGAGATAATTAACTCACAAAAATCATGCAAAAGCAGTGTTTAACTCAAAATAGAGTTTAGATCAAATTTCAACTCATCATCAAATGTTGAGTTTAATTTTAAAATTGATTGTTAATTTCTAGTTGTCTGCTTTTCTGATTGTGCATGATTTAATTATAAATTAATTTAAAAATAAAGTGAGTTATTCTCAACTTAACTGATTTTTGAATTAAAATAACTGATTTATGGGTTAATCAATTATTAAATCAAACTTTATTCTAAAACTATAGTATTAAATAAGAATTTAATCAATTAGTCATGAGATTTTAGATTCATTGTCAAAATTAAATAACACAATTTAGGAATAAATTTAATTAAATTTAATTAAATAATTAAGTGGCAGTATTAAATCTGATTAATTAAATATTCAGAATATTCAATTAATAAAACTTTAGGATAAATAGGATTTATCACCAAATAATTATTGAATTAAAGATAATTAAAATAAATAGAAATATTGCTAGGAATATTCCCTGATGTAGAATTAAGATAAAATCAATTAGGATTCAATAATGTGCAAATATGCCTTTGGTTAGGAATTTTGTATCGATTTCATTTGAATTAAAGATGTAGGAGGTTAATGAGCCTATAGCCCATTTTTGGGGTATTACATTTTGCCCCTCTTTGAATCACTGTGCAAAGTGTAGTGGTTCAAAGAATAGTCTATGTTTGATAAATATGTATGAAACTGATTTGAAAGATTAACCAATTCTGAGACAGAAACCAATTGAAAGATTTTGAAGATGTAAGATTTAGGTCCTGATGACCAAAGATAATGTTAACTATAGCAACAATGAATCAATGATTATGAAAAAGTGTCAAAACACTTGATTCTGCATGTTATGATTGTGAAGAAGTGAGTGATCGATTCCAGACTTGAATGTCCTAAAAAGAATCATATTGGTATCACATCTTGAACCCATCAGTTACGAATAAACAAGGAAAATAACACTAATGAATCGATGGTTAGGAAAAGCTTATACAGTTTACAAGATAGATTTTAGGATACCAAATCGATATGGATCTTGATGAATCTGATATGCCCCAAGAATCAATAGATTTGCCCCAAGTGATGAAGACTTTAGATGAATCAGCAACTAGACATGGTTGTTGTCTTGATTACTGAAAGAAAGATTTTAATTGACAGAATTGAATTTACAGACTTTGAATGATGTGTAATACCATTTCCCCTTTGGGATTAAAATTGAAATCTGGCAAGAAAAGTCAGTGTTATATAGTTTAGAAGCATGTTAATTGATTTGAGAAGTGGTTATACACATTTGAGAACACATTCTACATTGTTTAGAGGTCCTAGAGACCAAGTTTGACTAGGTTTGACCATGAGTTGACCATGGTTGACCAAGTTGAAATTTTGATAGTTTGATGTTAGGTAATCAGTTAAGTTGAATTCTGGATTTTGGCGATGAGTGAAGGTTGATTATACAAGCAGTCAGACATCTTGGGTCTAAAAAATTTAAATCATAATTTTGACATAGTAAATGATCTCAGATTTCAATTTTGATCCTGAAAATGGGTTCAAAGCATCGAAATTAGCCAGGGGTGCAATTTTCATGGAAAACAGAGCACTTCTAAAAATTAGTTAAAAAGTTATATAAGGACCAAAAGGGTCATTTTCAATTCATTATTCACATTTGACTTTTGAAACCTTATGGAGCCCTCTGAGCAAGAAAATGGCTGAGCTAAAGGGACCTGTCTCTTCCCACTGATTTGAGTGCAGCCGAAGACATCAGCGGCCTCCATAGTATGGACATTCGGTAAGTGGACCTTTGTGCCTCCTCGTAAATTCCATTTTTGCATGTTTGTAGCATTTTTAGATTATTTTTCATACATTTCAATTTTTCAATTCTCACATGCATGGAAACTCGTATGACTTTCCCCCGTGACTGGTATGAATTTTCAATGTCCAGTAGAGTGTCGTATTAGAACCCCTCAAAACTCATTTGAGAGGGACCCAAGAGTCGTATGACATTTTGTCAGGCCCTCATCTGTCGTACGATGAGACCTAGAAAGTCGTATATGCATGGTTTGTCATATGGGGCCCTACTGAAACTCGTATGAGTTTTGATGCCAGACTGTATTGTCATATGGAAAATAGTGAGCTTAAAACTCCTTTTTTAGGTCAAATTTTTGCTTTTCTAAATCCTTAGGCTGATTGCTGAGCATTTAATGCACCTTCTGAGATAGTGAAATTTTGAATCTCTATACTATTAGCCTATTTTTCAACCAATTTACTTATAGGAATTCCTATTTTTGTCCTGTGTAGGTCATATACCCTAACATTCATGTGCATATCTCTCATCTTGCTACTTAGAGACTATGCATTTCTCTTCCAGACTCTATGAGGGTACATTTAGCTTCTTGTGGCTTCGAGTATCTGATTCGGTTGCCCGAGATTAGGGTGAACCATGGATTGCTGATGGCTTTGATTGAGAGGTTTCATTCCAAGACCCATACCTTTCATCTCCCTATAGGAGAGATTACCGTGACACTAGAGGATGTGTACAGGATATTGCGCATTCCATTTCATGGTTGGCATCTAGATTATGTGAGCTTGGGGTAATCTAGATTACATGCCTTCAGATGATTGTCTGGAGATGATACACAACTCACTGGTTCTATTTCTTGGGAGTTATTAGTGTAGCACTATAGGAATACCCATAGATTAGAGTGTATTATAGCTAGCATGATAGGAGGCATTATTATGTCTAACTATCAGTAGAATGGTCTCTTGATGGTTTGGGCCCCTATGGTCACACAATTGATGGCCACTCCTTCTAAGTTGGGTTGGGGTCAGTGCATGCTAGCGCATATGTTCTCTGAGATGCATGAGATTTTGTATTAGGAGGGAAAGTCTTTTGCTTCTGGTGCATTGGTACTTTAGATATGAGCATGAGAGCATATCCCAGTTTGTAGACTAGTACATCAGGATCAATGCCAGCCATAGGAGTCAATCATATATATATATATATATATATATATATACTCTAGTTATGTTACACAAGTGTGCATGGGTCACACTGAGTACTTTAGATGCTTCCTAGATGATAGTACTTTTGTTATTTGGCATCCATATTTATAGATTGAGTCCTAGCCCACTACACGAGAGAAATTTAGCTATTTCTACTAGAGTCAAGTATTGATTGGTAGATCTACTATAGTTATTGAGTGCTTTCTTATCACTAGAGTGTGGAAATAGTATGACATCATTCAGGATGCACCACAGGAGCTTGCAACTTATGCATGGATCCATAGAGAGCTCAGTTTAGGATGGGGCCCTAGATTGTCCTATGCTCTTTATACATAGGAGTACAATGGTATTGTTGGTAGAGATTGGGACTATCAGCCAGATGTGCCAAATGCAGGGGTCATAGATGGATTCATTGGATGGCTTGCGGATCATCCCATACATAGGTTTTCTGATCCTATAGAGTTGATACCTTCCATGGAGGAGGATATGGATGTCACAAGTGCTCTGATGGGGAGAGGATAGAGATGTACAGGTACATAGGTCCCGATGCCCCAGCCTACACCTCTAAGGCTAAGAGAAATATTCACACCTCCACAAAGACCATCTGATTAGATGAGACAACCTCGTCCTTCTAGTTCTTCAGCAGGAAAACTTGTAGTTTTACATAGGAGATCGACTAGAGGAGAGAGTGGTACTTTGGGCAGTGTTGGTATAGTAGATGAGGTACTTGGTGCATAGTAGGATGTAGTTGTCAGTCCTCATCCCACACATGGTGATACTAGTTTTGATCTAGGAGTTGAGATTAGATGTTGTAAGGCGTAGAGAGTAGAGACTACTAAGTAGCCATCCGTAGATACTGATATGCCTATAGTAGATGAAGATCCTAGCATACCATTGACTCCTCGAGAGATCATTAGACATCTTACATTATATGTTAGGGACCTAAAGGTATGGAGTGCTCATTGGGAGGAGTGATTCACTGAGGTAGATAGATAGTGATTCCAGCTCTGAGAGGAGAACAGGAGATTGTAGACATAGGTGACACATCAGACCTCTAGAGTTGCCTATTATGTTTTTTCTTATTATGCAGTTGTTCCTGCTGCTCAGAGAGTACCCACATAATCTCAGTATATGATAGCATCAGAGGGAGCTAGGACACCCAAAGCTAAGGCAGTGCCTGATGCACCACCACCACCTCCACCAGATGTAGAGGATCAGGTAGACAGTTGATCTATCTAGAGATATTCTGATATATTTTTCCATTTTTGTTTCATGTATACTATTTTGACTTTTGATAGCTCACATGAGCTCATTCTTTTGTACTTTGTGCTAGTAGTGCACCCTTGACTAGTTTGAGTTATATGATATGAGATCGAGATTTTGGTTGTGACTTCATGTGTACTTGTCATTTTTTATTTATGATGATATCATGTGATGTAAATGCTATAAATATATAGAATGTATGTATGGATTTATGCAATGCAATGGTTTCTTTCAAATGTATGAATGTTATGCAAATGTGATTGATTATGGAAAATGTATGAAAATGTATGGAATGTAGATGCAATATATGAAATGATCATGAAATATGTAATATAAATGCAACAATACACATGATATGTTTTACAGGTATTGATGAAGACAAGTACTCAATCTTATATCAAAAATGATGTTTAATCCAAGATGGTGACTACTTGCGGTTCTATGAGGAAACCTTTGTGTGAGATTCAACTCTTTGTTATCAAGTTCAAGTTTCGTTTAGAAGAATTGTTGAAGTGTTCAAACAATTTGTGAGATCATGCAATTATGCAAAGTGCAAAATGACATGCAAAATGAAATGCAAACCTAAGACCTAGGACCTAGTCACTGATCATGTGTCGATTTGTTATCATCATTGAAATTTTTAGATAACTGGATAAATCAATACAACATCCACTAGTTAGGAAACTATAAATATATGAATATTAATTTGTATGCGGAAGAATCAATACAACACCCATTGGCTGGACAACTATGGACATATGAATATTGATTTTGTTTTCAGAATGTCGGATTAGATATAAGCACCAAGGCACAAAAGCCAGGATGAACTAAATATCATGTCCATTTTAATATAGTAATTTGTATAAGAATCAAAACATAAACATCGTGATGACCAGAATACACCTTGCAGAACAAACACATCAAGCAGTCAAGAGATCATTCTAAATCCAGTGTGAATTACCCGTAGTGACCCTTTATTGTTCACATCCTTAGGTAAGATAGCATTTCACGGTAGGAGAAAGAACTCACTCAAAAAGAAAATAGTTAGATCAAACTCCATTGAATTTTTGGGGTATCAATGGTCAAGGTACTCATGGCCATCCAATTCAAGATAGAGGCTCTTATAGACGGACACCATTTCAATCCAGAATTTCCAAAGTTGTTAGATTTTCACATACAACCAGAAAACAAAGAAAAGATTATGCCCCTAGTCATTACTCTCTAAATCTTATAAAGGAAATCATCGAAGAGCTTGAAGGGACACAATATGCAAAAATCTCAATGTGAATCAGTAAGCATACAAGGAGATAAAAGCATGTAAAAGCATAGATTGTTTTCAGTTTGTGTTGATGTTCGATTGCGTTGTTTTAGATGCAAAATCCTCTCTGGAGAGGAGACAGACTTGACTGACTCGGATGAAGCTTCAAAGGACTCTAACTGGATATGATATGTCTAGAATACACTAGAGACCATAGGATATGAATTTGATTGCCCCTAAGTTTGAAACATTGACAAGATACAGATGCTTGAGCTGATCGGTATACAGACCGACTTATTGAAAACAGGAATGTAGAAACAAACCGGGAGATATGTACAAACTAAAGCAAGACTGAAAGCTAGGAAAGACCAAGATTGTGCTTATAGATGGAGCATTTTGAAACAAGTGGTGCCCGTTTACCAAGTTTTCACCATCTTTGTAGAGATTCTATTTTTGCTACCAAGGTGCCTGTTTCTAGGTTTTCACCAAGGCACTTTTTCTTTTTCTCATTTTTTTGTATTTTTCATTTTTTCAATTTTTTTGTACTTTTGATATTTTTCAATTTTTTTTTTTGATGCATCAAGGTGCCTATTGCTAGGTTTTCACCAGGATGATCATTTTTTCAGGACTTTTTCTGATTTTTATAATTTTTTCAAGACATTTTTTAATACTGAATGCCTTAGGCATAGAATTTCTTCAGATGAAGAATGTTGATTGGTTCTTGGAGCTATTCTCCTTCAGTCATTGAGAGTTGATATGCTCTAGAGCCAAAAGAAGAAATGATTACAAAGGGACCCAACCAGTTGGGTTCAAACTTCCCTTTGCATTCTCTATGTGATTGATTTTTAGGATTCTCTCTCAAGACCAAATTGCCAACCTGTAATTCTTTGTGTCTGAATTTCTTGTTGTAACCTCTAGACATTCTCTTTTGATATACTCTGAGATGATCATATGCTAGTTTTCTACTCTCATCTAGTAGTTCAAGTTCTTGCAACCTAGATACTATGTAGTCATCATCAGTTACTAAACCATGCATTTTGATTCTTAGTGATGGGATTTCAACCTCAATAGGTAGTACCACTTCAGACCCATAAACCAAAGTGAATGGTGTAGCCCCAATGGGCATTTTGATACTTGTTTTGTAGGCCTAGAGTGTTGGATTGATCATGGGATGCCAATCTCTTCCTATTTTATTAACTGTTCAGTGCAAGATTTTCAATAGATTATTGTTAGAAGCCTCTGCTTGTCCATTCCCTTGAGGATAGTATATAGATGACCAATGTTGTGTAATCTTGAATTTAGCACATAGATCATCTAAGTCTCTGTTCTTGAATTGTCCACCATTATTTGTGACTATAGAATGTAGAATACCATACCGGCATATGATGTAGTTCAAAATGAACATAGAAATTTGTTTACCAGTCACTTGAGTTAAAGGAACTGCTTCTACCCATTTTGTGAAATAATCTATAGCTTTGATTATATGGGTACGTCCATTAGAAGAATGAGGATGTATAGATCGTATAAGATTAAATGCCCATTGGTGAAAAGGTCATTTTGTAGTGAAGGGAATTAGATCTCTCCCTAGAGCATGAATTAAGTTGCCATGTACTTGGTACTTTTGACAGGTCTTAGAAAACTTGATAGCCTCTTTCTCCATTTTAGGCCAATAGTACCCATCCCTAATAAGTTTTCGAGCTGGTGTTAAACCATTCAAGTGTGACCCACAAATACCATCATGGACTTCCTCTAACACATGTTGAGACTCTTCCCATTCTAAACATCTAAGTAGTGTACCATCTAGACCTTGTTTATATAGATCATGACCAATGATGACATACCAGGATGCATTATGAATAAGGTATCTCTTTTCATGGCGGTTAAAGGTATCAAGAATGATTTGGTCTTTGAGATAGGAGAAAAGGTTTTTATAGCAAGATGAATCATGACCTACAATAGTGCAAATCATGCAGGTTTCAGGGGAATCATATGCAGGATAGGATAGTGCTTCCACCAGGAACTCATAGCGTAGCTCATGTTCAAGCTTCTGTAATAAAGTAGATAGTGTTGCCATGGCATCGGTAGCCTTATTCTCTATTCTAGGTATTTTCTCAAAGGTGATAGATATGAAATATTTCTTTAGATCATCTACCATTCTTTTGTATGGAATGAGCTTTTCATCTTTCATTTGATACACATCATTGACTTGATGGATTACAAGTTCTGAGTCTCCATGTATGTGTAGTTCTGTTACTCTCCACTCAATTGCTATTTTCATACCATTAAGAAGAGCTTCATATTTAGCAATATTGTTTGTACAAGGAAATTTGGTTTTGAAGGCCTTAGGAATGGAGTAGCCTTGAGGAGTGATAAAAAAGATACCTGCTCCAAATCCATTATGTGTATAGGAGCCATCAAAGAACAATTGTCATTCTCTAGAAGAAAGATTCATGATAGAGGAATCTAGGAATTCCATTTGCATTCGTGTATCATCAAACAAAGGTGCATCTGCTAGTTGATCAGTAATAACTTGGCCTTTAATCACTTTTCATTCAACATATTCAATCTCAAATTCACTTAAGAGCATGACCCATTTGGCTAATCTATAGCTATGACATCTATCTTTCAATCATGGAATAGTTCTTTTCATATGCTACCAATGTTCTACTGATATAGTATATAGCTCTTTCCTTCTTGTTCTCATCATGTTGTGTGAGAAATTCCCCTAGTGATGTACCTATAGCGGAGACATATAAGATCAATGACTTCCCTTGAATAGGAGGCATCAAAATAGGAGGATTTGATAGATATTTATTGATATGATTAAAATTATTTTCACATTCCTCACTGTAATGTCTTTGCAAAAGGCTATGATATGTCTGCTAGCTGAGATATGAAGCATCTAATAGATTGTACTCTCCCTTTCAAGGTTCTCATTTGACTGATATTCTTGGGAGGTTGCATCTCCATGATAGCTTTAACCTTAGCTGGATCTACTTCAATTCCTTTCTTTGAAACAATGTAGCGTAAGACCTTTCCATAAGTGACACCAAAAGCACACTTCTTAGGGTTCAGTCTAAGACTAAACTTTTCCATTCTATCTAGTATTTTTCTCAAATCATTTAGATGTTAAGATCTTATCATATATTTTGCTAAAGTATCATGCACATAATCCTTGATAGTTCAATGCATCATGTCATGAAAGATAGATGTCATAGCTCTTTGATATGTAGCACCAGCATTCTTAAGCCCAAATGGCATGACATTCCAACAAAAAGTACCCCATGCACATGTGAAAGTAGTTTTCTCTTGATCCTCTGGAGAAATTTTTATTTGGTTATATCTAGAAAAACCATCCATCAAGGAATACATCTTGAAACCTGCAGTCATGTCCACTGTCATATCAATGTTAGGTAGTGGAAAATCATCCTTTGGGCATGCTTTATTCACATCTCTAAAGTCTGTACACACTCTTATAGATTTGTCTAGTTTTGAAATAGGTACAATATTAGAGATCCATTCAGCATAATCAATAACACAGATGAATCCAACTTTTAGTAGCTTCTCTAATTTAGCTTTGACCAAGAGTGCAACATGTGGATGCATCTTTCTCAATTTTTGCTTAACAAGTTTGACGTCTGGAGCAATAGATAGATGGTGCATTATAAGATTAGGATCCAATCCTGGCATATCTAAATATTTCCATGCAAAGTTGATCTTCTTTTTTGTTAAGAATGTTGTAAATTTTTTCTTTTCTTCTTCTGATAAGGATTGTGCTACATAGATCAACTGTGGTTCTTCTGTTGTTCCCAAGTTGATAGATTGAGTGGGCTCAATTAAAACTAGAGATCTGTCCTATAAATGACTCGAAAGGACATCAAATATCTCATCCTTATGCACCTTATAGAGGTTTTCACCTTTGGATAAATCTTTTATTTTTACTTTTGTAGGTTCGTAGACTGCCACAAAGTGGTTTTCACCCTCATAACTCTTTTTCTTTTTATTCTTATTCTTATTTTTTTGACTAAGATACTTGATGTCTGACTCTATCATGCTAATGCTCAGTTCACTGATGGAAGTCCTCATAGGCTCAACTGCATTGAGGTAGCAAGCAAGGGCATAGTCATTTGGAAAGGTATAAATACCTTGGCTTAGATTCGTAGAGGTTTGGTCAAGAAGTTCAGGATGTTGGATAGTCAAAGTGGTGAAAGATTGGGAAAGAGTGTTTATGGATATGGATCTATCATCATTGTTCCTAAGCTGAAGCTTGAGTTCAAAGGTGATATTACAACTTAAGACGTTCAATTAGTGAATAGGCTCAATGTCATTGTGGGAGTCCACTTCAACCATCGGTGGATCAAACTCATTAAGTTCATCATTTCACTCTAGACTTATGTTGGGTTTTTAGGTGCATATTAGTGAATAACATCAACATGTTTTTCTATGATAAGCTCATCTTCCTCTGGAATGGCTCCCCATTCATAGTCATTAGATTCTTCATCTATGCCTCTAGGAAATTTAAGAACATGAGTAAAGTCAGGATGAATACCCCAAGAAGGGTTACCCTCAGATTTTGATTTGAATTCATACTCATGGGAATCTATCTCAGAATAACTACCACCTTCCTCTTTTTCTATTTGATTTTCTTCAAGATTAGCCGATTCTTGTGGTGCAACTATCTCTTGCTCTATAGTAGGTTCTTGTGTTTCTACTACATTGATTCTTTTTACTGGATCATCTTCAGCTTCAAGGTCTTTTATTTCTTTAGGAAAATACTCATAAGGAATGAGCTCTTCAATGGTGTCTGAATCATCACTATCAGATTGTTTTGTCATGTCTCCCTTTAATTGATTTGCTGTGGAGGGCTCAATCTATTCTAAGACATGTGGGGAGTTCTTGCTAAGATAGAAAGGTTTCTTCTTATATCCTAGACCTGTTGTATTCTTGTTTGCTCAGCCACAATGGTCAAGAGGTGACAGAAGACCTTTACCCTATAGTCCTAGAGGTCCTTTTCCTTTATATCCCATTTTTGTGACCAATTTGTCCCCTAGACCATATGACTTAGAAGGGATCTTTTGTGTTTTAGATTTAGATGTTTGAACAATTTGAGATTCAGGTTCATCTTTGTATAGCCATGCAAGCACAAATTCATCCTCTTCAAACTCTTGTTTGGACACTTATTCTGCAACAAAATTTCCTTTATATGCCTCAAGAGGTTCTTTAGACTCCTTTTAGACTATTTTAGAGTTTTCCCATAGGACTTAAATGAGATAGGGAGAGATGTCAAAGATAAGACTGGTTCTATAGTATATTCTCCCATACCATTTTCTTTGATTTTAACTTCTTTAGCAATGTCTTCCATCTTGGACATTGAAGCAATGTCTAGCTGCTTAGCGGAAGATTCTTTGTTATTAGGAACAAGTTTATCAACACTTTCATTCAATGCATTGCAAGTTGTATATAGATCATCTGGAATCATCACTTCTACTCCTTCATAAGGAAATTTCAAACACTGATGGTATGTAGAAGGAATATTTTTCATTTTATGTATCCAGGGTCTCCCTAGAAGGATGTTGTAAGCCAAAGTTAGATTAAGAACTTGAGATATAGTATCTCTGATGACTAGACCTATTATGATAGGTAAGACAATTGTTCCCTTGGAAGATCTTTCTTTCTCATCATATGCTTTGATAGTTATCTTCTTTCTAGGATCAATGGCCATTTCTAAAAATCCCAATTGTGTAATCAAGCTAAAAGAACAAATGTTAAGACCAGTGCCCCCATCTATCAACACACATTTGACATGATGGTTTTGGATCAAGACTTCAATATGCAAGGGCTGGTTATGCAGATGACTCAAGGAGTTATCATCTTCCTTGGAAAAGGAAATATACTATGGAGATGTAAGATGACCAACCATAGTCTGGAATCTATCTAAATCAAGGCTATCAGGAACATTGGATTTGAGCAGAGCTTTGTCTAGGATGGCTCTATGAACTGGAGATATCCCAAGCAACTCAAACATGGAGATCTTTGCATTTGTATGCTAGAGTTGTTGGACAATATTGTATGATGTTGGCCTCGTGTCTTAAGGATTTTAAGATTTAGATGTAGCCTTCTATTTAGAAGCAAATGAAAGATTGAAAGACATATTAGGGACATTGGATGAATCTAGGATTTGTCCTTGCAGATGCGCCTAAGCTTGTGATCGAGTAACTGCATTAGCTGATTGATTTTCTCTATCTTTTCTTACAATTGTGATGACATTGCAATGCTCAAATAGACATGGTTCAATCATATTGATAACAACATTGTTTCCAGAGTAGGCATAATTGACTTTAGCACCCATATTAGGCTGAGAAGAAGAATATTCTTTACCATGTTTTAGAAATGGTTTTGTGAATGTTGTATGATCATTATTGCTCTTATGATTGTCAATTGTGATTTCTCCATTATCAATTTTGTCTTTTATGATGTGTTTCAAGCGAACACAGTTATTAGTCTTATGACCCTTATTGCGATGGAAGTCATAAAAATCATTCTCTCTCCACCATTTCGGTTTGGGTTCAGGATCAAAGACTTTTATCTCAGGCAAGTAGATGATTTTGTTATCCAATAGAGTTTTCATGGTAGATTCCAAGGATTCTCCAAGAGGAGTGAATTTGTGGTTAGGATCTATAGCCCAAGGTTTATAATCAGATGACTTATTGTTGGGCTATGTTGTTTTAGCTTCGGAAGCTTTGATGTCTTGGGTGCCAACAGTGAGATTGAAAGAGAGTTCCTTAGATGGGGCATGAATAGCATCAACAACACTATCAGTGACAACACCTTTATTCTTATTCCAATTTTTGTTCTTGTCCTTAGAACTAGATCCAGATTCATACTTGTCCTTTTGAAGTGTGATGTCTCCTTTTTTTACAAGTACTTTCTCAATTTTGATCGCATTATCTACCATCTTATCAAAGGATGTATGATTTTGCATTTGTAAAGGGTAGTTGATTTTTGGAACAAGATTATTGATGAATATTTCCAGTTTATCAGTTTCTAGAATGGGTCTAGCATATGGAGAAAATTTCTTCCTCCATCTCTTGAGAAATGTCAAGAATGGTTCTCCTAGATATTGTTTCAGATTGTAGATGTTGATCATGGTGACTGGATGCTAGATATTGTAGGAGTATTGTTGATAGAACAGTTTGATTAACTCCTCAAAATTTTTGATAGTTGGAAGCATTCTAGAGAACCAATGAATGGCTACTCCTCCCAAAGATTGAGGGAAGAGATGCATTAAGTAGGTTGGTTCATGCATAAACTCCATAGATTGAGTACAAAACTCTCTGACATGATCTTGAGGATTAGAGTTTCCATCATACTTATCATATTTAGGCATTTCCACTCTTTTAGGGAATGGTGGCATGTACAAGTCCTTATCAAATGGAAAAGGGCATAGGGCCCCCATGGAGAACTCCTTAGGTTCCTTTTCTTTCTCTAGTTTTTTGAGCTTGACTTGCATGGCATGCATCTATTTCATCATAGCCATGATAGGGGTTTCTTCCTTATGCGTAATGATATTTTCAACATTAAAGTTTGGAGGAAGTTTAGCTCCTTGATGAGCTAAATCTAAAAAGTATGGCTCTCTATCTTCTTTCAAGAAATGCCTCATCATTTTCTTGAAGTCATCATCATTTTGATATCGATAAATTTTAGAAGATGTAGGTTCTTGATCCATACCATGTTGAGAGTGAGGTCCTTGAGACCTGTGTTGTGTCCCTCCATGAGACATGTTAGGAGTTTTAGGACACCCTAGGATAGATTGAGGTGGGGTTTGTTGATTACCTCTGTGAGTTGATGGAGGGGGTATGTAACCATTTTTTAATAAAAAATTACCAAGACTGTCATCTTCGTAAAGACCTGAATTGTAGAGTTACTCAAGAGTTGGACCCACGTGAGTAGTCAAGGTGTTGGGTGCTTCTCTAGATTTCTTATGTGAGGAAGCTCTAGTTTCCACCATTAACCTTGGGTGAAGCAAAAAAAAAAGATGGAGACAACTGAAGAATGACGTGATTCAAGAAGATCGAATGACGCAACCTTGTCAAGATTGGATTGATTGAAGATTAGATCATATGTAAATGAAGGATATTGTGCCCCAGTACTATGGGTAGACACCCAAAAGATGGTGGGCACGAGCTCACAATACTTAGCCATTTTAGTAAGAAAACTAAATTTGAAGATAATTTTGACAAGATTTTGACACAAGATGAAAAAGACTCAAATTGATAAAATCAGAAGGCTAAATCGAACTCAAGAGACCACTTTAGGAAAATGATCAGATTCTTTCTAGTTTCTGCTCTGTTCTTGACATAGTGAATATTTTGACAGAATCTAGAAATAGGTTGCAAAAATTGGATTTCTGACAAATTTGACCAATCTCTAACAACTTTTTGAAAATTCTCAAATGAGTTTCTGAAGGCTCGTATCACAATGGGTATGCTCTCAAATGATAATTGACAAGATTCGTATGACAATTTCTGCCAGGTATAATTGTTCTTTTGATTTCTGGTGACAACACTTGTATGACACAATACTGGATACTGTAAGACAATAAAGGGGTTATGAAATGAATTTTGCTCAAGACTCGTATGACAATCTAAGACTGTGGGAGGAATTTTGACTCCAGAGAGGAATTTTGCTTTAGATTTTTCAATTTTTAGGTTTTCAATTTCAGATTGGTTGCAAAATTATCTGTTTAGGTTAGAAGATTATTCTGGGGTCATTTGTTTCCAATTACCAAATAGATAAACAAGCACGCAAAACAACAAGCAAGTGATTTCAAGAATGTCTGAAAATAATGAGTGGGGAACAAAGCAACCCTACGCATGAACAATCAAGTGGTTGAATGTGCTAATCCCTAGAAGTGCTAATTGTGTATGTTCCAAAAAAAATTTCAATAATACGCATATTCCTAGAAAATAAAAATTTGGCCTCACTAGGGTTTGTAGTAATGGTCTGACTCTGCAACTTTTGTGATCTCAAGAGGGTGAACTCCAATCCAAGCACACTAGGGTTTTGACATAGTCTGATAATTTAATCAATCAGGAGCTGCTAGGGAGATCTGACAGCCCAACAAGAGACCATACTTGTGAATATTTCCTCCATAAGGACATTTATATAGCAGCTGCTACTACCACGGTGAAAATGGCTATTACCGCTTGAGGTTCCATCCACATCATTGACCCAATTAAGGGAATGTCCACTATTGTTAACCCTCTCTAAAGCTGACTCACAAAAGATACCACATGGAGACTGGTTCCAGATTCAAGGATTTGAGTTTCTGATACTACCCAAAAAGGGAGTAGAGCATAGTCCTCTAGCCTTTTCACTTTTAACCAAAATAAAGCAGACAGATTAATTTGACATGTTAAGACTGAAATTATCTCACAAAGATCTTTGATGTCAACTACTTATGATCTATCAACCTCTTTGGAGAGAGAATGTATCGATCAAAAGTTGAAGACTCAAAAATTTAGTAGAACGCAAGACAATATCAGTACCTTCCCTACCTACAAGGGGATCCTTCATCAAGAAGAGCTTCACATGCATGAACAAGAGAAAGAAGCCCACTCTCTTGAGATCATCCACAAATAGTGTTCATAGGGCCTATTTACTATCTGAAAAACTGCCAAAAAATTATGAAACGACAATTGAATCTTGGTACCAAAACTCATACGACAGTGGGTTACCTTCTAGATGACAATCCAAATCCCATATGATAATGGGTCAAATTTGATATGACCATTGGCAAACTTGTACGTCTGTGGGTGTCTCACCAGATGACAATCTAGCTCTCAAATGACAATCCACAGTTGCTGAAATGAGCCTCAAAATCTTCAACTATCGTACGACAACCAGTAGCTTTTGGTACAACTTTCTGACAAAGTTCGTATGAAAAATGTATGGACAGAGAAAGAAATCGTAGAATGGACCAGAAAATGATAGAAAAATAGATAGAAGTGAAATAGAAGAGATGGAAACCCATTTTAGGGCCCCACGGTAGGCGCCAAAAATGTGTGTGTGAATTTTGTACATAGCTGTAGACACAACACTTCAGTAAAACATTAGAGGTTAGCCAAAATCTAAATCTTGCAAATAAAGGAAACTAAGCTAAATAGGTGATTTATTGCCTTCTAGTAGGTGCGAGTATGATGTTCTCAGATTGGAATCGAGATCAATGACAATGCAACACCTAAACGAAGGATTTGAATCCAAAAGAATGAAAGACTGTATGAATGCAGATTATTCTATATATTCTTATTTTCTGTGCAATAATATGAAAGACTGTATGAATCTAAGCTATATGAATGAAACTGAATGCAGATTTAATCTAAGAATGCTATGAATGATATAAAAATCTATGATATGAAACTATGCAAAAACTATGATTAACTATGAAAGATCTCACAAATCACCTATTGCAAGTGTTTAATCCTTCAATTGCCAATTCACCAGAGTAATTGTACAAATTTGAGTGTTGATGAATCGTGAAGATTCGAGCCTTGATTTTATAGATATCAAGGGCTTGAGGATGCAAGAGAAAAGCCATAAATCACTCTTGATAAACTCAGGTTATTTTTGAGTTATTAGGAAATCAGAGATAATTAACTCACAAAAATCATGCAAAAGCAGTGTTTAACTCAAAATAGAGTGTAGATCAAATTTCAACTCATCATCAGATGTTGAGTTTAATTTTAAAATTGAATGTTAATTTCTAGCTATCTTCTTTTCTGATTGTGCATGATTTAATTATAAATTAATTTAAAAATAAAGTGATTTATTCTCAACTTAACTGATTTTTGAATTAAAATAACTGATTTATGGGTTAATCAATTATTAAATCAAACTTTATTCTAAAACTATATTATTAAAAATTGACAATTGACATTAATTAATTAAATAAGAATTTAATCAATTAGTCATGAGATTTTAGATTCATTGTCAAAATTAAATAATACAATTTAGGAATAAATTTAATTAAATAATTAAGTGGCAGTATTAAATCTGATTAATTAAATATTCAGAATATTCAATTAATCAAACTTTAGGATAAATAGGATTTATTGCTAAATAATTATTAAATTAAAGATAATTAAAATAAATAGGAATATTGCTAGGAATATTCCCTGATGCATAATTAAGATAAAATCAATAGGATTCGATAATGTGCAGATGTGCCTTTGGTTAGGACTTTTGTATCGATTTCATTTGAATTGAAGATGTAGGAGGTTAATGAATCTATAGCCCATTTTTGGGGTATTACACATGGTAACTTGATCCATGCACTAGGGAGAGATTTGATTCCCTTTAATACACAATGGCCTTTTCAACAATGGTCATTTGATTTGATAGCTTCTATTTATCCACATTCTTCTAATGGACATACCCATATCATTACAACTATAAACTATTTCACAAAATGGGTAGAAGCAGTTCCTTTGACTCAAGAAACCAGCAAACAAATCTTTGTGTTTATCTTGAACTACATCATATATCAGTATGGTATCCCACATTCTATACTCACAGATAATGGTGGCCAATTCAAGAACAAGGACCTAGATTCTTTATGCTCAAAATTTAAGATAACACAATATTGGTCGTCCATATACTATCCTCAAAGGAATGGACAAGAAGAGGCATCAAACAAGAATCTATTGAAAATCTTGCATCAAATAGTTAATCAAACAGGAAGAGACTAACATCTCATGATCAATCTAGCTCTCCGGGCCTACAAAAAAAGTATTAGAACGTATTAGAATGCCCACTGGGGCTACACCATTCGCTTTAGTTTATGGGTTTGAAGCAGTACTACCTATTGACGTTGAAATCCCATCACTAAGAATTAGAATGCATGGTCTCATAACTGATGATGACTACAGAGTGTCTAGGTTACAAGAACTTGAACTACTAGATGAGCATAGACAAGTAGCATATGATCATCTCAGAGTATATCAGAAAAGAATGTCTAGAGGCTATAAAAAGAAAGTCAGACACAAAGAATTTTAGGTTGGTGATCTAGTCTTGAGAGAGAATCCTAATAATCAATCACATCGAGAATGCAAGGGGAAGTTTGAACCCAACTGGCTGGGTCCCTTTATTATCACAACTACTTTTGGCTCTAGTGCCTATCAACTCTCAATGACTAAAGGAGGACAGCTCTGAGAACCAATCAACATTCTCCATCTGAAGAAATTCTATGCCTAAGGCATTCAGTCTTTACAAAATGTCCTGAAAAAATCATAAAAATCATAAAAAGTCTTGAAAAAATGAACATCTTGGTGAAAACCTAGCAATAGGCACCTTGATGATTCACAAAAAAAAAAAAAAGTATAATTTTTTTTGGAAAAGATGAAAACACAAAAAAAATGAGAAAAAGAAAAAGTGCCTTGGTGAAAACCTAGAAATAGGCGCCTTGGTAACAAAAATAGAATCTCTACCAAGATGGTGAAAACCCAGTGAACAAGCACCACTTGTTCAAAATGCTCCATCTATTAGTGCAATCTTGGTCTTTCCTAGCTTTCAGTCTTGCTTTAGTTTGTACATATCTCTCAATTTTTTTTTGCATCCTATTTTCAATAAATTTGGTTTGTACACCAATCAACAAAAGCGTCTGTATGCTATCAATATTTTAAACTTGGGGGCAATCAATGTCATATCCTATGGTCTCTAGTATACCTCAAACAAGTCATATCCAGTCAGAATCCTTTGAAGTTTCATCTGAGTCAGTGTGTCTGTCTCCTTACCAGAATGGATTTTGCAATCAAACACAAACAAACATCAACAACAAACTGAAAACAATCTTTTCTTCATTTCTTTTATCTCCTTGTATGCTTAGTAATTCGCATTGATATTTTTGCATATTATGCACCCGCAAGCTCTTTGATGATGTCCTTCATAGGATTTAGAAAGTGATGACTGGGGGCATAATCTTTTATTTGGTTTTTTCTTTGAGTGATAATCTAACAACCTTGGAAATTCTGGATTGAATTGGTGTCCACTATAAGTGCCTCCATCATGTATTGGATGGCCATGTGTACCTCGACCATTGATACCTGGATGCTTCAAGGAATTTTGATCTAAATCTTGTCTTTTTGAGTGAGTTCCTACTCCTACTGTGAAACACGATCTTACCCAAGGATGTAAAGGATAAAGGATCACTGTGGGTAATTCACAATGGATTCCGAATGATCTATCAGCTACTTGGTGTGTTTGTCCACAAAGCGTATTCAGGTCATCATAACATTTATGTTCTAAAGCTTATACAAATTGCTATATTAAAATAGACATGATATTCAGGTCAACTTGGCATTTATGCTTTGGTACTTATATCTAATTTGACATTCTGACAAAAATTCCATATTCATATGTCCATGGTTGTCTAGCTAGTGGATGTTGTATTGACTTTTTATGTAACAATCAATATTCATATGTTCATAGTTGTCTAACTAGTGGACATTGTATTGATTTATCTGGTTACCTAATAAAATATTTAGTGATGAAAAAGACCAACACATGATCAGTGACTAGGTTCTAGGTCCTAGGTTTGCATTTCATTTTGCATGTCACTTTGCACTTTGCATGATTGTATTTATCTCATGATTTCCAAATCAGCTTAATGCTTAAACGATTCTTCAACACTAAACCTGACACAAAGAACTGAGTCTCACACAAAGGTCTCTTCACAGATCAACAAGCAGTCACCATCCTAGGTTAAATATGCTTTTTGACAAATGATTGAGTACTTGTCTTCATCAATACCTACAAAATATATCATGTTTATCACTACATTTACAGTACATATCATTATCATTCCATTACATTCATTGCATTACATACATGTACATCCATAAATCATAAAACAAATCATACATTTACATAATATGTAATCAACTGCATTGCATAATCCATACATATGAAAGGAAACATTGCATTGCATAATCCATACATTCTACACTAATCAAAGCATTTCAACACATTTGCATCACATGATATATTATCATAATTCAAAATGAAAATTACACATGAAGTCATAACCCAAAAATTGATCTCATATATATCATAAAACCTCGGAATAGTCAGGGGTGCACTAATGGCACAATATACAAAAGAATGAGCTCATGTGAGCTATCAGAATAGATCAGTATATAAACAAAATGAAAAAATCAGAGGACAACATGATAGATCAGCTATCTGCCTGCTCCTCTACATCTAGTGGGGGTCGTGCAGGTGCATCTATTGATGGATCAATCCACGATGCTCTGGCTCCCTCTAAAGCAACCATATATTGAGAATAAGTGGGTACTCTTTATGTAATAGGTACAGTGGCATAGTATATAGATACATAATAGGAAGCCCGTGTAGTCTGATGTATGACCTCTGCTTGTAGCCATTTGTTATCTACCTCCCACTCTAGTCTTTGTCGCTCAAACTCCCTCAGCTAGATCTCAAAAGTAGTTCTCTACAAATTCAGGTCCCTAATCCGTAACCTGAGTCATCTGATAATATCCTAAGGAGTCTTTCTCAGTCCAAGATCTACATCTATAGCTGGCATATTTATATCTTCTATAGGCTGATCAACAACCTTTGTCCTACATGCCTTGCAACATCTAACCTCAGCACCTAAATCAAAGTCGAGATCAGCCTGTGTAGCATCAACATCACCACCTACATCCTATTGTGCACCTAAGACCTCATCTACACTCCCAATGCTACCCAAGGTACCACTATCTCCTCTAGTAGATCTCCTTTGAAGAACCATAGGTCTCCCCACTATAGAACTCAGAAGGTGAGGTGGTCTCATCTATCCAACTGGTCTCTGGTGTGTAACCACTGCTCTAGGCCTCAGAGGTATAGGTTGCACAATAGGAATTTGTACCTCAGGGCATCTCTAGCCTCTACCCATTAGTGCACCTATAACATCTACAGCCTTCTCCATGGTTGGAATCAACTCTATAGGATCAGAGAATCTCCTCATAGGGTGCTCCTCCAACCAAGCAATGAAAGAATCAATAAATCTAGCATCTGCAACCTATGGCCTATAGTCCCAATCTCTCAGTACATATCTAGTGTACTCCTAGCTACACAAGGTGTAAGATAGATGAGCTGCCCAACCTAATCCTACCTCTTGAACAAAATGTGCATATGTGGCATAGTCCTGTGGACCATCTTGGATGATGCCATACTATCTCCACACCCATGTAATGATAAAATGCTCAAGGATAGAAGTGGATCGACCTATCAACACCCGACTCTAACAAAAGTAACTAAACTAGGAACGAGAAGTTGGCCATGCCTCCGCCTATAAGTATGGTCTCCAAATGACAAAGGTCATGTGTCAAAGACATGCCTCTAGTACTCAGTGATGCCCATCTGAACCTATGTAACATATCCTGAATATGTATAAATAAGGGGCTCATGTGGCTGTCTACCCTCACCGCATACAAGTTGACATATTGGGATGTGCTCCCATGCCCAAATCTATAATACTAGTGCGCTAGAAGAAAAAGACTTGCCCTCATGATACACTATCTTGTGCATCTTTGAGAACATGTGTGCAAGAAAGCACTGACCCCATCCAAACTCAAAAGGTGTAGCCATCAGGCGTGCTACCATCGGGGCCCATCCCATCAGAAGACCATTTTGTTGATGATCAGACATGATGATCCCAGTGATCATCCCTACAATAATACACTCCAATCTATGGGTCTGCCCATATCTTTGTACTAGAGCTTCCCAGGAGATGGACTGTGCCAACTGATCATCATCATCGAATAGTGTCTGAAAGGCATGTAGACCAACATTCGCTGCACTCATATTGTCAGGATGAGGACCATGGAAAGGTATCCGGAGTATCCTATATACATCCTCTAGAGTAATAGTAATCTCTCCAGTAGGAAGATGAAATGTCTGCATCTCAGAATGAAATCTCTCGATCACTGTAGTTAGTAAACCATGGTTCACCCAAATCTTAGGCAACCGTATCAAATACTCAAATCCGCACGTAGCTAGGTGTACTCTGAGAGGGTCAGATAGTGACATGCAAAGTCTTTGGATCACAGGGTGTGAAATGCAGACATGAACATTAGGATAGATGACCTACACAACATAGAAACAGGGTACCCTATTAGTAACTTGGTCAAAAATCAAGCTATAAGTACAAAAATTGAAAATTTGAATACTTTAGAAGGTACATTAAATGCTAAGGAATCAACCAAATAAATCAAAAAAATAAAAAATTTGACCTAAGGATGAGAAAAAGACTTGTTGTTTTCCATACGAGTTTTTAGACTGGTGTCAAAACTCGTACAAGTTTCTACAGGTTCCCGTATGATACTTGAGGGACTTGATGAAATGTCGTATGACAAATGGGTCCCTCTCATATGAGTTTTAGACAGAATGGGGATGACACTCTACGGGAAGTTGAAAACTTGTACGATTCCATATAGACTGTCATACGAGTTTCCATGGTGCAAAAATTGAAACACCTAAAAAGGTATTAAAAAGTTCCTAAAATGCTAAAAACATGGAAAATTTGAATTCACAAAGAGGCACAGAGGTCCACTTACCAGGTTCCCGTACTATGGAGGTCACTTGTATCGCCAACTGCACTTGAATTGATGTGAAGAGACTGGAACTACCATGTTAGCCATTTTTCTCTTAGAGGGTTCCATAGAAATCACAAAAGACAAAAGGTTGAAATGAATTGAAAATGACCCTTTTGGCCCTTATATAGGTTTTGACCTAATTTTTCAAAGTGCTCCGTTTTGCATGAAAATTGCACCCCTAGCTAATTTCGACGTTCTGAATCCATTTTCAGGATCAAAATTGAAATTTGAGATCATTTACATTGTCAAAATCATGATTTAAAATTTTTGGACCTAGGACGGCCAACCGCTTGCATAATCAACCTTCCATCATCATAGAAATCTAATTTTCAACTTAACTGATTATCTTACATCAAACTATCTAAATTTCAACTTGGTCAACCATGGTCAACTCATGGTCAAACCTAGTCAAACTTGGTCTTCAGGACCTTCAAACGATGCAGAATGCATCTCCACATGTGCATAACCAATTCTCAATTCAATTAACATGCTTCTAAACCATTTAATGCTGAGTTTTCTTGTCAGATTTTGATTTTCATCCCGAAGGGGGCATGGTATTGCACATTAATAAAATCTATAAATCAAATCTTTCTTTTAGTAATCAAGACAACAACCACGTCTAGTTGCTGATTCATCAAAAGTCCTCATCACTTGGGGCACATCGCTTGGAGTATATCAGATTCATCAAGATCCAAATCAATCTGGTATCCTAATCAATCTGGAAAACTCTATCGCCTCTTCATAACCATCGGTTCAGTTTTGTTATTTCCTTGGTTAATTGAAGGGTTCATATTTGGCATCCTTTCAATTCCTTTGGACAATCAGGTCTGGAGTCAGGACAGTCACTTCTTCATCATCATAGGTTCAAAATCAAGCATTTTGACACTTCTTTGTAATCACCGGTTTGTTGTTGATATAATTAGTATGATCTTGATTCTCCGATCAATCAGGACTTGAATCACTAACATCTTCAAATCTTTCAAATCAGTTTCTATCTCAGAATCAGTTAATCTTTTAGGATCATTTTCTCCACCACATAACTGAGTACAATCTTTATAAAAAATAGATTAATCTTTGAACCACTATGCTTCGCATAGTAATTCAAAGAGGGGCAAAATGTAATACCCCAAAAATGGGCTATAGGTTCATCAACCTCCTACATCGACAAATCGATCGAAATCAACATCGAAGTCCTAACCTAAGACACATCTGCACATCAGTTTATCAAAACCCTAATTGATTTTATCTTAATTCTACATCGAGAAATATTCCTTGAATATTACTAATTTAATTATCTTTATTCCTAATTTATATTATTTAATTTTAACAATAAATCAAAAATCCTACGAATAATTGATTAAATTCCTATTTAATTAATTGAATCAAATTATCAATCTTTAATGATATAGTTTAGAATAAAAAGTTTGATATAGTAATTGATTAACCCATAAATCAATTGTTTTAAATTCAAAATCAATTAAGTTGAGAATAAATCACTTTATTTTTAAATTAATTCATATTAAATCATGCACAATTAGAAAAGCAGTCAACTTTAAATCAATTATCAAATTCAATTTGTTAACTTTCTAAACTCGACATGTGATTGTGAGTTGAAAAAGTGAACTAAACTCTATTTTGAGTCACAAAGTGCTTTTGCATGATTTTATTAGTTGATCTATTCTTGATTTCTTGTTAACTCAAAAATCAACCTGATTTTATCAAGAGTGATTTATGGCTTTTTCTCAATGCATCCTCAAGCCCTAGATTTCTATATAATCAAGGCTAAGCTCTTCACAAAAGGATCCCTCAAATTTGCATACTTACTTTGGTGAATTTGCATCTAAAGAATCAAGCTTTAGCAAACAAGGCGATTGTGAGATTTTTTTAATTGTTTTTGAGCATTCATAGCATTCATTCATAGTATATCATTGTTAGATCAATTTTCATATCATTTCAATTCATTCTAGATTAGTTTCATATCAGTTTTTCATCTTATTGCATACAAAATCCAAAAAAAAAAAGATTAATCTGCATTCATCTTTCATCCATCTTTTAGCATTAAATCCTTCGTTTAGGTGTTTCATTTTCACTGATCTCAGTCTAAATCTAAGAATACCATACTTGTACCTACTAGAAGGTAGTAAATCACATGGTTAGCTACATTGTTCTTATTTGCAGATTTCTTGATTTGCTAACCTCTAATGTTTTACTGAAGTGTTGTGTCTCCAGCTAGGTACAAAATTCACATGCACACAAGAATTATCTGATAAGGATTCTAATTAAAATTTATTTTTGATGGGCCAATTTATGCAATCTTCTGGTCTTACTAGGCTCTTCTAAAATTGTATTGGCATCCCATCTAAAACTTCACCAATATACATTGTTGGAAATCTATTGGGAAATGTGATGTTGAGAGGGGGGTGAATCAGATATCACTCACTAATCCATTTTAACATTACTGAAACCTTGCATAGCATTATTATAGACTTCATCAATGTAATGAAACTAATAAACTAAACATCATTCATGAAATTACTCATAACACAATAACTTGGTTACCGAAAAACCCTTGAAAGGTAAAACTAGGGTGGGGATGACACCCACAAATCTTCACTACTGCAATATAAAGTTTTCCTATTAGGGCTACAAATTTGATCACAAAATATGATCTACCCTATGAGGGGTCTACCATGTTAAGAGCTAAAAGACTTATACAATCTATCTTGCAAAAGGATTTAAAACTTACAACTAAGTAAGCACTCAGTTAAGAGATTACATAAGGTCGGTTAAAACCACTTTGTTAAGAGATTTACCCTGATACACTTGTTAGAATGTCTCAGTACCTGATCCTTTAGTCTACACTTGTATGCTGATTATAGATCTTCTCCTTCCAGTATTGATTTGATCTTATCTATCAAGTTTATCTTTGTTCTATCCTTCACTTCTTTACTTGGTTTCACTTAGTCACTGAACTCTATTAGAATAATTCACTGGTCTAAAGATATTCTTTCTTTCCTTTCACATCCACACACACATACACACCCTTATATTAGGGTTCAAATCTCATCTTATATAGACAACTCAATTTCTCCAAGTATTGAGATCTACAATTTAGATTAACTCATTTTGTCTCTTAACCTTTCCCTAATTCTAATTGGCTCCAAGTGTTGCATAGGGATCAATGATTACAAAATAGAAGCGTAATCACCTCTGTGATTTCCTCAACAAACGGTAAACAAAATATGAATGTTGGCCAAAATGTTTTACCTCGGTGATTGTGCCATAACAAAAACATATGTTAATTGTGGCTTACTCGGCATTTGATATCTATGGTACTCAGCATTCACTATTCTTTATACTCTGGCACTCGACATTGTCTTATTTAAATAACTCAACAAAAACTCACTCAGATAATACAAAAGTACTCAGTGACCATAGGTTTACTCAGCAGTGAATGTTGCTCGGTAAATGTACATTATATGACTTGGCCTATACATGATGACTCAGCCACAGTGATGACCAACCAACATTGCCTAGATAATGACTAATTGTAAGACACTAATAGACAACAAAACTGTAGGGATCTACAATACATAAGTATAGATAGTCATTTAGTGTAAGACTCATGGTTAGCAAGGATCTTCCTGGTTTTGGATTATGTAACTTAAAAAGCTTATTATTTTTCCCCTTTTTTGGTTTCTTTCTTTTTATTTGTCAGATTTTGTAAAATATGTTTTCCACATGCTCTTACTGTCAAGACCAAGGGATGCTTCTATTGTCAAATTCACCTAAGACTTACCCATGGCCTCAATTTTTTGGGCCAGGCTACCTAGTTTCAACTCTTTATTATCTCTTAAGAAGAACTTGGAATGTGCTATAAAGTCTAAGATATTTTTCAATGCCCTTGCAAAATTGATCTGTAAGAACTATCAAAGTGTATCTATTCAGGTAGAATAGAATAATTATTGTTTGTATTTATGTTGGTAAGGACATTAGGACACAATGATCCTTATTGCTAAATAATTAGTAGTGAAACACACATGAGATTTTCTAGGGGTTCTTTGAGGATTTTAACACATCTTATTGCGGTAACACTCCATCTTGATTACTTAGTCATGCTTATTGGACACTTCTTTCTATGATTTTTAAGTTTATAGGATTTTTATTTGGTTCTCTTAACTAAAAATTTTATGTGCTAATTTATGATTGCAAATGTTTGTATAATTGAGTTTAATATTGTTGTAAATTAGACAATTTAAAATATTTCATCCTCTATTTCTGTAACTGCAAAGATCTTTTGGTGATCTTATACCTTTAATTTGTAATTTTCAGTCATCATAAGCATTTATTTAAAAATATTTTTTGTATTTTCCCATTTTCACAAGAATCTTCCAGTTTCAATGTGCCGAATCATAACCTTTAGTAGATATCCAACTCAAATTCTATGGTGGCTATTAAGCATTAACCTTGAAAAGCTATGATGGCCTCTTTCAACCCCTTCAACTTCTGACATTGGGAGTTAGAATTCTTTTGCTCCTTTTCCATACATTTAACTTGATTCCAGGGAGAAATATAAAGGACTCAAAGTCTTTGACAACTATACAATGATAATGCATACCTTTGCTTGTAGGAAATAAGAAATATTTGTGATTTGAGGAGGAACATACTATTTATTAATAATACTTAAAATAACTCCATGCACATTTTATATATAAGCATTTTTGCCATTCTTTTTAGAGAATTTTCTAATTGAACAATATGTTTTTTGGAAATTTAATGAAAATTATGGAATTGGAAAAAATAGTCTAAACAAAGTACCCTGCTTGAAATACTTAGGTAAATGAGAACATTAACTATTTTACCCATTATTATTATATTTAGACTATTTATGGAATTGATGTGAAACTTGATTATTTTGTATAATTAGTATATGTTAGACTTTATTTTTGTAGTAATATCTTTGTCAAAAGTTAATGGCCTAGTTTTTCTAGAGCACCAAGTCAAATTTAGCTTATTGAATTTCATGAATTCTTCTCAAGCCTGAATTATGTGATATGACCCTGGCTAAAGATACAAACAAATTTGGCCCCTTATAAGAAGCTCATCATGATTTTCAATTAACAAGGTTCAAAACTAAAATATCAACTTGTATTTAGTAGGACACCCAGTTTTGATGCACTGGTTTGTTAAAATTTAGCACATGGCATGCAGATTTTGTACCCTAGAGTTTGAATAAAATTGACAAACCTTGATCTTTAATGAAGCCCGCTTTTGGAGTGCCCTAACTTGCATACACTGAAAACTAAAAGTATGGAACCCTAAAATAATAAGGTGAAATCAAAATGAGCCTATGAGTTGTAAAAAATATATTTATTACCCTAGAGAATCTCAGCAGCATTTCTCTGTACTTTGGATTACAATAAAATAGTGACACCAAGGGTTAATAATACTTACACATAGCTCTGGAATAGGGGGAAGGGGTGAATGAGTTTTAGGGACAGGGGGACCATGGATCTAAATCTGGGGAGGGTAGTGCAAATATAATATATTTCTTAAAAATTTAGTTATAAAAAAATGGGTGTGAAATAACAATTGAAGCTATAAACTATATAATACTAAACACAATGCATTGAGAAATGAAAAAGGAAAATATCAACAAATGATTATATTCAAAATATCAATATGATGATGATATTTAAAATTAAAATATAATTGGTTAATGCCTCTAATCATCATCCCCAAAGGTCATGGAAAACTCCCCATCATTGGAACTTTTGGACACATTGAGCTCAAGCTCCTCCAAAAGAATACCAACTGACCATATTGTGTTGATTTAACATCAACCTATGTTGGTTTCTCTTGTTCTATGTTATGTTGTGTCATTGGGATCTCCTTGTTTGTGAATGTATCATATTCAATTGATGCAAGCTTCTATGAATAGATACAAGCTTCTTTTTCCTTCTAGAGGTAAGTTCACTTCTCTTTAAAGAGTGGACAAAGTTGTATGTAGAGTAATTCCCCTTAGTAGTAGAAGAACTTGAAATTTGGGACAAGAGGTGAATGGCTAGAGTGGTTGTTAATGAAAGTGGCCCATGCATAATCCACCACAATATTGATCCTCTACCACAATCTCTATCCAACTTTGCCTCTTCTAGGTATCCCTTAAGTATGGTAGATTTGGTCCTCTCAAGATGAATAATTGTGGCATCCTTAGCACTATACATTTTTTTAATTGATTTCATGAACCTTGCCTTCACCTCAACATCTACCATAGAGGTAACCTTGCTAGGCCTAAATAGGTACTATATGGGTTCAATGTAGGGTCAACCATGTGCAAAGGAGTGTCGGGCTTCTCTCACCTTTGTTGAAGAATAAACTAGATGTGTTTATGATAGAATTTCAATGTGTGGTCTTTCTCTTGTGCATCATCTTTCACTTGACCAAGCATGTTTTTGTTACACTTGCACACCCATTTGAGGTTTATAGAATTAGTGTCAATTTAGTAGGCTTTAGAATAGTAGGGGTGTGCTTTATTTTATGTACAATGCATGTGATTGATCAATGCCCCTACTATTTTAAGGGCATAGATTCACCCTCACCTATGACCCCTACTATTCTATGGATAAGGGTAGAAGCATACCTAGTATATCTATCACCAACATCAGTAATGGAAGCATCTAAGTCATGAGTTGAGCCAACACCACCAACATCATAGGCATAGGTAATATATGTAGTAGTATTTGATCCAATAGATTGAGCCCTACTATTATAAAGGGAACTAGTACCTATATCTCTAATTTAACAAGTATCTTAGCCCGTAGTTTATTTACCCAGATCTCATAACCTCCATAAACAAGTTGATGAAGCAAAAGATCAAGATCTAAACCCCTATTCGCATATACAGTAGCTCTTGTCGTAGATCAATTCCCAATATCAGTAGAAAAGTAAGCATCAATAGTAACAACATTTCTAGGTCCAAGTTCAACATTTATTGAAGCAGTTGACTCTGCAACTATTGAATACATCACTATCATGGGTCTCTAATACATCATTGTCATTAATCCTAGTGATTTTACTCCTTTCTATCAACTATTAGTGGTTGCATTATATGATAGCAGAGATTGAATCTTTCGAGTAGTGAATGGAGCATATAAAATAGTGAATAGACCTCCTTTTCATCTCACTATCATGTGAATTTTCTACTCAATGCATGAAAGAAGTCACCTCCATTTGAAGCCGTAATGTTTAAAAAAACCCTTGAACTATAGATGGAAAAACTTGAAATCATGTTTAATGGAAAGTACTAGTATACATGGTATGATTATTCTTTAAAGGGTACTAGCTCAATAGAAGAGCACCTACTTTACAAGTAGGAGGATGATGGTTCGATTCCATCGTGCCCTAATATGACTAAATATATGAGTAATTAATGACTAAATATATGATTAAATATATGACCAAATAAATGACCAAATAAATGACCAAATAAACAACTAAATAAATGACCAAATAAATGATCAATAAATGATCCAATAAACAACCAAATAAATGACCAACTAAATGACAAAATAAATTACCAAATCAATGATTAAAATAGTTTAGTCATAAATTTGGTTGCGAGATAAATGACCGGCAATAAACTACTAATGGTCATGTGACCAAAATTAGTCATTTATCTACAACTTTTAGTAGTTTATTTAGTCATATATTGTTTTTTTTGTACTAGTGTATATACGTGGATAAGGAAAAATAGAGAATAACAACATAACTCATTGATAAACTTAGGAATAATCAAGGATAAAATGATGATACTGAATCTATTGATTATGAATGGGATTCATTATCTGATTATACTAAAGAGATAGGATTGATGTCATTCACACTTATAGTGGCACTTACCATGAGGGGGAGAGTTCAAAGATTGAATCATTAATATTAGTCCCATATAATGCTACTCATAAAAATCATGAGGAAAGTGAGAATAATCTTGTGAGAGATAATTCAGATGAGAGTATGGAAATAGACCTTGCCGATACTATCCTAAACTTTGATAATTTTTCTATAAATACCATTATCACCTTATTAAGTGACCCAAATGATCCATTACCTCTTATCCATCCTACACTTATAGATTGGGATTCTCCTAATAATCCATAACTTGACATTTTCCATAATTATGATGCAATTAATGATTATCTTGGAATTAGGGATCATCTACCACCAGGGGATCATAAGTTGGGATTTCATATTGAACTCAATAAAATGGCTTATTTTGGAGAGAGTGGCAATCCTTTCAGTCCAAAAAATATAAAAATTATAAATAGATCTAATGGTGAAAACCACTCAGTGGCAATATTAGATCCAGAAAAAGTAAAAAGAAAAGATGCATCTGAGGCTGAAAACCTCTTTGAGGTTCCCAAGGATGGAAGGATTAACACTCTTCCAAATTATCTTTATCAGGAGCAAAAAAAATACTCATTGAACCAAAAAATGCCTCTCAACATTGGAATAGAGGAGTCCAAGTGTCTTCTTCAAGTAGTGGCCTCTTTAACAAAGTCAGAAAGGGAAAAAAATTTACAAATTTTCAAGGAAAGTGTTGGCTCTTGATTTAGCAAGATTTTAACTACCTTTATTAGTGCAGAGATATACCTATGGGGTAGCTTACTTCCCACAATCTAAGCATTCATACAAGAAAAAGGACCAATGAACAAAGCACTATGGATTTCTACACTTTGAACTTTGCAGAATTTAGGCGGGTGCACCTAGGATTAGGATCACTTAATTTCACCCTTTTTCACTAATCCTTACAAAGTAGATATGGCCATAAAACCTCTTGTTATTTATGAAATAAAGAGATAGGATGTGAAGCTAAACACACTATAAAGTTACTCACAAATAAAGCAGGGGCTCTAGCTATTTAATCCACAACTTCTAACTTATAAGATTTAGAATTTGATTTGTTTGTCTTAGGGTAGAACTGCTAGACAAGAAAGAACATCTATTAGATAAAGTGTCTATGATCAGTCCCTTATCCATTGGGCATATTCAGAAACAATTCCTCACTGTATTGTTGATTCTATCATTCACTTAGTAAATGATAATCAGATGAGAACCTCACTACTTACCTATATCCTCCTTAATGTTCTACAATTATGTTAGGTTACATTAGGCATTTAGTTAAATTTCCAAGTTAATAACCAAAACATATCAAAACATACAACACTTATGTCTGTAGCTATTTGATCTCGAGGTCATAAATTCTTGAGATAATAAGAAATTGAAAATCAGTAAAGAGGAGACAAGATTAAAATCAAATTTCCTATCCTTATATAAGTTTTCCACAAACTGATACAAGAGTGAATAACTGAACATAAAATATACCGCAAAAGATAAGAACACTATGGATTCATTAAGATTTTTGTACAACATAGAGGTTATAGACCTCTTCTCTCAGCCCTAAATGCAAGCCTATAGAACTAAGTCTATCTTTGGTCTCTTGCAAGTGATTCTCTCTTTCAACCCTTAGAAATAACTCTTGGAACCAACTTTGAAATTTTTGCAGAGAATTCAGAACCCTTGTAAATGACCTTGGGAATCCTTTTATAAGAACAAGGATTGCTACAAGCTTAGGGTCATTTAGGGCACAATTAGGGCAACACTGCCAACCACTACAACATGAAATCAGGAAACTATTTATTGTAGAAGTGAAAAAGAAGTAATCCTAATTCTACGAGAAATATCAGAGACAAATCTGATACCTTTACATTCTAGAAACCCTAGCAGTCAAAATTGCAAATCAGGGCATGATCTTATTATCCATGCAGCAAGCATTCATTACCACAAAATATCTCAGCTACCTCTATGTACCAAAGAAGAAAATATTGACCACTTCATCTAACTCATAACTATTGCATCCAAAAACAACCACCTGCAAAATATCAAGCCTGAGGTGATAAACAAAATCTGATTGTATCTGGCTCAACCATCTTGGAGCTCACCCGACTTTCAACTGTAAAACTCTATATTTATGACTTGTGAAAAGGGAAATCAAATTGCATACATTCTGGCACATTATTTCTTTCATTTTTTGCAAAATCTTGTATTTTAAATTCAAATGTCAACCCACAATGGTTAATTTGTCAAGTTTAAAACATAGCCATCGATTTTCATCATTTCCCAGCATATCGGGCAGTTCTCATAAATCATCGCAACACTCAACTAGGTCATGAAAAGTCTTTGGCCACATCATCAATCTCTTGGCCAATGAGAAACAAACACATCAACAAAACCTGGCACATGGACCCACAGCTCACTTTACATTTTTGGTCTTAACGAAATTGACGGTTGTCGCAATGTCGTGAAGAATAAAGACTTTGCACTTCCTTTTTGAGGCATTACGACAACTTCACGATAAACAGACAATTGTCTAGCCTTTAACTTTAATAAAAATTATGGCCCCACTAACAACTGCCTACACCACCACCCTTCTGCCAATGAAAAATGGACACATCAGTAGTGCTTGGCATGTAGACCCACCTGTCAGTCGGCTTTAAAATAGACGGTGGTCGCATGATTGCAAAGGGAAAGAATATTCCTTATGATCAAGCGACAACCATTAGATCTTACTGCATTTTTATTCCACCTGAATATTTTGGGCCCACCGAGTAGCAACAGTGCACATAGGAAATACTAATGTCAAAGATTATCTACGAAGAGGCAAAAGGCCGAAAATAACTAGGATTTTTCTTAAAACAAAAGGCGACAGAGACATAGAAAACATCGAGGGTTTTATGCCTAGACAATTTTGAAACCACTTGACATGAAGTAAACCATCTCTATAGACCTTAAAACTTGAAAATCTCCTTGGTATGAACACACTAGAGCCTATGATTTGAAATGGAGTTTGGTGACATCAAAGACTACACACGGGTAAGAGTGCAAGCCACAAAACCTTGTGAATTTTTTGTGCTAATTGAAATAAGCTTACAGACATGGAAGGAAATTTTCTAGTGTATGCGATATGAACAGGCCATTTTCAAAGGATCTTACATTGTCATGAAAATGGTCTAACATTGGCTCTATCTGGGAATGATGGGTAACTTGTGCCCATACAAGAAATCAGAATCATTGGGAGAGCAGACCACCAACTAGACAAAATTTGCAAGGAACCCCTCAAAAAAAGAAAAGATAGGAAAATGGGAAAGGAAACAAACTTAGAGAAGGAAAAACTAACCTACTGTTCATGGATGAAAGAGAGTTCCTTATGAAAAGTACAATTTCAAAAATTGTCCATGAACTGGCAATTCCAAAGCATTTCCAACCAAATCCTTCAAAATATAGGAATTAGATCCCCATTTGGCATCAATGAGATAGGGTCCCAACCATATTGGGTCAAATTTACCATGGTTACCCCTGTCTTTCAATCTGGCATTCCACATCAGAACTAAATCATTAATATCAAAATTTCTTACTGTAGTCCTTTTGTCATACAAGCTCTTATATTGCGACTATAAGTTGACATTTTTGTTATGAGCCTCTCTTCTTGATTCATCCAACTATATCAAATCATCCAACCTGATCCTCATTTCATTATCCAAATCATCATCATATATTTGGATGAACTTTTACATTTGCAATAGGTTGTTCTATGGTAGCCTTGCATGAATTCCATGTACCAAATCAAAAGGGGCACAACCTGTTAGTCCATTTTCTAGTCATAGCAAAAATTCTTTGAAAATGGCATGTTCCCTACAAATGTTTTGTAATGCTATCTTGCCATGCCTGTAATCACAACTTTTATGTGTGAAGAAAATCCATAATGTTTCATGGTGTGTGCCCTTAGCCCTATGTGTTTCATGTTGTCACCTTGCTATAGTTCAGATCACATCTCCTAAATTGCAAAATCCAAAAACTTATTCAAGTTCTAAGGTCCACAGGAA
The DNA here is from genome assembly GCA_027943335.1 of Chamaecyparis obtusa. NCBI lineage: Eukaryota > Viridiplantae > Streptophyta > Pinopsida > Cupressales > Cupressaceae > Chamaecyparis > Chamaecyparis obtusa. Next base: position 967,546 of record BSBK01001943.1, read on the forward strand.
ACAAATTTTAAAATATGCCTAAGTGTCGAAAACCCACAATGTTTTTAAAAATCCATGATGTTTTTGGTCTGTGTGAAAACCTTCGTTGTTTTCAACCTTGTGCCTTCCAACTTTTGTGTGCTTATCTTTTGGTGTCAGAAACCTTGTGTGTTTTCAATCTTTTCTGTTGAAAACCTTGTGTGTTTTCGATCTCATAGTTTCCTGTTTGCTGGCGTTCCCTAACTGCATAAGTGCGATGGATGGTGGGCCCAGGTCTTCAAAGGTTTCAAAATGATTGGTTGTCACATGATCGCATGTTAGATTTTTTTGATATGCGACCATGCAACCGGTTACTTGCCCGGTGTGGTTGAAGTTCAGACAAGATTGGTGGTTGTCATATGTTTGCATTGTGAAGATGCATGACATTTATCGTCCACACGTTTGCGACAACCGTCCGATCCTCCAAAAGGTAAGGCTTCTTTGGCAGTGGTCCTGTTGGTGGTTATGTGGCGGCCTATGGTTGGCTGTCACATGATCACATGTCAGATTTTTCTGACATGCGATCATGCGACTGGTTGACACCTGTTCTTGGGCCCATTGGTGATGGAAGTGTTGTGGTCCTGCTGTCTAACTTGGAGGCTGAGGTGGCAATCTTGTTGCCTTGTCATGTGATTGCAAGGGCCATCTTTTGGCTATGTGATCATGCGAAAAGGGTGCCACATTGTGTTGGGGCCTGATGGTAGGTGGTGACGTGCTGAGTTCCAGTTGGTTTTCGGTGTACCGAGGTGGCAAGGGGTTTGCGGTGGGACCTATCTGTTCGGTGGTGATGATGTGCTCGATTCTCATTGGTCAGCGTGGTGACTTGGTAGTTTGTTGGTGGGGCCCGTGTTTGCAGTGCCCGAGCATGTTTGACATTTGGTGGTGAATGCTGGGGGTTAGTCACATGTTCGCATAGCCTTTTTCAAGGCTATGTGATCATGCGACTGACATTTTTTGTCAACCCTATGCGGTGGCGGTTATGTGGTGGTCAAGAGTTGAAGTGTGTCATGTGTTCGTATGGCCCTTTTCCTAGCTATGTGATCATGCGACAACTATTTGGATATCATCATTGCGGAGTTAGGGTGGGTCCACTATGCTAGTGTTGCTGAGTTGTTCAGTTTTGATTGGTTGCAAACCCAAGTGGGGTCCGATGTCTTAGCGGTGCTGATAAAGTTTAGGCTTTTCGCTCATTCGTGAAAAGATTTGGTGATTCTCTAGATTGTCTAGTGATTTGGCGAAGGGTGGTCACGAGATCGATAAATTTTTTAGCGGAGGTAGGGTGTTTTTGGTAAACTGACAATAGCCTTTGTCACCAGTTTGCTAAGTTTAGCTGGGGCCATTTTTTAAAGTAAAATCTTAACCCGCAAAATAGAATAATCAGACGGTCGTGACTTAAAGTTGGCAAAGATTTGAATGAGGACCGCCAATGTGCCGCTAGCACCATAAAGTGACCATTGGGATTAAATTCGAATTCTGCAGAGGGTTTGCAATGACAGAGGTACCAAAAATTCAATTCTTGAGTGGCCAGAGTGGGTAGAATGGGTTGTCAAAAGCTGCGGAGTGGTCCAGGCTGCCATGATAGTTGCAGAGGAGTGTCTTGCCACAGGGGAGTAAATGAAATAGTACCCTAAAGTGTGTTGTAGAGATCTTTTTGGTAGGATTTCTTAGGGTTTGGTGTTGATTTTGTACCTTGGGCCAGTACAGGGCTAGTTGGCTGTTGAAATTAGACTGTTTGGGCTAGCATGCCACGGCTTGATCCTTGTCTTGTTTGTGTTAACTCCTCAGTGGGGTTAGGTGGATTTGAATTTTGAGTTGGAAATGATCATTGTGCTTGGATTGTAACCCTGGTATAAAGGGATTTTTTGATCATTTTTGAATTATTGGGAGTGAGGTTTTCAAACTTTTCTGGTTGTGAGTCTTCTGCCCAGTCTGAATTGTAATGACCTGTTTTGGTATATTTTGACAATAGAAAGAAAATTGCAGGTCTAAGCTATAGTTTGCAAGCATGGTTCCTTTGGATTGATTGTATACACTTGAGGATTCTTCATACTTAATGTAGGCACATGATTCTTATCTCTCCTTTGTGTCAACATAGATAAATTTTGAACTTTCTAGTTCATTGCATAACCATTTTATGTATATGCCTTCGTTCTTGAGTTCTAATCTAGGATTAGATGAAATGATGCTCTAGACAGGACATAGATTTATCTTTTGTCTATGTAAGGATACTCTATAAGTAGTAAAGGAGATTGTAAATATTTTTATGGCTTTGAATCTTAGATATATTCTGGTGTGTGTGTGTAGTCCATCTAAGAAACCTTGCCCAATGGATGAGGCACTGGCTTAGATAAGTATTTCCTTGTTGACATGTCCTGATCAAGGTTGTTATGATTCAAACTTATAAATTAAGAACCATTCCTAAGTTTTCAATATTTGGTTGTGTGAGGTTCTACCCCATAGTAATGGAGAGTCAATGAATGTGTGATTATCATTTAGTACTTTCTTACTATCCTTTCATCTATTATTCAAACCTAGTCTTTGGTGTGTGAAGTATAAGTTATACTGGGTTAGGTGCACCCACCTTGGTTTTGTAGAGCCAGAAGTAGAAGAGGGCAGTCTTGTCCCTATAGTTGGTCCAGTTACCCTAAGACCTCATAACATTTTGGAGTTAACCATTCCTAAAATCCATCTGAGGATATATTGGTAGCCTAAAGAGCATAAGCATCATTTTGAACACCAACACAACCAATTGCCCTTTTTATTGTCACTCTATCAGCCCACAGGGCTAGAAGTAACTTGGAATCCCATGATTTCTTGTTTTTATCCAGTACTCTTCTCAAAAATTTTATCAAGCTCTTGTTACTTGATTCTTCCTGACCATTACCTTGGGGGTGATAAGGGGATGAGTATGAGACCTAAATCCCATATAGCTAATAGAAAATAGCAAATTCTTTAGACCTGAAACACATTGCATTGTCAACTACTATTGTCTTGAGACATCCAAACTTGGTCAAGATATTCCGCATCATAAAATAAGTCACCACCTTACTAGTAGCCCTTCTAGTGGGAATTGCTTCCACCCACTTAGTAAAATAATCAGTGGCCACCAGAATGTATGAATGACTACCACTTGATTTGTTTGGGATTTCCCCAATAAAATCCATACCCCACTTCTAAAAAGGGGTTGTTACTGCAATAGGGCTTAGAGGCAAATTACCACTGAATTTCAACTTTCCTGTGAATCTCTGGCAAGCATCGCACTTCTTGACAAGAAAATATGCATCTTTAAAAATTGGAGGCCACCAAAAGCTAGATCTTAATATTTTATGTGAAGTTGTCTTAGCCATGTAATGGCCACCACACACACCCTTATGCATCTCCTGTAGCAAGTGTTCAACTTTTTCATGATCAACACCCTTGAGAAAAACACCCTCGTTGCTTCTCCACCATAATTCACCTTTAAGAATTACGTACCTTAAAGCATGCAATTTGATAGTCCTCTTTTTATTATCATCCATTTTAGGAGGAAGGAACATTTTTTGTAAGTATCCAACAATATCCTTATACCAATCACAATAATCCAAATCACAAATATATGGCCTTTTTTCTTCTTCAAGAACATTTATGTGATTAGCATCTAGATTGCTTTGGGCCATAAGTTTAGCTAATCCTAGTCCTTTGACTAGTTTCATGATTTGAATGTCAATGTTGAATTCTTGGATCCTGTTGATCCATCTACACCTTCCTAAAACTTCTTGTTGCACTAAAATGTCTTTCACAACAACACTAGGCACATATGCAACTACAGCTACTCCCACTAAGTAGCATCTGAAATTCTTAATATCTTTAACTAATGCATAAGCATGTTTCTCATTTATATCATATTTTAACTCTACTGCTTGTAAAAAATTGCTGAAAAAAGATATGGGTTGCTCATAACCTTCTGTGTTCTTTTGCAATAGTACTGCAACAATAGTATGAAAGCAAAACAAAAAATTTGGAGAGGCTTCCTAAAATCTGGTGTCCTTAACACAGGTGCGTCCTTAATTGCCTGCTTGATTTCAAAATAGGCTCTCTTTTCTTCCTCAGTCCAGTTGATCTTTACATCCTTTTTTAACATCTTGGAGATAGGAAAACTAGTCTCAACAAAATTTGGGACAAACCTCCTAAAAAAGTTTATCTGTCCAAAGAAAGATTGAATTCCTTTGGCATTTCTTGGTAATGGCACTTTGTCAATCACAATCACCCTCTTAGGGTCAATTCTAACACCATCTTTAGAAACAATGTGACCTAGAAGCTTACCTTCTGTTACCCCAAACACACATTTCTTTGGGTTCAAAGACACCCCATACTCAAGAGCTCTTACAAAAAGATTTCCAAGGTGGCCACAATGTTGCTCCTCTTTTGTTGAGTAGGTTGTATGGTCATCCTAATATACCACAAGAAACCTATTGATGAAATCTACAAATTTCATGTCCATGGCTCTTTGAAAAGTATCTCCAGCATTTATCAAACCAAAAGGCATTCTGACATACACATATGTACCCCATGGAGTAGTAAATGCAGTTTTAAATTGTTCAATATCCTTGACAATAACTTGGTTATATCCTAAAAACCCATCCATCATAGACATTAGCTCTGAACTAGTGACTCTTTGTAACATAGCTTCCATATTTGGCAATCCATAATTATCTTTTAATGAATGTATATTCAAATTCCTGAAGTCAACACAAAGCCTAATGTCTCCATTCTTCTTCCTTACTTGGACCAAGTTGGATACCTAGGTAGAATGCCTAATAGGTTTAGTGATGCCTGCATCACTCATCCTTTGTAATTCTTCTTGCATTTTTGGTGCCAAAGTAGGATTCATAGGTCTTAATTTTTGTCTAAAATTTTTTGTTCCTTCCTTTAAGGGTATTTCATGTTGAAACAAATCATGTCTATAAGCTTTTAAATCATCATAAGACCATGCAAAAACATGCCTATATTTCCTAAGAAGATCAATCAGGGACTTTCTTATTTTGGGAGATAACCTTCCTCTAATATATACATTCTTTGGAGTGTCAACTATCCCTAAACTAATTTCCTCCATATTTTCTAACTTATCAACACCCTTTGTTGAAAAGAACCTATCATTGTTATCAAATGCTCTCTCAAGAACAACCAAACCTTTTGCAACTCTGTTTGTTTTTAACTGCAAGACTTCCTTATGAAGGATGGTATGCTTGCCACCTAAAGTTTCCACATACCCACTAACATTCAATTCTCTATCTTCAAAGTCATCCTTAGAATGTAAAAATTTCAAGATGTCACAATCATCTTCAAATATCTGCCAATTCTCAACATTATCTAGTATAGAAGGTCTATATTAAATTTCTATCTTGAAGATTCCAGCAAATGTAATATCCCATGGTCTTAAGGAAATGTTTGCAAGTAAGTCATCCATTTTTTTTTTACTTCTATCCATCCATTCAATACCGAAGGCATTAAAACCCTCTATCTCATCCCAAACTGCATTTATGTACCTTTTGAGTACATCATTCTTTGAAGCATACTTGGATCTTATTTGAGATATCACAAGTTCTGAATCTCCAATCAATCTAATGTTTCTGATTTTGTGTTTTGAGACCAATCTTAGTCCTATTAATAGGGCTTCATACTCTATAGTATTGTTTGTACAAGGGAACATCAAAGTAAATGAATACTTGAATGTTTTTCTAGTAGGAGCAATTAACAATACACTTGCACCATCAAAGTACATGGTCCATAGACCATTTTGATCTGTAAAATTTTCTTTATTGTCAGATAATAATGAAAGTTCTTCTTTTCCCTCAACCTTAGGGTTCTGTACTTTAAAAGAATTGATATCAATGTCAAGAAAACAATTCAAATTGTCATTTTGTGTCTCCTCTTCAATCATATGAGGAGTTCTATTTTCCCTGGATACCTTGATAGTTTGACCAATAATTTTGAAAGTTGCAAAAGATAAGTCACACTGTATACTACCTCCCATTGCTACACTCCACTTTATTGATAACAACATCCTATATTGAGGAGGTATGTCAACAAATAGCACACTCATTGTTAATTGTCTATCAAGATAAGCTACAAGTTTTTAGGGCAAGGCCCTAATTGTACCAATGACAGGTACCTCTCAAGAATCCATGGCCTGACATCTCCCATGAGTGTCCACTTGAAGTCCCATTGTTCTCATGACTTTAGCCGACATAACTATATTGGATGCTCCAGAATCTATCATGCAATTCTTTAACATTTTTCCATTTATAACCAATGTAAAGAAAAAAGGATCAACAGTTCCCATAGTAGTACTGACAACATTTATATCTAGGTAAATCTAGGGTATTTCTGAAACAATTTCTTCAATATCATTTCCCTTTTGTTCAGACTTATCTACCTTTAGAATGTTTTTTGAAAGAACATCATTTATCCATGTGAGGGCCTTCTTTTTTTGCTCACCTATTCTCATCATCTCCAGTAGTGGAACTTTATCTGTTATGTGGGATAACAATTGACTCATATCAATAGGTGTGTATTTAGACAATCCTTTCCCTCCTTGGAATATATTTCCTTCTTCGACTTATGATGCAAGATGTAACTTGTCTTCATTTTTTTGCTTAGTCTCAACTTGGGGAGTAGGGATTCTTTCCACTAATTTTTTGACCTCTACTCTATATTTATTGTTTGAAAGGTTTGGTTTCTCTTCCTTCTTTGCATTCATCTTTGTGACATTATTTGGTTCCTTATTTTTATCTTGCACTTGCTTAGTAGCTTCATGATTTTTCTCAACAAACATGCTCGTTGGTCTACCATCAACATTACCAATTGTCCTATTCCTCAAAACATAATTACCCCTAGCTTGAGTAACCATGTCAATAGTGATTTGAGTTATCTCTTTATCAGAAGACCTTCTTAATGCAAAAGGGTCATCACCCTCCTTTGTGTTACAAACTATATTTTCATTATCTTTCTCCTCATCAGAAAAAAACCTACTGATGATATACCTCATTTATGCACTGAGTATATGATGCATCTTGGTTTTCATCTTCTTTTGAAGAATCTACTTCTTCCCATAGATGTGAAATTGTCATGGCACAACCTAGGTCATCATAGGATTCATCTTCCTCCCCCTCCTACCCTTCATTTGCAGTCATATTTTGGGCAATTACACAATAATCAGGATCATGTGGGGACTGGAAAACTATGCACCATGGAACATCATCTGTCATGTTAATAGAATGTCTTTGCAAAGGATCAGGGGTCTCATCATTTGGTTTTCCCTTTCTCTCTAGGATTGTAGGCCTTCCATCCTTCCATTAGGTATTGTAAGGAAAATTCTGCAACCTAGGCTACCTATCGAAGTTATTAAAAGGAGGCTTACCATCATTTTGTGACTTGTTAGTATTCTGACCAGGTTTCAAATCCTTCAGAGCATTCAATTTTTTTAAAAAATTTTCCTCCTCCTTAGGCTTCACACTAGAGGCCTTATCTAATTCTTTCTTTCCAAACCTATGAGGTTTAGGGCCCTCTCTTCTACCTAGTTTTCCTAAAACCCTTCTGTTACTTTCAATATTCACAGCCAATCTTTGGGCTTCCCTGATGGTTCTTGGGTTTTTATCTCTAAGTAGGTAACCCATTTTCATGTCATAAGCATTAAGATATGTCACCAAGAAAACTTTCTCATCTAAGCTCATAACTTGGAATAGTTTATACATTGCCTTTTGAAATTTGACATTGAATTCAAGGACCTCCTCATTTGGGTTTTTCTTAATATTGTTGAATTCATTCAGCATAAAACCTTCATTTATTTTATCACCATATTGGTCCTTAAAAAATTTTATAAAATCATCCCAAGAGCCAATGTAGTCATATGGGAGTCCTCTAAACCAGTCTCTAGCATCTTCAACTAATGATTGAAAAAATAATTTCATAATGACATCCTCATGTTCTATTTCATAATCATCTATTATATCTATGAAATTTTTAAAATGTTGCTCACATGTAACAAACATTATTGCCAGCAAACTTAGGAAATTTTTCTCTAATTTTCTTAGGAATCAAATTGGGATAACCAAGGATGTTATTAAAAAGAAGTTGCCTGTACCTTTCCATATGAACCGGTTTTCTTTGAAATGATCCATTATCCTGAGAAGTTGATGCTTTATTAGATGTATCAGCAACATTTGTAACACCCAGTGGTCTGATAGTAGCACCTTGATCATCATGGAATCCAGAGTTAGCACCAAGCATAGTATTTGAAGGTCATGAGGACTATTTGAGAAATCTTATCTTCTTCTTCATTTCTAAAGCAGCAGCTTCAAATTCTACTTTCTCAAGTTCCTTAGCAACTATTTCATTTTTCCTTCTAGTATTTTCAAGATCAACTTCTAACCTTGACACTCTGTTCAAAGTATCTTTATCATTTATAGATTCATTAATTGTTATCCCAACTACCTTTTGTTTTCCAGCATCCCTATGCTCTCTTTCCTAATATATTCTTTGAACAACAGGTTGTTCCCCTATTCCTTGAATGACTAAGACAAAATTTATTACTTCCATAGTCGATATTTGCCTCTTCAATTGCTCTGCTCTTATCATAGCATACCTTATTTGGTCCTCCCTTTCTTTTTAATTTTGTTGTCTAATAGCAACTAATTCTTGGGCTCTTTTTTCCAACCCGTGAACTTCTTCAAAGATGTCCTTAGATTCTGGGAGAGTTGTTTCAGAATCTAAATCTTCATTATGAATGGTATCTTTCCTTTCCTCTGTGATATGAAGCCCTTGAGGTACTAAGGAACAAGGGGATAAAGGAGGATAAAAATCCTCTCTACTTCTACTTTTGCTTCTTGACCTCTTATTATTTTCAAAACTTTTACTTGGGTTCACTCCTTTATCAAATTGTGATCTTCTTTCCCCTCCCTCTGAAGGAGAATCATAGTCTTCATAATGACCTACTCCAAAATCCACCACCTCTTCATACTCTGATGTATTATCATCTTGACTAGGGTGGGTTTTATCATCTCTATTTGTATTCTTTTGTTTCCATGCTTGAGGCATGTTTTCAAAATTCCTATCAGCCCTTGGTTGACACACCCTAGAAGTACTTGGGAGCCCACTCTCAAGCCTATCACTAGGATGATCTCTCATCATAGCTCTGGTAATTCTTTGAGCCATATTTTGATATTTTAATTTTCTCAACACTACTGCAAAGATTTCTCAGAGTCACCACTCACACTTAATGTGAAGATGTAAAACCTTTAGATTCTGACTCTACCCTCTAATAGTGAATACTAGATAAGATAAATAAGCCGGCTAGGAATCTAGCTCAACTTGTACCTGCATTATTTAACCACAAATTTTTAACACCAGAGATCTTCAAACTAGATTTGTCATGACTATGTCATCTCAATTCCCCAATAGAGTCGCCATCTTGTTGGCTCTTGATTTAGCAAGATTTTAACTACCTTTATTAGTGCAGATATATACCTATGGGGTAGCTTACTTCCCATAATCAGTACATTCATACAAGAACAAGGACCAATGAACAAAGCACTAAGGCTTTCTACACTTTGAACTCTATAGAATTCAGGCGGGTGCACCTAGGATTAGGATCACTTAATTTCACCATTTTTCACTAATCCTCACAAAGCAGATATGCCCATAAAATTGTTTGTTATTTATAAAATAAAGAGGTAGGATGTGAAGCTAAACACACTATCAAGTTTCACAAATAAAGTAGGGGCTCTAGCTATTTAATCCACAACTTCTGACTTATAAGATTTAGAATTTGATTTATTTGTCTTAGGGTAGAACTGCTAGACAAGAAAGAACATCTATTAGACAAAGTATTTGTGATTAGTCCCTTACCCATTGGGCATATTCAGAAACAATTCCTCACTATATTGTTGATTCTATCATTCACTTAGTAAATGATAATCAGATGAGAACCTCACTACTTACCTATATCCTCCTTAATGTTCTGCAATTCTGTAAGGTTACATCATGCATTTATTTAACTTTCCAAGTTAATAGCCAAAACATATCAAAACATACAGCACTTATGTCTGCAGCTATTTGATCTCAAGGTCATAAACTCTCAAGATAATAATAAATTGAAAATCAATAAAGAGGAGACAAGATTCAAAGAAAATTTCCTATCCTTATATAAGTTTGCCACAAAATGATACAAGAGTGAATAACTGAACATAAAATATACCACAAAAGATTAAAAAACTATGGATTCATTAAGATTTTTGTACAATAGAGATGTTACAGAACTCTTCTCTCAGCCCTAAATGCAAGCCTATAGAACTAAGTCTATCTTTGGTCTCTTGCAAGTGATTCTCTCTTTCAACCCTTAGAAAGAACTCTTGGAACCAATCTGAAATTTTTGCAGAGAATTCAGAACCCTTGTAAATGACCTTGGGAATCCTTTTATAAGAACAAGGATTGCTACAAGCTTAGGGTCATTTAGGGCACAATTAGGGCAACACTACCAACCATTGCAACATGAAATCAGGAAACTATTTATTGCAAAAGTGACAAAGAAGTAATCCTAATTCTATGAGAAATATCAGAGACAAATATGATATCGTTACATTCTAGAAACCCTAACAGTCAAAACTACAAATCAGGGCATGATCTTATTATCCATGTGGCAAGCATTCATTACCACAAAATATCTTAGCGACCTCTATGTACCAGAGAAGAAAATATTGACCACTTGGTCTAACTCATAACTATTGCATCCAAAAACAAACCACTTGCAAAATATCAAGCCTAAGGTGGTAAACAAAATCTGATCGTATCTGGCTCAACCATCTTGGAGCTCACCTGACTTTCAACTACAAAACTCCATATTTATGACTTGTGAAAAGGGAAATTAGATCGCATACATTTTGGCACATTATTTCTTTCATTTTATGCAAAATCTTGTATTTTAAATTCAAATGTCAACCAACAATAGTTAATTTGTCAAGTTTAAAACATAGCCATCGATTTTCATTATTTCCCAGCATATCGGGCAGTTCTCATAAATCATTGCAACACTCAATTGGGTCATGAAAAGTCTCCAACCACATCATCAGTCTCTCAGCCAATGAGAAACAAACACATCAACAAAACCCAGCACATGGACCCACAACTCACTTTACATTTTTGGTCTTGATGAAATCGACAGCTATCACAATGCCGTGAAGAATAAACACTACACTTTATTTTTGAGGCATTATGACAACCTCACGATAAATAGACAACTTTCCAGCCTTTAACTTTATTATAAATTATGGCCCCACTAACAACCACCTATGCCACCACCCTTTAGCCAATGAAAAATGGACACATTAGTAGCGCCTGGCATGCAGACCCACCTGTCAGTCAACTTTAAAATGGATGATGGTTGCATGATCACAAAGGGAAAGAATATTCCTTATGATCAAGCAACAACCATTAGATCTTACTGCACAATTATTCCACCTAAATATTTTGGGCCCACTGAGTAGCAACAACGCACATAGGAAATATTGATGTCAAAGATTAGCTACGAAGAGGTGAAAGGCCGAAAATAACTAGGGTTTTTCTTAAAACAAAAGGTGATAGAGACATAGAAAACATCGACGGTTTTATGCCTAGACAATTTTGAAACCACCCAACATGAAGTAAACCATCTCTGCAGACCTTAAAATTTGAAAGTCTCCTCGAAATGAACACACTAGAGCCTGCAATTTGAAATGGAGCTTGGTGACATCAAAGACCATACATTGGTAAGGGTGCAAGCCACAAAACCTTGTGAATTTTCTGTGCTAATTGAAATAAGCTTGCAGACATGGCAGGGCATTTTCCAAGGTATGCGATAAGAACAGGCCATTTTCAAAGGATCTTACATCATCATGAAAATGGTCTAACAGAAAGACAAGTCAAATTTTTTGGGTCTTATGCTAACATGCCAGGATTAGATCCTAATCTTATCATGCATCACTTGTTTATTGCACTAGGGATAAAACCACTTAAACAAAAAATTAGAAAAATAAATCCTCATATCATACTCTTGGTTAAAGAAGAATTCAAGAAGCTCCTAGATGTTGGATTCATTTGAGCCATTGATTATGCCAAGTGGATTTCAAATATTGTATCAATATCAAATCCTGACAAATCTATTAGGATATGTATAGATTTCGGAGATCTAAATAAGGCTTGTCTTAAGGACAACTTCCCATTACCTAATATTGATATCATAGTTGACTTGACAGTTGGTCATGAAATTTTATCCTTAATGGATGATTTTTTGGGCCATAACCTGATCATGATTGCCCCAGAATACCAAGAGAAAACTACTTTTACATGTCCTTGGGGAACATATTGTTGGAATGTCATGCCTTTTGGGATAAAAAATACTGAAGAAACTTATCAGCAAGAAATGA